>VSDK01020038.1:134382-163316 GCA_009767595.1 Symbiodinium kawagutii | reverse complement strand
CGGAAGAGCTCCAGCTCCAGCGCACGCCTCGGTACCGAGATCCCGGCGAAGCCGGCAGCAACCTTTGCAGATAGAAACAAAAGGATTTGGCTATGGGTCAATATTAACCATCAAGTTTATGGCTTATAATGACCAACCAATAATAAGGGAACCAATGGCTCATGATAGGGGAACTAATTTCTCAAAATAGGGAACCCGCAAAATGGATGGTTAATTGTTATAAATGGTTAATTGTTATAAATGGTTAATATTGGATGATTTTGGGGACCCCTATTTTGAGAAACCACCATTTGGGTATGGGTCAAAACTGGCGGGTGGTTTGAAACAGCTAGTGATGATTGGCAAATGGTTGGTCGACTGATATTTTTTCACAGTTGAACTCACCAGTCATTATTGACCCCCGATATGGCCATTTACAACGGAAATCTATGGAATAAGCCAATGGTTCAACTGTGGTACCCAATGGCATGACCCACAATCATGTAGACACAGATGTATTTGTTTTTTGGGAGGAATTGGTACTAGATAGATAGTGTTGAACAATATATAGCACTGCACTTGATAAGGATCGTAAAATCTGTCTTTTCACAAACAGTTTCGTATAACAATATGTAGCACTTCATGGCAATAGTATAAAACAGTACGTAAATAAGATATAACAATGAGGGCAGGATGCATGGTGGGTTCTCAAGTCATAGCGGGCCCTCCAATTACCATCTAGTTTACAACAACCATTTGCAGCAATAAGCCAACCATCACTTGAGGGTTCCCAAGTTTGAGAACCCACCATATACATAAGCTATTTTGATTTAGATAGATAGAGACACACACACACATATATATATATACATGTATGTGTGTGTATTTTTTTTTGGGTGTGTGTGCGTGCTTGCAACCTTGGGTACAAAAACATATATATATATATATATGTGCATTTATGTTTTGTATTTTGTTTGTAGGAAGTAGGGGGCAAAGAGAATACATAGCTCTGGATATATAGCACACGGTGTAAGACAATGCAAATGTGCAATAATGTGCATTACATAGTTGCCAACAAACACAGATGTAAATATGTTAAGTTTTGTCACCACATATAGCAATATACCTAGATTGATGCCCATATCTTTGCAAACGGTAGATGGCGGATACGATGAACTATTCTTGGTAAGCTAAAGTTCACAGGTTGTTTCAGTGAGAAAATGGTTAAATGAGCGGCTGCTGTGGCAAGCAACTCACCTTGAGTTGGTTAAATTTCCCGAGCAGCCACTGATGGAAAACGCCACCATTCATTTGAGGAGTCGTGCAGTCAAAGCTATTACTCATGGTCCGCAGTGATGAAACCGTTTGACCAGCTGGATGAAGTATTCACTCAGCAGAAAGTCATGGGAAATCCCTGGAAATCAAATCCGTTCATGAGTGATAGAAACTGTCGTAGTGAACACCCGAGAGTTACCGTTCTTGTCTAGGTTTTTCAACCAGCGGTTGTCCTTCCAGCAGTTGTCCAATCCAGCAACCATCACATCACAATCTTTCTTGACAGCACCCTGGCAGCACGTAGTAGCATTCGAAAGGAGAGTGTCGGACGGTAGCTATCGATAGCTGACATGGTGGTTTCTCAAAATAAGGTTCCAATATTCATTGTTTACAGAGATAAACCCAGCCATTTTATGGGTTCCCCATGGATTGAGAAACTCCCACATCTAGTACAGTCGATACTCAGCCATAGCGGCTACAGCCTCCACCCTGAGGCATCAGAAGCATGCCATTGGAATCGCTAAAGAGAGCATGTGCGAGGGCCCAGTGGCCCTTGGGAGGGGGTCAATTTTCGGGCTTAACACGGCTTGCCTTCCAAAATTGCTGAAGAATGCTAAGCTATATTGCGTCCCACCTGTGGACGAGGCAAACTGAAACCTGCAGTGCCTTGGGTGTAGACTATGGGCTCCAGTTTCCGCACCACACCTAATTTCGTTTGATTTATTTGGCTGTGGGTCAAAACCCTGTACCACTGGTTCCCTCCCGGTTAACCATTGTTTTCCCTATTATTGTTGGTGGAAATCCCCCATTATTGGTTGCTTAATATTGACCCATAGCCATTTGTGCAACGGTGTTTCGGTTTTCCATTGTCCGGCTAGTAACCTGCTAGTACATAGCCTGAAGATAATTGCACTTTGGGCCATAACTTGGCACTGGTAAGTGCAGCATTTTCCGGCCCCGGTCAACGGGCCTGGCCACGGCAAACCCTTGGGTTACCACCAGTGATGCCTTGTTCTTGACTCTAGCTTTGATCCACCAACTCCATCTACTTTCTTTGTTGCATGAATGGTGACACTAGATTCGCCACATCTTCGTAGACAATGAAGGGCGTCAGCGCAGTGTGAATGACATTGTTGGATGTTGTCAGGCAATTTTGCAAAGCGTTTCCGAATGCAAGCGACCTAGGATTTCAACCAGCAAGCACCCCACAGCATGTCCAGCTTACTGCTTGTGTTGATTGTGGATTGGGTATCCATGAATACATTGACTGAGCGACATCTTTAGATATAGACTCTTACACACACAAATTGAATATGTACATAAACACACACACACATATATATATATATTTATTTATTTATATAGAGGCCGCAAAGAAAAAAGATGTGTATATAAATACGCATTTATACGACCAGAATCCATCTACGTGTGTAGATTTCCCAGGCTTCCAGCTCCCTTGGCTCCGAGGAACGTGGCCTTCACCGTGCGGGACTTCTCCTACATCTTCGCCACGCACAGCCGAGAGCTGGCGCGACACCCAGGGTACCACTGCTGGCGGTTCTGGCTGGTTCCGGATGTTTGTGAAGGCTTAAAGGTGAGTGTTGCCGAAGATTGCCGTGCATGTTGCTTATGGCAAAAGATATCCATGTTATTATTGTGAATGAGTATGAATTAGTTCTTACTGGTTCAACATCCTTGGTGAGTTGTGGGAAATGTGGCTGCAAACTGATGCTCAGTTAGCCATCGTCCTGGCAAATCGGATGCTTTTCACCGCTGCTGAACAAATTTAGCAACGCTTCCTACGAGGGCTCAAAGACGCTGAAAGTTAGCATTTGAATATTGGATTTTTGTTCCCTATTTATTTTAAGCAGCGTTTCCTTTCAACGATATTTGGCTTCCTTGTATGGCTGTATACATTACTATCATGTTTTTTTTTGATATTCGAATATATTCGGTTAGTTCTTTTTTCTGCTGCTAAAGACTGACTATGTTTTGTTTTGTATCCATGCGATTCTTCTGGAGGCGCATCCCCAGGCCTGGGATTCGGTGCTGCATCGATCGTTCAAGTCTTGTGATCCTGCTCTGTTTTCGTTGGCAGGATTTGTTTTGGGGAGATGCTACTTGGGCTTATTGGGCTCACAGAAAGTTGGCCGCCAGGACTGAACAAACAGTTGATGCCTAGGCTGTTCACTTGACTTGTTGCATTGGTTAGCCCATCGCGGACCCGCTGCAATAATCATGCGTCACCATTGTACTTCATCATCGTCGCAGTCATCATCACCATCGTCATCACAACCACCATCACCATCACCATCACCATCACCATCACCATCACCATCACCATCACCATCACCATCACCATCACCATCACCATCACCATCACCATCGTCATCACAACCACCATCACCATCACCATCACCATCACCATCACCATGATGATCATCATCATCATCATCATCACCATCATCACCATCATCACCATCATCACCATCACCATCATCATCACCATCATCACCACCATCATCATCATCATCACCATCATCATCATCACCATCATCATCATCACCATCATCATCATCATCATCATCATCATCATCATCATCATAATTTTTGTCTTCATAATTGACTACATAGTGGATAATCGTTTCCAACTCATTGTGGCAAAGTAGCCCATACTACTCATACAATGGCTTTCCAATGCAGTTGAGTGTTGATCGTATGTTGTGTCAACCGAAGTCTTGCGACCTGATCATGAAGCATCTGATTGCGATGGTGGAGTGCTGATATCTCATTACTTTTGCTGAAATACAATGCTTCCTTACTCACTGAAACGACAGCACACGCACAATTGTTGACACACGCACGCGCACATACGCATACTACATGGATGTATAGTCATACCTATATCCACATCATTGATTGTCATAGATGGACTGGCGTGTGAGAGAACTTGTTCATGGCAAGTTGAACTGAATTTTATACCCCGAAGATCCCGGAAGGACGATTAGCGTCTTTGGATATCATTTAGCACCTTATGGGCTTCATACTGTCCTAGCAGCCAAGCTCACCCAGCACTCACATCCACATTACCCCGCCGCAAGATGCGTTTGTCACCGCCAATGGCAAAGAATTTGTTCGGGCGGAGCTTGCGCCAATATGTCAAACGTATTGGAACCAACGCACGTGCACATAAATGCGCACCTATATACGCTCCGGCAAATCAACCTGCAAGTGGAAAATTCAGCAGCAACTATTGCAAAAACTGATGATTTTTAACTTCCAAGAGATTGTTTACCATTGTTTAACCAACCCATCATTTTCAGCAGGATGTTTGAACCATTTCACGAGTGGTAACCATCATTAACCATCTGGTGGAAACTCACCATGTTATTCACCAGCATGTTTCTTCACCATTTCACGAGTGGTACCCATCATCAACTCACCACTTCACCAGCTGTTTACCATCATAAACCATCATTGTTACCATCCTTTAACCAACCAGTGGTACCCATCATCAACCATCTGGTGGAAACTCACCCATTTTGTTAGGAAAACCCTGGGAAATCATCCATTTACAGTGGATTTTCTACTGCCATGTTAGTTCACCAAAGGGTACCCATCATCAACCAGCTGGTGGAAACTCACCATGTTATTCACCAGTTGTTTACCATCATGAATCATAAACCATCATTGTTACCATCATTAACCAACCAGTTGTACCCATCATTGTTACCATCATTGTTACCATCATTACCCATTTCATTAACCATTTCATTAACCAACATTAACCAACCCATCATCAACGCAGCTTCCCCACCTTCGTTCAGTGGTTCGTTTCCCTGACGGTCGGGGGCGCGCGGCAAGCCGCTGCCCAGGCTACGGGCTTGGACCCGCGCTCCGTGGAGGAACTCACGGTGAACTCCGTGTCCTCCAACGATGCTGGGGGCACCCAGCGGTGGTGGAGCCCAGGGAGCTTGGACAACCACCGGTCACGCGGCTCGTGGGGCTCCTTGGGGATGAAGAAATCTGCAGATTTTACGGGGAAAAATGGGGAAAATATCTATCAAAAATCACTACATAGGTTTTGGAGTTCGAAACGCTCAAATAGCATGATTGGTTGGTGGATTTTCCAGGTAGCTTGGATCACTAGAATTTCTCGGGCAGTTGCCGTTGCCGCGATTCAATTCTTGGGGTAGACTGCATGCCTTACTTTTGGCAGACGTTCGAGAGACATGAGCACTTGTTTGTGGAACCTGGGAGGGGGAGATAGGACAGCAGGGAGCATAGGGCTTTGAACAGCAGAGATGTAGACATGTTTTTTCCAGCAGAATTGTGGGCATTCACCACCTGTATTGGATCATGTGTGGCCATGCCTAAGCGAGCACGCGTGTAGCACCGAAATGATGACACCAACGGGGTTTTGAATGCGGTTGGAACACCCGTTTGTGATTGGCATGCATGACTGCCGCTCAATGTCAGGTTCGTGAACCTTGGCAATCCTATTTGGGTCCCAAAAAATCCAGGGGAAAGATCAAGTGTTCGGAGGTATCCCACCGTTGGCGGGGAAGCTGAAGGTTGTGGACTGACCCGCCACCTGTTTGTGATATCCCTTGGACAGTTCAGCCTGAGCCGTTGGCATTTTCCAGGGGTTCGTGCTGAGGTGTTGAGAGCAGGACCGTACAGCTTCCGAATCAGCATAGGCAGACGGGGATGTACAGTGTGCCGTCAAAGCTCTTCAAAACCAAAAGGCTTGACATAGCATGATGACATTTCCTTGATGTGGCTGTTTCTTCGGGAAGTGCTTCGATTGGGAAGTGCCTTGTTGCCAAAAGCTAATTGGATGATTTGTGTGCTTCTCAAAATAGAGGTACCCCATGGTACCCCCCAAATCATCCAATCCTCATTCACTGGTTGGCGATATGGTGGCTGACATGGCTATGACCGTCCCCCCCCCTCCCGGCGCTCAGCCGACACGGCGGCCACTTCCAAAGGAAGGGCCGCGCTTCCAAACGCAAGTTCAACCCATAGATGTGCACAGAGACTGCGTCTACAAGAGTATACCGGCATCAAAAATAAGCAGATGAACAATCGCATGGACCACCATGAACCATCATCAAATGATTCTTATGATTCTTATGGCCATCATCTACTTGCTTTTTTTTCAACCGTTTACTGCGGTACCGTTAACCATTGCACAAACAATCATAAACTATTCTTGAGCACAATTCGATATTGTTCATGATTCTGCACCATTATTATTAATCACTCGCATCCGGAACCACCAGAAACTCTTCTAAACCATAGATTGCCGATTGAAGGTTTGTTGCCTGTTTTAACGACACCTGTTTGCTCAGACTGGCGTGTGCAATGTTTGACGCAGTGTCGCGGGATTCTTGCCGCCCGTCAGCAACATTTTTTGCGCCAACATGCAGGCACCCATCCATGTTCTTGTATCAGGTTGTTGGTTTCAAGTCCAGTGCTGGTTCTTGGGCGTCCCTGGCAGACAAAGAGACATATAAGTAGATTCATGGATGCAAGAGTTGAGACACACGCTTATATTTGTAGAATCTTCTTGCATGGGAAACCCTATGGGGATCTATATTTTTATAAATATATACCTGCTTACATTTGTACGAATGCAAATAAACGCACAAATGAAACCACCAAACAAAACCAGCAAATAAAGCATAATAAAGCATTAACTAAACCAACAAATCAACCAATAGTTTGAAACATGTGGGTTATTTTAGGTTGACTATATCACGAGAGAGAGAAATAACTACTCTGTTTATTTGCTTGTTTATATTTCATTTACCCTCCAGTAAACTAACCCGGCAATGGAATTTCACCATATATTTTATAGTGAAACCCTGGGAAAACATCAATCAATGGTGGATATTCCATTGCCAGATTTGTTTACCAGAGGATACCCGAGGGTATTTATCTGCAAAACCCTGTACCTCTGGTTCCCCCATCAATAGCCATTGTTTCCCCCATACTTTTGTTGGTCATTATCAACCTTTATTGTTGGTTGATATTGACCCAACTCGCCATCTACTTCCAGCGAAAATTAAAAAAAACAGTCGCGTGATGCCGCAGGCTGGAGCCTGGGACGTGACATGTCTGTGCAAGCTCACTCCATGCTGGGCGTCGCTGTTGAGCGTTGGGGGCCTCGGCATAGGTTGGCTGCGGCAGGGCACCCAGGGACCTCTCTTAGCCGCTTTGGGGCAGCCATTTATCGCGGATATGATGCTGTCAGTATGATGCTTGAAAGTGGTGGGGAACCGCTAGTATATTGGTGCAACATGGTCAGTCAATATTAATGATTGCTAGTAATTAGCTGGTTTTCCAAGGGCCATTTACGGCTGGAATTCTTGATTAGTGAGTTTGATGGGTGATAGTGATGATGGCTAACACGGAGTTTTTTTTTTCTTCCCATTCTGTAAATCCAGTGCCTAGCGTAAATAGAAAGTGCTTATGGCTTATTCACCGGTGCGGAAAGAAGAATCTGGGACATTTGGCAGGTTGTTCAGAGGGCTGTGGGTCACGGGTTCCGATCAATCTTTGTTTGTTTTAATTTTCCAGTGCTGAGGTCCTACGTAGTTGAGATCGTTTACCCCCGTGGCATGAGATATAAATTCACCCCACCCTTAAATGGTGTTAGTTTCAACGACCCCCCATGGTTTCTGGTTCATCAGCTGGTGAAATGGCAACTGTTCTGCAGTTGCTGATGGGGCTTGGGAACCCAGTTCATGTTGATTATAGTATAATTTCATGGTGAATGGGATGGTCGGGATGGTTCATGACAGCTACCTGATGGACAATGATGCTTCATTGATGGTTCAGTGATGGTTGATGTGGTGGTTTCTCAAATTTGGCGCACCCCCGAATCATGTAAGATGAGACACCCACATGCAATTTGGGTACCTGAAATGCAACGATTAAACACCCACATGGGTTTTCTTTGGCTAATTCATTAAAACATGATTAGAAACATTCATTTATGTAAGCGTATAATACCGTATTAAACCATTATAACCCCCTATAAAGCCATATGGCTATGGGCCAAAACCCTGTACCCTGGGTTCCCCTGCTAGTAACCATTCTTTTTCCTCTAAATTTTGTTGCTTATTATCCACCATGAAATTGGTTGGTGAACTGCTTGACCCACAACCATATCTAGCTGGTATACCCCCTACTATTGTAAGTTATCATCCCCTATTGTTAACCGTCAACCAGCAATATCCAGCTATTATTGGTGTGTTAACTGCTATAAACCTCTATAGTTGCTAGTTGTTTTCCCCTGGTATCAGCCAGCTAAACCAGCTAGTTAAACCATGGGTTGGTTGGTCAACTGCTTGACCCATAGCCACATGTAACCATCTTGTTTCACCATGCTCCCAGTTTGACACCTTCCGAGGTGTTGATCGTGGAGAGAACGTCGTGGGGCGCTTGGATGAACCCGATGGAGATTCATAGGTCGTAGATCCATCCAGCCTCCATTTTTCATGGTGAATCACCAGCAAGTTGGGATGATTGAGGGTTAAACTGTCTTAAGCCGATGGTGGTTGATCAATGCTTGGATCTACCATTGGAACAATGCCTGAAAATCGCAAAGCGCTCACATCCCGCTGCAGGTAGCTGTGAGCTTCCAGCTGAAACTGGTGAACCAAAAGTGGGGGTCGCTCAGATCCCAGGCGAAACGAATGAACCAACAAGAATTGTCCAACGGTTTGTCGGCCGCGCAGCAGTCAGATCCCCTGTGATGCAACGAACATCTTCCTTCCCGATGCCAATCCAGTGACACATTTTGCGCAGAGCTATGACACGATGTGGCCGCAGGGGGAGCTGATGAAAAGTGAGGATACGATGCTAGACCGCGATCTTCCAAGTAAATGTGGCAATCAGCGGAGGTCGATAGTTGGGTCTTCCATTTCTGGTCATGCCCCTTACATTCCCGTACTATCAACCATGATTTTCAACCATCGTTCTTGACTATTCAGCATCAGTCTTAGCTTCCCATTGCTATCTAGCAATCATTCTCAGCCATCATCAACACCAAGCACTATCATCATAAGCCAAAGGAATCATTATCTCTATTAGCCTTATCAGTCACTATGATTCACCATCATCAACCATCATCAGCCATCATCAGCCATCATGAAGCTTCTCAACCATCATTATTGAGCATGAGTATTATCTATCAATCATCATTGCTAACCATCACAATCAACCAGTGCTAGCCACCATTCTTAGCCATGAATCCCATTGTTTGGTCATGCGCATGATCATCAGCCATGAGTATTAGCATGTACTGACCATCATAAGGAACCGTCACGCAGATATAAGTTGCTGGTTTTAAACATTTTTTTGGTTTGCCCCAATGACTTTGGGATGCTTAATTGACATTAATTGACTCTTTCAGAGTGGTGGCTTACAATCACCAACCAGTCAACCATCATTGAATAATCGACCATTATCGACCATTAAAGAGATGTAGAAGTAATTCACCACTTTAACCCGTAACCAAAATAAGTGTGCGTGACAAGAGCCAGCATATCAAATCATTGAATCATGACGAACCACCATTATACACTTATTGAATGAGAATGAACCGTCATTCCAACCCATCATTCCAAACCATCATTCTAAACCATCATTCCAACCCATCATCCATAACTCATTGATCATTCTAAACCCTCGCTACCCTCCCCAGGGTTACCCCGTTGCCATCACGGGCGCGTCAGGTTCGGCGAGAAGAGCGTGGTGATGTCCACCGAAGCTCCCTTGGGCATCGGCGAGCGAGGCCGCGGGACGTTGGGCTCCACCGGTGGCCGACTGAACGGGGTCCGGTGGGTCATGAGGCGTGAGGGGCAAGCGGTTCATCGCCAATTTCATGGCGGAGAATGGCTATGGCGGCTATGGGTCATTGTTTTCCCCAGCCAATAGTGGAGGATAATGATAGGGAAAACTGGCTGGTGATGGATAACAAAGAATAGAGGATAGCATGAATGGTGGATAAGTTCACCAGAAAGCTATAGGGAAAATTGGCGGGTTGACGGTGGGAGAACCAGGGGTATGGAGGAACTGACACAAACCCATGATTGATAGTTGATTGATGGTTGATACTTGGATGATGGATGATTATTGGTGAATTGATGCTTGATTCTTGGTTAATTGATGGTTCATTCTTGGTTGATTCTTGGTTAATCTTATTCCTATGCCATGCCACCTAGGTTTTTCTCAACGGTTTCCCTCCTTTTTGTTCCGATGCCGTGTTTCTTTCAAGTGTGGTGCAACGTCCGGAGTTGCAAGTTGCTGCCCTGCACGATACCAACGCTTGACGCGGGTGTTGACGGTGGCTTTTCGATGAACAAAGCAGAAATCATCGGAACCATAATTTTATCATCATCTATTTCCCGTTCATTTACCATGATTATTTTGAATCAGACTTTGAAATCATTCAACGATTTCCGATAGGGTATCTCAACATTTCCGAAAAAAGTGATTCAAAACAATCATTGTGGAATTTTTTGATGATGGATGACCGTTGCTTAGCAATAGCAAACATGAGTTTGATAGGATTTTGTATGGTTATATGGGATTTATCAAGTTATGGGGGGCCCCGAAGTTATTTGTTGGTTTGTGTAAACGGTGCATGTTGGATGATTTTGAGGGCACCCTACATTGAGAAACCACTGATATGATTTGATACTTGACCTCGCAGCGGCATTGAGATTCGGCCCACAAGCCTCACCGCAAAAGGAACCCGGTCTGCCCAAAGTGGTAGTTTTGGGATGAGTAGAGATGTCTCAAGCGGGCTTCGCTTGTTGGTTCAGGAAAAAGGAGTTATCAACATCAACTCTGATGATTCAGACCCCCTTGGTGCACCTAAGGTACCACTATGATGATTGGACACGGGAGCAGCCAACGGTAGCAGCAACCACTTTTGACGCACCAGGTTTGAAGGGATGGTTCCCGGCACCCTACGCAGATCGTCGAGCAACTTGGCAACCTTGAGGGTACAGTCGTCATGTTTTTGTTTGGGTCGGGGGGCTGCCAAGGGAGGTCATAGATGGATAGATAATGATGGATGGATAGATAGATGGATAGATACATATATTGGCTCGCTGCGTGCATTTTAGTTCTTCTGGAATATTGGTTTACCATGTGTTAATTTGGTCATTGGGCATTTGTTGTGGTGCTTATCATTCACCGCGTGTGCAATCTTTGCGCCTCAACACTATCGCATGACCGAAGCAAGACCATGTTCCTTCACAGATGTTGTTTCTACACATGTAGGGCTACTACCTTCAAAAGGACATCATCTTCGAAAGCAGAATTCGAAGATACGGCATCGGTGAAGCATCATGGGTTGCCCGAAGGCTGGGTGGCGCATCATAGGTTGCTGGGGCTCCTTTCAGGAAAGTGCTGATGGCTTCGTGCTGTTGAAGGAGGTCTTGGACGTCTCCAAGGGCTGGTTGGAGAAGGACTGCCTGGTGGTCGAGCCCGGACGCCCAAAGGGGGTTAAGAGGGCCCGAGGGGGCCCAAGGCATGAGCAAGGGCCATGGTGAGAGATCCAGGGAGATGGAGAGAGATGGGACATGGTGAAACGGTTCATGTTGATTCAGCATCACGATCCATTGGAATGAATCTTTGGTGAGGTCAGGGGCCAGCATTTCCAGCTGCGAATTCAGCTTTGGATGTTGGATATATGACTTAAGCAGATTTGCTGATAAATATGACATCCAAATCCAGTGACAAATGAAACATCCAAGATATCAGCATACCTACCTAGTAGATCACTAAGTTAACCATGTCAAATCATATCACATAACAAGTGAGCCACATGTTAGTACATCACCTATCTAGAACCTTAGTACTAGTTAACCATATCACATAACAAGTGCTTCATTAAGCAACCAGTGATCTACTTCCCTTCGTCTACGGTGCCGTCCCCGGCCACTCCGGTGGTTTCGTGGGCTCGCGCTCAGGTGCCTCATGACCGTGGGCGTGCAGGGAACTCAGCAGCAGGCTCCAAGAGTCCAAGTGGGATGAAGAAGTCTGAATTGGCGAGCTGGGTCAATATTAATAAACCAGTTGGGTAACTATGGTTAATTAATAATGGTTAATAATGGTTAATAATGGTTAATAATAAGGGATAATCACCAACATATGGCTATGGGTCAAGCAGTTAACCAACAAAAATAGCTGGTGAATGGTCAATGATAGGGGATGATAACTAGCAATTATAGGGGATATACCAGCTATATGGCGAGCTGGGTCAAGCAGTTAACCATCAAGTTTATGTATGGCTTGTAATGACCAACCAATAGTAAGGAAAACGAGCTGGCTAATGATAGGGGAACCAGGGGTACGGGGTTTTGACCCACTGCCAATTCTTTTTATGCCATGTCATAGGTGTCCCTTTTTCTTGATCTTATTTTTGGGGTATGCTATTCCTTTCTCGATCTTTTTTGGGGATATTGAAAACTATCCATATCAGTGCCAGGAAGACAGGTGCTCAAGATATGGTGGTTTCTCGAGCCATAGGAGACGCCCCAGTTATTATCCTTTATATTGATTTTTTATAGTATTTTAGAATAATAAACTCAAACCCTTACAGTTGGTATATCCCCTCCATAATCGTTGATTCGTATCCCCCAGGTATCCTTATAATTAACGCCCTATAGAAAACCATTTAATTTCCCATATGAAACCACCGCTAATACTCGGCACATTGCCTTTTGTTGTTGACTCATATCTCCAAACCATTTTTCATGGCAATTAAATATACAAACCTTATCTGTCACACCATATATGTTGCTTATAGTAGTCATGAACCATATCAACATCAACCATTTACACAATTCCAAACATATTTATGGTCAATTTGGATATACTACTATCTAAAACCATTTACTATTATAGAACATATTTCTAATATCGAATTCTATAATCCAATACTAACCATTGATAGTAACCCCTCATGATTAAAAACAATCCCTATCATCAACCATTATTTACCATATATTGGCTTTGGTTCCCCTATAGAACCGCTATTCAAAACCAACCACCATATTTTGCCATGGAATCAATCATCGCCAAGGTCCAGTCCCCAAGCCCTGGACCGAACGACAGCCAACAACCCTTGTGGTTTAGAGGAGCCAAGGGCCGCGGTGCGGACCAGGGCTGTGGATGGTGGGGTCGGTGGTTTATCAAGCCATGGGGGGCTCCCCAGTCATCTATTATGAGTCATGTATCATAGTAAACCAAGCATTTTGTGGGGTTTCCTGATTTAAGAACCCCGCATGTGTTTCCAGAATCGGCATGTTGGCACCGATATGTGTTTTGAGGCTTGTGCTGGCAGAAGATTTGAAGATTCAGGCAGTTATTGGCTTGTGCCGGGATTGTCCAAGCGTTCGGTAAAACCTCTGTATTTGGACTTCAATGATGTCCTGATGTTTGTATTGAATTTCATTTGGCAAATGTTCTCACCCATGTCTAGGCTTGCATTTGGCCTGACATTTGCAATTCCCTGTGCGTGCATGTAAATTCAAGGTCCAGAGCCCAGCATGTGAATTGTTTGTGTGCCGTAGATTGATACGTTCACAAAGCCAACATCTGACCTGCGTCTCAAACTAATTGCTGTTCAACAGACACATATATCGAATATCCAGGTGGGAATGTATGTATGCGTGCATGCCTTTTGAAGATGTTTATAGATGCCATATTCCCGAAACAGGTGTTTGGATCCATCGACCGAAGGGCAACTAGCATTCGTAGACCCATGGTCTATGTATGAATGGTGGTGAAGTGGCTATGACCAGTGGCTGGCTGATGGCTGTGTTGATGGCTAGTTGGTTGGCTGATTGTTGGTTGGTTGGTTGGTGGTTAGTTGGTTAGTTGGTGGTTAGTCGTTTGTCGGATTTGTCGGGAGCCATCAACAAGAGCAGTGGATTGAGCGTTTTTGTGTAGATGTGCCCGTCCAGAGATGGGATACTCCAAGAAGTACCCAGTTTGGCCGGGAAAACTCAGCGACCCGCAAAACCCGCGAGCCCCACCATGAACTCCGTGCAATCTGCCAAGGTGGGGGATCATGATAGTAAGAAACCCATGATGATACCATCATTGGTTGGGAAATGGTACCATGATAGTTATCTACATAGTCCATACATGGTTGGTTATATAACATGATAGACAATTATGTAGGTATAATCCTTAGGTACTATTTAGGTTCTCAGCATATGCAATAGTAGATCGTTATCTATGTTAAATAGTTAGGTCCATCCTCAGGAGCGTCTTGATCCAGTTGACTAAATCTCTGTCAGTTGATTGGTTGCTCTACTGCCAGTCATTTTGGCCAATTTTTGCCGCCAAGATTGATTCTCTCAAGCATTGGTAAACTCCCTTACTGTCTAGGAAATAGCCATTGACCAACCCTCCACCGCCAACAATCAACAAAATGATCAACCATTGTTGGCCAACCATTTAAAGCAGTCATTGATAATTCTGAAGCATTATGAACCATCATTAACCAATCATGAACCACTATTTTCCAATCAGCAGCCATCATCAACCAGCATTGAAATTGAATCATCAAAAACCATCATCTTTCGCCATTACATATGATAATTACAAACCAATCACGAACCGTCATTATCATCAATGAACCATTAGCAAACCATCACTAACCAGCATGTACATAACTATAATTTAGCCATCATTTAGCCATCATGTCTACTAGCGGATGCGTTTCCAGGAGGCTGACCATCATTAACCATCATTAAGCAACTCATCTAACCATCATGAAAAACCATTATTCACCAGTCAACCAATCATCAACCACTCATTGACCGACAATTAGCCAATCATCAACCACTCATTGACCGATCATTATCCAATCGTTAACCAAACATTAACCAATCAAGAACCAATCATTAGCCAATCCTCAAACAGTCATTGGCCAACGATCATTAACCAATCGTTCACCAATCATTCGCCAATCACTCACCATCATGTAAAACCATCATTAACCACTCCCTGACCTATCATGAATCACTCTTCAACCAAGCATTAAACATATTATTAACCAAGCATTAGCCAACCATTAGCCAATCATCAACCACTCATTAAACAATGATTAACCAATCATCAACCACTCATTAACCATTCATTAACGAATTATTAGCCAATCATTCACCATCATTTCAAACCATCATTAACCGATCATTAGCCAATCATAACCACTCATTAACCGATCATTAACGAATCATCAACCAATCATTCGCCATCATTTTATACCATCATTAACCAATCATTAACCAATCATCAACCCATCATGCACATATTAACCAATCATTAGCCATCAGTTTCCAGGAGGGCAACCATTCTGAACCCCCCCAAAAAAAACACCTTCATCACCACAGCTCCCCAGGATTTAAGCTCGGATTTGGCGCCGGGAGCTCAAGGAAACGGAACTGGCGACGTGGGGCGTGGTGCGGTAAGGTGACGTGGTGTATGAAGGACGGTTAAGGAGGATAAACCCGGGGAAAACCCAAGGAAAACAAGGAAAACACATGGAAAACTCAGGCTAAGGAGGGTGTTTCACCCGGGAAAACCCACGAAGAACCCAAGGTTAATGCTGGTTAATAGTTGCCGTGAGGTGGTAGTGAAATCTACGGAGGCTGAACCTAGGAAAAACCAATGGAAAACACAGGCTTTGTGCTGCTGCTGGCGGCTGACGGTGATTGATGGTTGCATCAAGCAACATTGACGGGTCATGGTTCAGGTGATGGGACACCCTAGCGATGCTTGGACCAACAAGCTAATCGACATGGATAATGATGAAATCCAAGCCTGCAGCTCTTGATTTTCCACCACATGAACGGGAGATACCCCGTGGCTTGGGACCATACCAAAATCGGATCAACCCGTTTTTTGGGGACCAGGGATATCAGTTTCATCCTTGGGGATATCAGTTTCACCCCAGGGAAATCAGCGGAAAAAGCTGTAGAACTGGAAGCGGAGGCACCTGGCGTAGGGTCCTGACCACCGAACGCCCAGACAACAGCTCTCCGAGAGCGAGTCCACGGGAGACGTGTGTCTGCAGGCCTGCGGAAACGGCGGAAAGATGGCAGTGTGGTGCAGCTGTGGCAGGTTGATCATCAAGTGAAGGTCAACAGCTGGTATAACTTGTGAGCAATTGTCTCTGCCAGCAATGGATGCTACAAATTGTGGCTCAAGCTGAAGCGCGCCAAGCGAGCGCCAATTCGCAGTGCCAAATGCCTGAAGCCAGAAGAGCGGAGGGGGCACTGTGGGGTGCAATCTATCGAAAAATGTATGCCTTAAAGAGGCGTCTCATTTGCCTGTTAATTCTCGTGCTTCTCATTATTTCCTGTATCACCGACCTCAACGTGCAAGGCGAGTCAAGCTATGCCCCTTCAATGCTGGGTCTGGCCTGTGGTTTACTTCTGGGCGTTCTTCATCTTCCAGAAGCCGGTGTGGTCCGGGATTTTGCCAGGCCTCTCAAAATTGTTGCTTGCACAGTCCTGGGTATTTTTACTCTTTGGGCTGCAACATATCCTTGGCATATGATCCCATCCTTCGGCGAGCATCATCGTCCCGTGTCAAAACGATGGATCATGATGTCGTCCCTGCTGGTGATTGCTCTCATTTACATCATGTGCATTCTGAAGGAGCATCCACCCTCTACCTATGCTCACGATGCCAAGTGGTGTATCTTCGGCATTTGGCTGTCAACCATGGCATATCAGTTCTTTGAGGCTTCCAAGGCATGGAGCTCGACGATGTGGAGTGATTTTGCTTTGGCCTTTGCAATCAGCGTGGATAGCGTGGTCTTGGGCTGGGTGGTGATTATGTTCCAATCCAGAATACGGGTCTTGAGGCCCACAGGCCGAGTGAATAGCTCGAGATTTTGGATCTATGTGATGTGTACAGCTTTCATCATGAATTCAGTGTGCACAGCAATCCAGCGGGGCTTTTCCGATGACGTCGGATTGTGGGCTTCCATCATCGTCAGGACAGTCTTCCTTTCCATTTGGTTGACCTACACAGTGACTGGTCGGTGGTTTGACTGACATTTTTTCTTTTCCCATTAATCATTAACAAATGGTTGGTTGACGAGCATAGTTGTTTTATGTTTTTTTGGATTAGGGTGGTTCAACCACAGACCAGGTGATCGTGTCAAGGACTCTATGTCGCGGCCTCCATGTGATGTGGATTGAAAGCCGCCGGGTGCGAGGCTTACCCCGACGGCAGGTACAGTGGGCTGCCAAGGTCCTTCGGATGGAGCTCGTGATTTGTGCCACCTTGGGGGTGACCACCTTTATGGTTTGGTCAACCATCAATGTGGTGAAAGTGATTCAGCTTATGGATCCTGATGAATCTGGGTGGATAACAGCTTTGAACTTGGCTTTTTTGTTTTTTGAAGATTTGATTGATTTACCATATAAACCACAAAAAGTTGGACTTCTAGCAAGGGATCTGAAAGCCACCAAGGAATATGACCGGATCAAAATGAAGGTCTGGTTCTACGTGAGCATCCTTCGCCGCTTTGATGGGGTTCTGAACGCCTTCGAGTTGGCATTGCTGTCGGGCATTCTTTGGCAAGGAACGCCCCCCGAGGAACATGACGTGGAGATGGAATCCCGTAGTCGTCTCAGGGGCTTGACCTCCATGTCGGACTTTCTGGAAGTGGAAAGTGAGCAGGAGGTTCCCGGGCGCCACAGTTTCTAAACGATTTTGGGCCAGTGTTCAACGGAAGATTAGCTGGGTGAACATGATATATCCACACACACACACATATATATATATATACATATTTCCTAGTGTTCAACGATGTTTAATTGGAGTTAGCTGGGTGAACACATGTGAACAGCAAACAAACCGGTATCCACTAAAAGTTCCAGTTGAGATGTTTGAGCGGGAGATCCTCACTCACGTGGTTGCCATGTGCGGCCGAGGTGTACAAAGCCAAAGTGGAGGAACTGGCGCACCGCGGCTTCACCCTGAAGTCTCTCATGAAGTTCTGGGATGAGCTGCTGGAAGGTGGCGGTCGACGTTCCCCCGGGTTCCCCTATTGGTGAACTTATCCCCCCATGAAAGTTGGTTGGCATCCACTACTAACCACTGGTTGGTTGGTTATCTGCTTGACACATAGCTATATATTTGGTACATATCCCCTTTATAATTATCAGTTATCATCCCCTTGTAATTGTTAGTTCTCATCCCATTATGATTAACCGTTCGCCAGCTAGGCTTCACCATTGGTTGGTGCACTGCTTGAGCCACCTCGCCAGGTGAGCTGATGCCCAGCTTTGATCCAAGGCGGTCGCAAACCAACGACGTGGTGCGACAGGCCATCATTCCAAGCTCTCGAGTCGGACATGGGGGCGTAGCCTTGGCGCGGATCCTTGGATGCTGTTGGAGTTTGCCCAGCCTTTTTTTTGTTTTTTTTTTCTGAGGGGATTTATAGGGGTTGAGAATAATGGGGATTTATAGGGGTTGAGAATACTGGGGATTTGTAGGGGTTGAGAATAATAGTTTTAGAAGAAGTGTTTTTGTTTTAGTTCTTTTTTTGGTTGGGGGAGGATTTATAGGGGCTAACAAGAGGGGATGATAACAGATGGTGGGTTATGACCAGTAATTCTGGTTCATAGTAGGGGGCACATAAGAACTTATAGTGGCTAATAATAGGGGATGATATCCAACAACAATGGTTAGACAACTACTAGTTGGTGGGTTTTCACTTCTGTTTTAGGGGGATAATACGGCTTTATGGTAGATATTGTTATGGGAGAATGACCAACGATAATTGTTAAACAGCTACTGCTAGTTGGTTTCTCGACTTTTTGTAAAGCCCTGCCCCAGTATTGACAAATGGTTGGTTGGTGAACTGCTATGTGCCACAGGGATAGGTTGAAACAACGTACAGGATCTGGGAAGAGCAACCCAAGTTGCCCAGAACCATGGTCACGCACAACTGGACCAACACCTTTGTGAATCTGGTGGCTGCCATGGTATCAGATGCCTTGGGAGGAGATTGCTACGCAGATATGGCGGAGCTGCTATGCACCAAGCAGGGCTCGCAGAGAGTGAAGAAGCTGTTGCAGGAGGATGGCCAAGAGTATGCCAGCTTCTGGGTATGTGCCTTCTCGGTGAATCAGCACGCCAGCATTTGTGGGGGCTATGGCCCTGAACCTCCAGAAAATACACCCGAATGGAAAGCTTGGGATAAGAAGAGGTATGATTCTGTAAGCCAGGAGCGATTTCCAGTGTGCAGGTGCAGTGAAACCAAGATCTTCAGTCACCAAGATGCCGCTTGCGAACTCAACAAGTTCGATGACATGATGGGCTATCTGTTCAAAGCAGTTCAAGGCTTTGGCCAACTCGTTGTAGTGGATGAGAGCTTTGAGGTGCTGTACAGGGCATGGTGCGTGGCTGAAATCGTGGAGGGCAATGTCTTGAACATCCCCGCGAGGATCAAAGTCTATTCGCAGAATGCCGTGGACTGCAACTACGACCGGCTGGCGCTGTTGGACGTCCGGGACTGCAGTGCTTCCTCGCAGTTGGACAAAGATCTGATCCTGCGAAAGATCGTGGATGTGGACGCCTTCAATTTGAGGCTTCAGCAATTGGTCTTTAGTTCCTGGGTGGCTTACAGCCAGTATCCCACATTTTCCATGGGATTCAAACCCTTTGCGGGAGCCGAACTAACCTTTATAACTTATAACCATGGTGAGTGTTACCAGTTACGAAGTTTTTTCACTTGGATTTGATGGATGAACACCATGTATCCACTAAAGCCATGGAATTTTCAGCGATCAACTGAAGCCACTGAGGTTCTCAAGGACTCTTTTCACAGTGGGTTGATGGCAAGGAACGCAGTCGGCAAGTGGGTCGAATCTGGCGCCGCTCCTCCTGCTCCTCACGGGTCTTTGAGGATGGTGACAGCAACAAGGAAGCTGGAACTGCAGCCTGTAGCTGCTGTCACTTGCGGTCGATGTTTTCGCCCTTTCGATCCGAAGCAGGAGAAGACTCAGACGAAGCTTCTGATACTTCGAGCTCATCCTGATGGGGATTCGTGGCGAACACGCCTGCAAGATTCTTGCGCAAAGTGCCCAGTTTGAAACTGACAATCAGTGGGATTGTTGGTTTACAATGGTTAATGGTTATGGTTGCCATCATGAGCCATTTGGTTTATAAGTTTTGGCAACCAACTTGCAATTTTGAAGAACCATAGGCCACGACCCTGGTCTCAGCATGATGGCGCTGAAATTGGAGCCTGTGCGGCAACGCATCAGTGCATAGGAGGCAGGTCGTACTGGCACAAAGATGCTGCCATTAAAGGCCAAGATGGCTGTTGAGGTGCGTTTTGTCAATGACATCATCTCGTAAAGGCAACTTCTACTGATGTATATATGGATCCTTATCCAATCTTATCCAGTTAATTCATCCGAAAATGCGACGCCGACACGTTTTTCGATACAAACTCAACTCTGTACAGAGCGAACCATCCAGGGCAATGAAAAGATGGGCGGCTCTCAGCTGCAAGGGCCACAAGAGGACTGCGCTCCGCGGCTCACCACGGGCATGGCATGGCCCCGTCGGTTTTTGGTGTCGCCAGGTTGGACAGGAAGTGCTCACAGCTCACAGCTTCATCTTGTCCGATCCTCATCGGAGTTGAAGCGTGCGCCATGGTTCAGCTGCTGAACATGGTCCAAGTCATCGGTTTTAAGTCATGTTTAAGTTGTGTTGATGCTTTTTAAAATATGCTTTAAATGATGTTTTAAGTCATGTTCAAGACATGAAGACGAACAAATCCCGGCTTTGTGGTGTTGATATGTGTTGATGCTTTCAATTCGAGCTTGGGCAAGTCTTGATGCCCAGAATTTGGAATTACAGGAGGTCTACAGAGGTGTAGCCCTCGCCGCCTGGCGCGCCATCTTAGGTCAGCCCGATCTCCTGTGTTCAAGGCAATGTTGTCCCATTCGATGAAGGACTGGCGCTGGGTTCATGCGAGGTATGGTCATCAATTACGGCCGCATCCATTGAGTTTTAACCGGAGATGGTCACGCACATGGTCAATGGATATTAACGGTAGAAAGTGGATGAAATTGGCATACCATGGCATACCCTGACAATCCCCCAAGTGTGGTTAACGGCAACTGGTGTCATCGACCTGATAATTAATTAACCCCCAGTATGCCTGGAACTCGCAGTGGAATTCAACTAGCCATTCTGCCCTCAACCTCGGGAACGGGCCATGGACCAAAACCATACAGTCCATCCAGTTGGAAAACCTAACTCCCAATCGACCTGGGGGCCCTGCCGGGTATGGTCGCCGGTGCAAGCCTGAGTCACTGAGGCCCCTTCGATCTGAATCAACGTGAATCATGTTCAAAGATCTCCCAACTGTGGAACGCCTATTTGGTTGGTGGCTTCAAGAAATGAGTTATAACTACAACCATTAACTATGAATGGTTAAGAATAGGGGATGCTAACAACAATAGTGGTCAAACAACTACGGGTTGGTGGTTTTCAGCAATTTTTCAATTTCCCACACATAATTTAATTGCTTGATTGACTAACATTTCTCATAACTCGTTTTGTTTGACCTTTCCTGCGGGGATTGGTCTTGCTGGAGAGGGCAATCCCGGAATCCAGTTGGACAAAGCATGACCTGCCAGTCATTCTGCCCGAGTGGTTTTGGGATCTGGGTCGTGGAATCTGTGGATGGCTGGATGGCTGGGAACCACTGGGCGCCACATCGAGAAACAGAAACTTGTCCCTATGTTTTTGAGCATGTTCACTCACCACCGCAACAGCCATGCACTATTAGTCACTTTCCTTAGGATCCTCTATGAATATCTATTCCTACTCTATTCCATATTGTCACTAACTATCCCTGACCGTCCCTGAACATTGTCACACTTCAGCATCACTGATCATTATCACCTATCTTTTCCTTTCATATTTTCCCCTGGTAGCATAGCTATTGGGGTTCGTACTTCAAGTATGGGACGAAGAGACGTCAACATGATTCGGTGGGTGCCGCTGCTGTTTTGGGTGCCGCTGCTTTGCCGGATAGGTGTCAACATGTTTCGGGTGGGTGCTGCTGCTCTTGTGGGACACGTCGAAGCCAAACATCTTTTGTTGGAGCTCACTGACTGTCATGCGCCGAAAGGAGAATGTCCACCTGCTGTTTGGGGCCTATGCTGGCGGCTGGCGTATTTTTCAAAATTGATTAAGCATCAATAGCCGGAGTGGGTCAGGCACCCTCAGAGAGCATGATTGTCTGTCATTAACCAGTATCAGTATAACCATCATGAACAGGTTTTGCCGTTCAACTGCGGACTCGGTCGCCAAATTCGTGACATGATTCACCCGCAAAAGAAGGTGTTTTATCAACTTACAGGTGAGTTGAGGGTGAGCTCTTTATGATCGTCAGCCATGACTGACCATGACTAACCATGACTAACGATGACTAACGATGACTAACGATGACTAACGATGACTAACTGTCAATCACCATGACTCACCATGACTCAACATGTCATCAATCATCCAGTCTTGCTTGCCTCGCGATAGGAGCAGCAGTCCAGACAGGTGGAGATCAAAGACTTGGATGCGGCTGCTGTGTGCCACTAAGACGGGACAGCCGCAGCCGAAGCACCATGATGGCGTAAGGGTCTAGGGCATGAGTTCAGCGATATGAGCCATAGGTGGTGGTTTCTGTGGTTTCTTGAAATAGAAGACCCTCAAGAATTGTTGGTTTATTGTCACAAATGGTTAATGTGAAGGATGATCGAAGATGTTTTCACTACATCCCGAGTGATACTTAATGTACATAAGCGGGTTTATCTGGAACTAGCCATGTCATGGCTGTTCACTATCGATCATCAATCGCCGGCAGACGATTGGTCCCTTTGTTTTTTGTTGTTTTCTGCTGTTGGGACCTTATAGCACCATTGTCAGCAGGGAAATCAGGGGCTGCCAGCCTAAGTGGGGGGTCGGCAATGATTCGCACTGTTGTATGATATTGTTGTTGATGATGATGCCCCAGGTTGGTAAGAGGGGTCGAACAATGACGATTTGAATTTTGTTGATGACAAGAACGTTTACCATGCATGATTCGCAGGATTCGCATGGTTGTGTGATCAAACATGGTTAAATGTATCGCAAATGATAAGGTCCCAACGTGTCAAGATCATTGAAATGGAGTAGCAACCATGATTCTTCCTGATAGCAACCATGATTCCTCCTGATAGCGACCATGATTCTTGCTAATGATCAAGGGTAGTTGATCACAAAGTGATTGCTGTCGCCGTATCATCATCCGACCATCGCTCTCTAAGTCGTTGATAGATCGGGGCCCAGGGCCTTGACTCTGATGCAGAGCGTGCACATGATGTCATATATCCAGCTCTATGCACATTAAGCGAAGGCACTCCCACAGACACGTGCACGTATTGATATACATTCATATACGCATAAATGTATGTGAATATTTTGCACCCAAGTGCATGACTACAGACGTAATTATGATACTTTTGTGATAGCTTTTTCGTGCACTTCTACATGACATTTGTGACCACCGCACCCGTGAACCCGGTATGCGGGGCATTGCTCACCCGGTCAGCACCTGGTGGACGCCGTTCGATGACGCTTCATCTCAGCTCAAGGGTTTTAGTGGTTCAAAGCCATCAGCATTCCAAGCCTCCAAACAACAGTTGATCACATGGCATAGGTCGTAGCAAACCCCCATCACAGAGGTCACATGGCAATGCACCAAAAAAATGAAACTCCCAAACGACTGCCAGGTCCCCCCCACAACAGCATCAGACTTTCACCAGAAGAAGATCGACTTTCAGGTCTTGCTTGGCTTTCGCTGACTGCCGCCATGTCAACAGAAACGCCGTGGTTTGTGGCGCAGAAGGTCTTGTTGTTGCTGAAGTTGAAGCTACAGAACTGTCAGGACAGTTCGCTGATCGCGTTTGTATTCAACAAGTTTAGCAACCATATTAGGTATCATCATCAACCAGATGTAGTGTTTCGTAAGATAGGGAACTCCAAAAAGCATGGGGCCAAGCCTATTTTTGTCTTAGGGTCATTTTTCCAGTGCCGCTGACGACTTGCAATGGCAAGCCTCGGTGAATCTCTAGTTTTTGTGGTTTGCCTTCTCATGGTTTACCAATAGAAATGATCAATGGATGATTTGGAGGTGCCCCTATTTCAAGAAACCACCATGTAGCAGTTTATGAACCAAATTTGGGAATATAGAAAGGTCAATCTCCAAGGATTGTCTTGTTGTCCTACCTTCAGAGATGGTGCTCCTGCCAACGTGGTCCCCCTGAAAACTGGTACGGTTCCAGCCGTTGAGCCATGGAATGGGGTGATACATCCCTGATGCTGTTGGTACATGTTGGTACCAAGTTCCCATCACCAGGCATTGTTGAGATCACCAATCAACGATGCTAGTCATCATCAATGGAAAATAGACATCATCAATCACCATTCAGTCATGATGACTTTCCAATCACCAATCAACAATCAATAATATCAGTCATGGTAGTCATCATTTAGTCACAATTTCAACAACTATTATTGACCAGTCACAGCTCACCACAAGAGATCGTTCTCGACAGTAGCCACCACTGTCACAGCGTTGTAGATTTACTTGTAGTAGTGAGGAATGGTGAATGATGTTGAAGTTAGGCACTCTTTGGGGTGCTTTGGTGAGCGTGGGAATTCCCGTGGTTTCCTGACAACGGAACTTTGCAGCCCAGCATGGAAACCATCCTTGTCATCAATTCCGATCTTGACGGATCAAGAAAAAGGCGCCCAATTCAGCAATGTTGATTTGAAATGTAGCGATTTTGCAATGAGAGATCCATAAACCACCTTACCATCAGTATTTCAGTAGTTTGCAGTGAGAGATCCTTAAACCTTCCTTAAATGCGAGATCAGTAGGTGCTGACCATCTTAGCTGCATGGCCTTGGCGTGGGGAGGACGTGAGTCGGGAAGCGCTTCTGGCGTGCGAATGTCCGGGGGACAACGACGACGATGAGGTCCTGGTGCCTGTGGACTTCCGGACGTTGGAGGAGGAATTCGGCTTCGACGGCAGCGAGGAAACGGTGGTGGATGAGGATGGTCGCATGGTGGGGGCCCTCAGGTGGTGGGAGTGGTGGTGGGAATGGCATTTATGCAAAAAGACTTGGAATAGGAATAGAATCTTTTCATACCTGTTCAATAGAATCTGTATTCAATGGATTGGTTGAAGAGCTTTCGGAATTCTTGCACTCACTTTGACTTTTGATGTGGTATCCCTTTGTCTTGGGTGATTGCTTTCAAGAGGCCTCATGTGAAGAAGGGGGTGGAATGGGATGGACTCGCAAGCAAGAAACAAAAACACAGAAACATGGAGGCGGGTGGCTGCAGCACTAAGGACCTGGACTTTCTGATCGGAAAGTTTGGAGAGAAAGGGGTTGCGGAGGCCTTCATCAAAGCACAGCAGGTGCGGGAGAAGAGTTGGGTGCGGTTGGATTGACCCGAGCTATGTAGTTATATAGTTAGTTGGGCTAGTTGGAGAAGAGTTGGGCTAGTTGGTTAAAAGATGTTAAAAGCAAGGTGTCGTTTGACTTGTGGCTGAAAACCTGTGCTATGTGGTATTCCTATATGTATTTCTGACATTGTTCCATTCTGTTTCGCGCGGGGCTTTTGCAAAATCAGTATTGTGGGTGGGTCAATGCTAGCCGCGGAAGTTCCCTCGCTGGCGTGTCGGAGGCTCACGTGTGTTGAGTTGGCATCCTACAAGCCCCCAACCAATACATCATATGCCAATCAATATCGACGTGGATGCCCTCGGCATTTTGATGCACCTCGATCTGGGATGATCTGGGAGATCCACATCAACGAATCAGCCATCTTTTGCAGATGAGTTTTGATGGTAAATCATATGTGCCATTTCTGAATCTATGAATTGTTTGATGAGGCTGGGGTTTTATTCAGCATTGCTAGATCTTCACAGCATCATTTCGCAGGCAATGGCTGGAGAACTGCTGATAGTTTTCTGTTTGGCCGCCTTGGTGCCGGCAAAGCAGGCATGATAATGATACGTTTTCAGTATCTGGTTGGTGGTTTCAAGAAATATTTCATTTGCAACCACCCCGGGGATGATGGCCTCTACTTGATGAGCATCTTTCGACGAGGCCCACTCACCACCAAGTAGGGATAGACTTCCCTGTCCCAAAGATATCACTGCAACATCGCAGCCCCTATGCGTTGGAACAGTCTTCAGACATGTGACCCATGGTCGATGCTTAGCCATGGTCCATTGCCCATCCTGCAGGGGGTCAACTCGCAGGTCCCTGGCCACGTGCCCTGCGGTGCCGCAGGTCTGGCTGGAGAACCGGTACCAGATCCCAGCGGAAGAGCGAGCGGGGCCCATCAAGGCCTTGGAATGGAAGAACGAATGGTGCCTGGCCGCACTACAGGGGCCCCGTCCAGCTGGTGACCCACCGTGAGCCCAGCCGGTGCTTAGCCCACATGTTCGATGGTTACGCTACTTGGTAAACTAACCTGGTTGGAAAATCTACCACTTGCAGTGCTTTTTATTGTAAAATGATGTTTTTTGCCGCCACCGGCTTAGTTTGCCAAAGAGGAACTATAAAGGACAATGAAACAAAAGGTGAATGATGATGATGATGATGATGATGATGATGATGATGATGATGGTTTTGAAAGGTGGTTTGATTGAGATTTTGATATTTTTCCTTGATATGCAGGATGGTTGGGTAATTGACTCACATTTTCAATGGACGGCACGACTAACCGCCACCAACCAGACGTGGATCGAGCTGGACATTACCGAAGGGCAATAGCTCACAAGTAGCATTTTTTTGCGCTGTACAAATTGCCATGTTGGCATGGCTCAGCATTTGTTCGAAGACGTGACACTTGACATATCAGCTCCGCTTGCACTAGCAAGACACCAAAAGGAAGTGCTGAGATGTGATAAGGTATTTCGGATGGTGACTGTGGTAATTAACCACGACAAGCTGGTGAATAATGACAGCCTCCAGCCAAATAGCGTAGCTGGTCGTTTCCCTTGAAAGGTTGTTAGCTTTGCTCAGGATCTAGGCACTGAACAAGAGTGCAGCTGTTCGCCAACTTGCCCGATTTTTCAAACCCAAAAGAGACACACCCACACCCACACCCACACATCCACAACGCAAATAATGCAATGATTTGGTGTTAAACTCTTCATTCCGTACGCTTTTCTGTGCGGAAAACTAGCCAAGCATGATTGAAATGCTTGGTATCGCTGCATCCTGGGACTTCGAGTTGTAGGATGTTGTAGGCAAACCACCAGGGCTTGGAGTAGGAGGAACACCATGTTCATCAATTTTCCCGTCGATCTTGAGATGTTAGGCTTGGAAGCAAGGAAGTTTTGAGCACCAAAATCGTAGCGCTGTGCTGCATTTGCGTTGCAAGGTGTGCGGCAGGTTGGCAGGAGGAAGGCGAAGAAGAGGAGCTTTTGGAGGAGGATCAGTACGCAGAGGGCGAGGCGGCAGGGTCTCCAACGGTACGGGGGGTGACCCACAGCGACATCAAATCAGCAAGCACAGCTGGCGTTGTCAGACAAGCCCCTGTACGCTGGTGAACATCCTCAACATGAATAGCAGCTGTTGGAATCTGCATCATCACTGAGTGAGAGGGCACCCTGGAGAATTCCTGGATGGGATATGATGGGACCGTGATGGGATAAGGGTTCATGGTGGCCAACCGTCCCCTTCCCTCCACAGAAATCAGAAGCATTTGGGACTCCAAGGGGGGGTTGGGTGACCAGCATGTTGTGCTGCCCGCCAGGGTGAAGAAGCGCAGGGGGAGGCCGAAGATGACACAGAAGAGGCCCAGGAACCTGCAATGAAGCGACGAGTTGTTACGACAGATCCCTGAGCTTAACAGCTTGGATCCCTGCAGCTGGGCCCAGTGCTGATGGATGCATGGATACAGAAACAGGTTGATGCTTGTTGGATAGGCGGAAAGATGTAGAAAGATCGATGGATGCGTTCAATAATTATAAATGTCTTTAGATCAGTGTGATTAAATGGGTAGATTGATCGAGAGATATGACTCATCGCAACTATACGGCTTCCATAGTCTAGCTTGACTGGTCTACCTTCTTAAGTCTTTGCTCCAAATAAGCTACCCAGTTTGGGCTGCATAAGAGATTTGGATGCGGGCGCCAAATGGATCCTACGCCTGTTTGACCTATGATGTTGAAGTTTTGGCATGCTATGATTACAATACATCATAGGACTTGGACAGGATCAGAAGTGGCAAATCACCAGCCGTGACAAACCATTCTTCCGTTAACAAGACGCCTTCAGTGAGGAACCATGATGATGGTGAATCAAGCCGTGATGGTCTATGACGGTTTGACCATCAGCGAACTCAACGCCATTGGACATCATTACTACCGGATCATCCATAGACTCCAGTTGAAATCATGGTCGTTTGGGGAACAACAGCGGGTTACTGATGGCGTATGATCGTAATGCATGATGGTATGACCATGGTCCTGGTGCCGATTGTTAAGCGATGTTGAATGAATGCTGGTTGCTGATGGTTGGTTGATGAGTGATGGTTCAGC
>VSDK01020038.1:97789-134372 GCA_009767595.1 Symbiodinium kawagutii | reverse complement strand
CTCTAATTCGTGGTTCGGACCATGAGTGTCCGGGCGGGTCGCGACCCGGGGGCGTCGCAGCCAAAATCAGCGCAGCTGGTGGTTTTCGCGGGGAGGTTGAGAGCTGGGAGGTTGAGAGCTTGGAGGTTAAGAGTTGGGAGTTCAACTAGCTCTAGGAGGATTCTAGGAGGCTTAAGGAAGCTTAAAGAAGGGTGGTTGATAGATCAACATAGATCAACAGGTGGCTTTTTTGAAGAGTGGATTGATTAGCAAGGTTGTCTTGGCATCATCCAGTCCAGGATGACGATTCCATTGGGAGGTTGTAAGCGGGCTAGGGACTGTATCAACTTTGCCAAGCTAAAAAGATTTGCAAGTCAACCAGCCACCGGGATCACCGGGATTGAACTTACGGTAACTACATTTAAATATGTGGAGGGCGGGCCAAGCCACGAGGCTCTGGAGGTAGTATGAAATACCTGTTCTGTCCGTATATTTAAATGGCTGGATCCATTCCGCATATCTAAATGTGATTTATTATCCTGTATACCGCTCTATTCAGTTCTTGATGGCTCTGGGTGGTCCTTGGTGGCTCTTGGTAGTTGCTGGTGGCCACCAAGAACCACCAAGAACCATCAAGAACCACCAAGAGCCACCAAGAACCACCCAAAACCACCAAGAACCACCAAGAACCATCAAGAATCACTAGCAACAACCAAGAACCACCAAGAACCATCAAGAGCCACAAAAGGCCACCAGCAACCAACAGCCACCAAGAACCATCGAATACCAGTAAGAACCACCAAGAACCACCAAGAGTCACAAAGAGTATGTGTAAGTGGCCGGGCGGGCTACAGAAAATGTTTCCGGAGGTAGTCTAATATACTAGCTCGTATATTTTGATTCCGTATGTCTAAGTGGCCGGGCGGGCCACGGAAAATCTTCCCGGAGGTAGTCTAAAATACCAGTTCGCATGTTTAAAAATCCGTATATTTAAATGTAGTTGCCGTAGCAGTGCTTGTCACAGAGATCCTAGCAGCTTCCGAGGGAGCCTTGGGCCTGCCACTCCGTGAGGTCAGAAAGATGGTCGAGTACATGTACACTGGCAAATTGGCCGGGAGCCCAGAGACTTCGGCGAGTCCCGGGTGAGCTTGGCACTGTCGGTGTCTGTCAGTTGCTGGTCGGATGAGAATAGGATCAATATCCCTCATAGCCCAGGTATCAATTAGACCAATGAGAAATCCGTAGATTTCAATACCCCCCTATAATCTCGATGGGAAATCCGCCGCTGTGGTCTTTGCAACTGATGGCTGTTTGCGAACAAATGGATCACAATCAACGCCCATGATGGCCAACATCGGCCAAGCATCCTATGATATCTTTTGCATCTCATCATTGGATCGTTGGCGCGGCACTTGTGGTCATTGTTTCAATGTGTTACCAATAAAACCTCAGTAGGCAACTCCTCCCAGCAGTCGATTGATGTTGGGTGCAAGTAGTGAACCCCATTATCAACCAATATCAACCCTGCCACGACACCAAAAGTATAGCCCGCATTTGCGTAGGGATTGCTACTTCCAAGCGTGTCCGTACACGTGACCTGCTCGCCGTCTAGACCACAGCCCTGGGAGATGACGATCCGACGGTGGCCCTGTTGCAGGCGGGATCGTTATGGCGCCAATGATGGTAATGATTCCTGAATGTTTCTTGATGTTTCTTGTATACAGCCGGTGGTTTCTTAAAATAGGGAACCCCCAAAATGGTTGCTTATTATATAAAATAGGTAGTTCATGTTGGATGGTTGGGGGTACCCTTTTTCAATATACAGATGGTGGGCTATAACTATAACCGTTAATTATGGTTAATCAGAGGGGGCAATAACCAACACATACCAACACTAATAGGGGATATACCAACTAAGTATGGGTGTTTCTTAAGTCATGGGGCACCCCCAAATCATCCTTTGCATTATCCATTTATAGTACTGAACCATTCATTTTTGGGGTTTCAAACTTTGAGAAACACCCATGTACAGATGGTTCAGTTGGCCTCGGCACCACGCCCTGGTCTGACCTTTTGGGGCGCCTCTGTGAGGCGGCGGACAGCCAAGCCCAGCGAGAGAGCGAGAGATGGTTCATGATGTTTGTGAAAATTGATTATGGTCGATCACTGTTTGTAGTTTTTGTTACTATTACTAGGACTGGTACTACTACGACTAATACTACTACTACTGCTAGTGGCTAACGATGGTTCCAAAGATGATTCGTGATGTGAGAATCCAGGGCTCCAACAGTCCCCTGTGCATCGCTCAAGGCCATGACGTCCCTGTGGGACACCATTGGGTGAGGGGTCTGAATTTTCTTTCACCAACACCTGGTCAAAGTCGCAAGTTCTAAGCACTTCCATTTCCGGTGTGCGTCGGTCATCTCAGTATTGCAGGCACTCTAGATTCTGATAGCCCAGCGGTTTTGGCCGAGGGTGGTTGGGTCAACTCCGTGCAAACCAGCAGAGCAAATGGCATGCATTTCACGCGCCAGATTATGGACAGGTTATCAGTCAGAGCGGTGCAACGGTGCAACCGTGACAGCTGTGCCACCGCGGAAAGGGTCCCTGCCCACAGTTGGGAAGCATCCGGTGTTTCGCTCCTTATCACACGCAGCACTGTTTGAACTCAAATCATCACTGTGATTCACTGGTCAACAACCTCGACATGGGATGGCAAAAAAAATTTGTAAGCTCCATGAAGACAAAACTCATCAAAGAAGTGGGCGAGCATCCCAACATGATGAACAACTGTTGTTGATGAACCATTTTGCCGGATCGATGCGTTAGTAAGCACTGGCTACAACCATCCAATGGAATGACTGTTCAACTGACCCCTTGGGATGTTCACCATCGCGTTGGCTTGTTGCTTTGCGAAGCTGGGGTAGTGAAGAACCACAGCTCATGATGCTGATGCTTGACGTGATGGATAGTCCTTGATGGTTAATGATGGTCAATCATTTACTGTGCTTGATGGCAAGCAATGTTGCATGGCAGTTCATGATGGCCAGTAGCGCCTAGTCTAGTAGAAGGATAACCATGGTTGTGAAGTTTCCTATCGCTTTTGGTCACGTGCAGGTTTACACATGAAATATATATGGTATCTGTTTAAGTCTCTGTAAATGATTTTATGTGCGTGCCTATGTCATATATAGCATGCATGCACGGATGTATGTGCGCATTTGTGGTGCCAGTACACGTGCATACCGGTGTCTTTCGCAGAGATCAACTGATGAATGCAAGCTAGAATGGCATTGGAAGTTTGATGAAATTTGCAATTCCACAGGGCCTAGACACACACCCACACACATGTTAACATAGGATTCTGTATCAAGTTTTTGTATATATATATATATATATCTTTTTTCTACATATATATATATATATATATATTTCTTTACATATATATATATATATGTGTGTGCGTGTGTGTGTGTGTGTGTGGGGTGTGTGTGTGTGTGTGGGGTGTGTGTGTGTGTGTGGGGTGTGTGTGTGTGTGTGGGGTGTGTGTGTGTGTGTGGGGTGTGTGTGTGTGTGTGGGGTGTGTGTGTGTGTGTGGGGTGTGTGTGTGTGTGTGGGGTGTGTGTGTGTGTGTGGGGTGTGTGTGTGTGTGTGGGGTGTGTGTGTGTGTGTGGGGTGTGTGTGTGTGTGTGGGGTGTGTGTGTGTGTGTGGGGTGTGTGTGTGTGTGTGGTGTGTGTGTGTGTGCGGCTTCCGTGTGTATTTAACAGTTTGGAGCTTTGCTTGGGGTTTCCCAAAGGAAGGCCAACCGTTGTAAGTGCTGGTGTTGAACAACTAATTTGGTCGCTCGTGAGATGTTGAAAAAGCTAAGCTCATCCATCCCCAGGCCGACCCAGTGAAGTTTAGAGGTGACCTGCAGCTCTTGCTTCAATATGTTGATCACAAATGGGGATATTATTAGTTCACTGCCCATAGTCTTGGCAACCCATAGTCGCATAGATTGGTTTGTTGACCTTCATCACCCATAGCACAGCCGCGGCAGATGAAGACCTGGTTGTTTTCCCCAACACGTGACTCTCTGTTTGACGAGTAGCATGGGATGGACTTCTCAAGGTTGATGGTGGCTTTTCTCACGGGTTGAAGGAACAGGGGTTACGAGTTGGCACAACAAACCATTATGAAGTTTCTGGACCGAAAACGTTTCAGGAAAGCGAGGTAAAGGCAGCCCCATACTGGTACATTGATATATGAATAGTTGGGGGGGACCTACGGTATCCACCGATTCTCACACCTAACCATCTAAAATCAAAAATGACGCACCGGATTGAAACCCAACTTTCAAAAAACACTTGCTGAACAACGCAAAAATCATGATGACATGCAATATCATGCAACCGTGACCTGGGAGGATCGAGCACTCGCTTCAAAAGAATTACAGCAGAGCGCCGAACAATTCTCGGAGTTCCAAAAAAATGAAACTCTAAGAGTGCTGCAGTCAAAAGCCCCGTATTTTACAGTGTTTGTGTTCCCTCTAGTTCCTTAGAGCTTTCTTCTCGAATTGAACCGACGTTTTTGTGCCCAAATGTTTGGAACTGGGGGGCAACTGCTTTTTAACCACCGCGCGCAGCTCCCACTTTCTCCTTACCAACTAGGCTCCATGCTGCGCTCCCCAGAAGATGTCATCGTGTTTTCTTTGTTTGCTGGACTCCCTCGTTCCGACATGGCCTTGACTGGCAGGTCGAAAAATTTTGAACCTTTTTTCTCCTGAAGTTATTGTACCACGATGTCTAAAATTTAGCAGTAATCCTCCCTCCCTAATACAACCCTGCCCGGAATAATAAGCACGGTGACCTATTTTTTATTAGGGGCTATTTAGTATTCGGGCCCCGGAGGGCAGAATTTGAGAGAATGATGAGATTCCCCGTTTAACGGTGAAATGAAGTATTGCCAAACATTGGAGTTCGAAGCTTACCCATAATCACTTAAAATTCCACAATAAAGATAGAACATATAGGTTTCAAAAATTTAATTCATTTCCTCATACCATTCTATTTTAATTATCGCTGACAATTGGATTTCGAAGTTGTAATAATCAGTTCAGAATCCACAATTAATATGATTTCATAAACCAACTATAAATTCCTCATTGCATTCTATCTAAAATATTGCTAAAAATTGGATTTCGAAGCTTGCCCGTAATAATCTGTTAGAATTCTATCATAATCGAGGAACCTAGTGATAGATTTTCAGGATCAGGCTGTTTTCCTATTAGGGGATCAAAAACCCTTCCAGGATGAGTGTGCTTCCCTATCGATTTTCAATTGCCGCAATAAGAAACGTAATTAACAATCAACAATCCGGGTACCCGCGGGCAATATTCCCTTAAAGTATTGCAAAAACATTGATTTCGAACCTGCCCCCATGGCAGGATCTACGTGCTGACAGAGGCCTGCTGGCGGGGAGACTGTTCTTGCTTTTGTTGTCGTTGTCGTTTTTGTTGTCGTTGCCGTTGCCGTTGTCGTTGTTGTTATCGTCGTCGCCGTGGTTGTGGTTGTGGTTGTGGTTGTGGTTGTGGTTGTGGTTGTGGTTGTGGTTGTGGTTGTGGTTGTGGTTGTGGTTGTTGTTGTTGTTGTTGTTGTTGTTGTTGTTGTGGTTGTTGTGGTTGTTGTTGTTGTTGTTGTTGTTGTGGTTGTGGTTGTGGTTGTTGTTGTTGTTGTTGTTGTTGTTGTTGTTGTTGTTGTTGTTGTTGTTGTTGTTGTTGTTGTTGTTTTTGTTGTTGTGGTTGTTGTGGTTGTTGTGGTTGTTGTTGTCGTCGTTGTTGTTGCTGTTGTCGTTGCTGCTTTTGCTTTTGCTGTTGCTCTTGTTGTTTGTGTAGTAGTAGTGGAAGTAGTAGTGGCAGTAGTAGTAATAGTAGTAGAAATAGTAGTAGAAGAAGAAGTAGTAGTAGTTGTTGTTGTTGCTGTTGTTGTTGTTGCTCTTCTTGGTTGCTGTTGTTGTTGTTGTTGTTGCTTTGGTTGTTGGTGGTGTTGGTGGTGTTGGTCTTGGTGTTGTTGTTGGTGTGGGTGTTGGTGTCGGTGTTGGTGTTGGCTGTGTTGGTGTTGGTGGTGTTGTTGTTGGCTGATGTTGTCGTTGTTGTTGTGGCTGTTGCTGTTGTTGGGGCTGCTGCTGCTGTTGTTGTTGTTGTCGTTGTGGTTGCCTTGGTGGTCGTGGGGGTGGTGGTGGTCGTGGCATGGCTGTTGCCTTGGCGATGGTGGGGTTGTTGTGGTGGTTGTGGTGGTGGTGTTGGCTGGTTGCCGGTTGTTCTTCGGTTGCTTCCCTGACGTCTCCTTGGACAGGTGCTACATGATGAACAAGGACCGGACCGGACCCCAGAGGACCCTGCTCCTTGGTGGTTGTTGCTGTTGTCGCTCTCGCTGTCGCTGTCGCTGTCGCTGTCGCTGTCGTTGTTGTTGTTGTTGCTGCTGTTGTTGTGGTTTTTGTTGCTGCTGTTGCTGTTGCTGCTGTTTTTGTTGTTCTTCTTGTTGTCGTGGTGTTTGTCGTTGGCGCTTCTGTTGTTGCTCTTGGATGGATCGGCAGTTAACTATGGGTTGATGGTTGCCAAACAGCTGAATGGTTGATAATGCCCAAGCGGATCATAATAACACAGAGTGGTTCTGCCTGTTAACTGGGTGAACAGCATGAATCTGTAAAAATTGCCAGGTGTGGTAGATATAGCAAGCTGCTTAAATCTGAAATCTTGACGAACTTAAATGCTGGGGGCTGATGCTGGGCATCAAATGGCAAATTTATGAGTAAACAACGGTTGTACTGTTAGAACGTTCCGATGGCCCGTGCTGGTTAATTAGGTTGCTAGTGGCTGGTGGGAAAATGATGGCTAAACGTGGAGCCAGCTGTGGTGCTGAGATGCGCGGCTGACGTGGAGGACGTGGACGTGGAGGACGAGGAGGTGGACGTGGAAGACGGGAAGGACGTGGACGTGGAGGACGTGGAGGACTTGGACGTGAAGGACTTGGACGTGGAGGACGTGGACGTGGAGGACGTGGACGTGAAGGACGTGGACGTGAAGGACGTGGACGTGGAGGACGTGGACTTGAAGGACGTGGACTTGAAGGATGTGGACGTGGATGACGTGGACGTGGACGTGGACGGGAAGGACGTGGACGTGGAGGACGTAGACGTGGAGGACGTGGAGGACGTGGACTCGAAGAATGCGGAGGACTGGACGCCAAAGAGACGTAAGGGGCTTGGGTGCACTAGTAATTTTGACTTACGTGGATGACATGGTCAACCCGGGCGTTGCTGGCACGGACCTGACGCCGATTTTGCTTGTCCCATGAAGCATTTCAGAGCCCGGGTGGATTTGAGAACAAGAGACAGAGAAGGCGACGCTACATATGGTTTGCTACAGTAATGAGCTGTACATATTCCTGGCAAGGAGATGCATGTCATATAGTGAAAAGGTATGAAACCATAGGCGATACATCCTTTAGATTGCCACGTAAGCACGTCAGTCGTAGTCAAAGTCATATTCAGGAATTTGTAGAAGTAGAAGGGGCGGACGTCAAAAGCATTCATGCTCCAAATCATTTCCATCTCACTTCCTCCGCTTTGCCCTTTTTCCCACCTGCCAGGTGAGGGCTCTAAGATTTAGCAAAGTTGTTTGCTCCTCTTTCCTTCCTTCCTCCCTCCCTCCCTTCCTTCCTTCCTTCCTTCTTTCTTTTCTTCCTCCTCACCTTCTCCGAGCTTCAGATGCCAGTGGGCCGTGCCGGACCGGAGCAGCAAGCATCAAACGCCAGTGGGCCTTGCCGGGCCAGAACAGCAAGCTTCAAATAGTTGGCCTTGCCAGACACGAACTGCGAGCTGCAGTTCTCAGTGGGCTTTGCCGGACCCGGGCAGCGAGTATTAGATGTGAGAAGGCTCTCCTGGACCCGAAAGACAGAATGCCACAGAGACCGCTACATAGAATGCCAGATAAAATATCAGATGGAATGCCATGTTGAATGTCAGATAGAAGCCAGATATGCCAGATAGAGCGCCAGATGTATGCCAGAAAGACTGCCAGTACGAATGTCGAAAGACATGTGAGATAAAATTCAAAATCGATGCCAGAAAAAATGCCAGAAAGAATGCCAGAAGATTTGTCAAAAAGAACGCCAGAAGATATGCCAGAAAGAATGCCGGCAAGAATGGCAGAAGACATGTGAGGTAGAATGCCAATATGCATGCTAGATAGACTGCCTGGAAGAATGTCCGGAGAAATGTCAGATATGTTTTACTTGCAGAAGATTTGCTTGGTACTGTGCCAGTAGCAATGTCGGAAGATATCCCAGATAGGACGCCAGATGTATGCCAGAAAGACTGCCAGTGATTTCAGAAGATATGTGAGATAGATTGCAAAATGTATGGCAGATTAAACGCCTGAAAGGATGTCCAAGGATTTGCTACAGCAAATAGAATGCCAGAAGATTTGCCAGATAGAATGCCAGCAAGAACGTCAGAAGATATGTCAGATAGAACGCCCGCAAGCATGTCAGGACGTGGAGGACGTGGAAGGTGGAGGAGTGAAGGACGTGAAGGAAGGAAGGACGTGAAGCACGTGAAGGACGTGAAGGACGTGGAGGACGTGGAAGACGTGGACGTGGAGGATGCGATTCTGGCTGGCACGCGTGGGGGGCCATTGTGTGGGAGCATGGCCCCCTTTGACGTGGACGTGGAGGACGTGAAGGATGTGGAGGACGTGGAGAACGTGGACGTGGAAGACGTGGAGCACGTGGATGTGAGGGACGTGGAGGACGTGAAGGACGTGGACGTGAAGGACGTGGACGTGCAGGACGAGGAGGTGGACGTGGAGGATGTGGACGTGCGTGACCTGCCATGGACCGGAAGAGGTGGACGTGGAGGACGTGGAGGACTTGGTCGTGAAGGACTTGACGTGGAGGACGTGGAGGATGTGGAGGACGTAGACGCGAAGGACGTGGACATGGAGGACGTGGACTTGAAGGACGTGGATTTGAAGGATGTGGACGTGGAGGACGTGGACGTGGATGACGTGGACGTGGACGTGAACGGGAAGGAGGTGAACGTGGAGGACAAGAACGTGGAGGACGTGGAGGACTTGGACGTGAAGGGCCTGGGCCTGGATCGACGTGGAGGACGTGGACGTGAAGGACGTGGATGTGGAGGATGTAGACGTCAAGGACGTGGACTTGAAGGATGTGGACGTGGATGAAGTGGATGTGGATGACGGGGGCGTGGACGTGGACGGGAAGGACGTGGACGTGGAGGACGTGGACTAGCTTGGAGGACGTGAAGGACGTGGACGTGAAGAATGCGGAGGACTGGACGCCAAAGAGACGTAAAGGACGTGGATGTACTAGTAACTTTGACTTACGTGGATGACATGGTCAACCCGGACGTTGCTGGCACGGACCTGACGCCGATTTTGCTTGTCCCATGAAGCATTTCAGAGCCCGGATGGATTTGAGAACAAGAGACAGAGAAGGCGACGCTACATATGGTTTGCTACAGTAATGAGCTGTACATATTCCTGGCAAGGAGATGCATGTCATATAGCGAAAAGGTATGACACCATAGGCGATACATCCTTTAGATTGCCACGTAAGCACGTCAGTCATAGTCAAACTCATATTCAGGAATTTGTAGAAGTAGAAGGGGCGGACGTCAAAAGCATTCATGCTCCAAATCATTTCCATCTCACTTCCTCCGCTTTGCCCTTTTTCCCACCTGCCAGGTGAGGGCTGTTAGATTTTAGCAAAGTTGTTTGCTCCTCTTTCCTTCCTTCCTCCCTTCCTTCCTTGCATCTTTGGTAGAATGTCCGAAGATATGCCAGATGGAGCGCCAGATGTATGCCAGAAAGACTGCCAGTACGAATCTCGAAAGACATGTGAGATAAAATTCAAAACCGATGCGAAAAAAATGCCAGAAAGAATGCCAGAAGATTTGCCACAGAGAACACCAGAAGATACCAGTATGCGTGCCAGCGAGGATGCCAGTAAGAATGTCAGAAGAGATGTCAAAAAGGAAGTTTTGCCAGGTACCGTGCCAGTAACAATGTCCGAAGATTTGTCGGATATGATTTACCTGCGCAAGATTTGTTTGGTACTGTGTCAGTGGCAATGTCCGAAGATATGCCAGATAGGGCGCCAGATGTGTGCCAGAAAGACTGCCAGTATGATTTCAGAAGATATGTGAGATAAATTGCAAAATGTATGGCAGATTAAACGCCTGAAAGAATGTCCAAGGATTTGCTACAGCAAATAGAATGCCAGAAGATTTGCCAGATAGAATGCCAGCAAGAACGTCAGAAGATATGTCAGATAGAACGCCCGCAAGAATTTCAGATAGAACGCCCGTAAGAATGTCAGAAGTGTCAGAAGATATGCCAAATAGAAAGTCAGTATGTGCGAAGTTGGATAGATCTGTCAGAATATATCAGAATATGCCAGAAAAGTTGTTAACCTGGTAATTATGTAGTGGTCGGGAGCACTTGAAGTAATCTATGTGCTTTTGTCTTCTCCAAGGTGAGCTTGGGTTGCTTCATTCATCCATGAGCTCATCAACTCAAACATGTCACATATAATGGAACCATCGCCAGTTCAGTCTTCATCAAGCGTGCTCCTTACGGCAAAAATGGTCCAATTTTCTTTGAAGAGGAAGACAAGACAAGAGGAGCGAAGGGCGGGACAAAAGAGAGGCAGAGGTGCATGCCGCCCACAATAATTACCCTAGCGTGGGAGACATAGATTCATATTATTGTCAGTGTGACAAGCGGGATGCATCACTGACGACAGGACATGTAAACAGAACAAGCTGACATCCAGAGTGTTAATTTAATCATTTTCACACCGGGACATGTTGACCAGAAAGAATTGAAGACTTTGGACATCGCCGCAAGACTGAGCAGTATACGTACATTATCTTTATCATCTTGCCAGGTGAGCGCGTAAAAAGGAGCCGACACCAATTCCAGAAGCATCCCGTTCGTAACAAGGAGGGTGGGCGTTGGCAAGGGTGGGTCGTGGAGGATGTGGAGGATGTGGAGGACGTGGAGGATGTGGAGGGCGTGTAGGATGCGGAAGATGTGGCGGACGTGGAAGACGTGGCGGACGTCGACGTGGAGGACGCGAAGGAGGTGGCGTGGAGGACGCGAATGACGTGGAGGATTTGAAGAACATGAAGGACGTGGCGCAAAGAACGTGGACGTGGAGGATGCGAAGGACTTGGAATTGAAGTGGTTATTTAACGTCTGAACATGGTTTCAAGTATAGACTTGTTGCTTTTTGGTGTTGTTGCTGTCGTTGTTGCTGTTGCTGTTGTTGTTGTTGTTGTTGTTGTTGTTGTTGTTGTTGTTGTTGTTGTGGTTGTTGCTGTTGTTGATGATAATTGCTTTTCTGATCTTCCCTGCTAAAGCACCGATAGTTGACTGTGGCTGTATAGCCATGCGTGGCAGCCAGCAATGGTCATTGTGCTAGTTCCGAGGTAAGAATGGCAAAGCAAAGAAGGTCAATGGTTAATAGTGGTCGGTAGGGGTTGGTGCGACTTGATGGCTGATAATGGTTGAATGGCGAATGATATTGTACTTAGAAAGAACGGTACTGATACGCAGCAGTCACGGAGGATGATTCACTTGTTATTGTTATTGATGCTAACGAATGTTCGCATTGCAATCTGGATGTTGACCGTGACAAACGGTACAGAGGAGGAACTCCATCATGATTCTATACGTTTGAAGTTTGAAAATTCAAAACACAGAACATGCACATTTCGTCCTTGTTGTTGCTGTGTTACTTGTGCTGTCTGTCGGCTGCTTGAAAAGTACAAATCAACCAGGCACAGCTGGATTCTATACGTTTGAAGTTTGAAAATTCAAAACACAGAACATGCACATTTTGTCCTTGTTGTTGCTGTGTTACTTGTGCTGTCTGTCGGCTGCTTGAAAAGTACAAATCAACCAGGCACAGCTGAATGACTTGATCAATCTCTATTGTTAATTATCCGGCCACGGCCGCGCTTTCGAATTTTTTGTAGTCAATTTCGAGGGATACCGCGTGGACCTGTGTTTATCGATTGGGTTAGGAAAACCGGCATTGGGGGGACCAGCTCATTTGTGGGTCTGACTATCCCATTGCGATGTGTGAGAAAATTTGAAACTCTAAAAAAATGTTGGGGGTTTGGGTGGCAGGATAATATTTTTTCAAAGGTTGAATAGTTTTCGGTCTCAATTAACCAGCCATGCAAGCCCCTTCCTGCCGTCCTGCTGCCGTGCCAGGGACTTGGCGAAGCCGGTGAGTGGCGACCTGCAGCGATGGATTATGGTGCACGATGGGCGCCTAATTGTCCAATATCAGGTGATGATGCAAAACGCTGCTGATCATCAACCAGTCAGGAACAGCTGATTGGTTATGATTGGTTTGTCATAGAGATTGGTACCCCCCAACAATGATTAGGTAACAGCCAGACGTGGTAGATACAGCGGGCTCGTTAATTCTCAATTTGACTTCCCGGGGGCGCCGTTCTCTGTCAGTGATCCTAGAATTAATAGTTAATTTAACTAATAATGAGATAAAATCTGTGGTGTCAACAATGATGGTCTGGTAGATGGTAAGTCGGAGAACTAACAAACGGCGCTCGCACCTACAAGGGACGCTAGTGTTTAGTTTCGGGCGGCTGGTGGTTTTCGCTATTTGTTCTTGTTGTTGCTCATAAATCCTCATCGGCCAAGAAACCCGTAGCGGATGATTGGTCTGCAGTCGTTAATGAAAGTGAAATTTGGATGTGGGGTCAATAGCCTGTACCCTTAGTGCATTCCCCACGCATGACAGAACAGTTTTTTGTTCGGATATTCACGTACCCAGTGGCAATAAGTTGTTCATGTTGAATCTCAGTTAAGAAATTGGAGACTAGTAGTTGCGGCATCATCATTGGATTGATTGATCCTTATAGGCAAAAAATGGAGAGTGAATGGTGGATAGTGGTTGGAAGTGGCTGGTGTAAGTTTATCTCTGATCACGCTTAATGAAATATTGGCCAGTGTTTCCTTGAAAAAATGTTTTTTGACAATTGAAGCTGTTTCAATGTATTGTCGATAGGTAGCCAATGGTTCATGATGCAAAGTGAGTGGTGATGGTCACGCTTGGTGAATACGCTGGACTAGGTACGGATTCAGCATGATCGATCCTGAATGGCTCACTATTGCGAACAGCGACAAATCGATTTCATTGGCTGTATTGATTGCCAGGGTTTCTCATCATGGTGGATCATGTAGCAGTGAAGGGGAAAGATGGTTGGCGACTATGTTTTGTCAGCAGCCTGTTGATCGATGCCGGTTTGTCACCATTCATTCAAACAAGGGTCTGAAATACATTTCTGGTCTGGCGGTGTTGTTGCTACATTCCCTTTACTGTTCTATTGCTTGGAAACTGTTCATCAAAGAGCCAGAAGTGGATAAGTTGGTACACCCCTACTAGCATGACCTGTTTTGCCCAACCGCTAAAATCAGGCCCTGCCGCGTATCCTTGCCTGTGCAGGAACCGGCGCAGATGCTATTGCGCCGCTTGGTTTTAGCGATGCTGGTGCGGGGGTTTGCAGGGATGGATAGTGAACACGGCGGGCGGGAAGTATTTCAAGAGAATACTCGGGGCTTTGAAATTGTGAACAGATGATGTAGACAGGATGGTTCCTCATGCGGAATGAGGACGGTTTTTCGTGGTGAAGCGACCGTTCATTAATAGCAAACCTTGGTTGGATGATTGTTACCAAAATGGCTGATCGGAAAATAGGTCCGAATCGGGCCACCTCACTAGCGATGCCATGGTGAACGGCGCTAGCTACACGAAAATGGCCGAACCTGAGGAATGGCTACCGTGATGACAGCAAGAAGAAGAAAGAACAGCAGCAACGACAACAAAAGCAACAACAGCAGCAACAACAACAACAACAACAACAACAAGAACACAAGACAAAGATAGACAAAAGCCGAATCAAACAGAGGCAGCAGGCAAGGTCATTCCCCCTGGCTCACACGAGCAGATCTCATGGGCACGCAGGGGCAATAGACATGACAGGGATGTCATCCAATGCAGCAATAGTAGTTCAGTAGCGGAGCTTCCAGCAGTGAAAACAGCGGCATGAACAGCAATGACTGGGTAGTCAACCCACTTCTGACAAACAATGCGTGCTGACAATTACATTCCGAAATTCGGGAAGAACAGCATATTTGGCGTTTGTTCGTGCTATGATTTTTGCTGCGGTTCAATGTTAAAAAAAAGAAAATGCAATCAACCAACCAAAGCTGAATGACTTGGTGGATCCCTATTGGTGGTCATGCTTATATATAAGGCCAAACGCTCACGTCACCCATTGTCGCATATCCCCGCCTGTGCTGCGCCGGGGCAGATGCTGCTGCCGTACCGGGACGTTGTGGCGGGGCTGGGCAAGGGGCTTGCCGCACAGATGTTCGAAATGGGGCTGATAATTCATAGGTCAATATTAGTTTCTAGCGGCTACAAAGTTGTGCACGCATGATTTAGATTTAGACTCAATGGTCGATGGTTGATGATGGCTGTTTAGGGCGGTTTGTAGTAGTGAAGTGACGGTTCATCAACAGCTAACTATGGCGAGATGAAGGTGAAAAACTGGTTCATGGCTGATTGGATAACCATACAGAGTGGTTTCCCCCGATGAATGGCTAGCGGTTCGTTGGTGAAACTACCGGCTATGGTAAGTACAGCTAGGCTGTTACATGCCGAATCGTGACCATCTTTTTTTTTTGTCGGGGGCGCCTTCATGTCAGTGATCGTGGTACTGCTAAAAGTAATGGTCGGTTTTTGGCATCTAATGGCAAATTGTAGTTAGAAATCCATGATGGTTATAGTAAGGTGTGGCCAGGAGCATTTGGCATTCGTAGGAGGTCGTGGTAGCTGGCAAAATTCAGTAGCAAACTAGTGGTCAAACAATGATGGTACTGGTCGGCTTTTCTGAAGATCAATGCTGATTGATCAGGGTTCATGGCGATTGTTTGGCAGGTGCTGGCTAACGCAATAGTGGGTGATAAAGAGAGAAAAACTGATACACATCAAGTGTGACCTGCACGGGTAACACATAGTGGTTTGTTAATCGTTGATGGTGGCTTTGATTTCTTCTTGTTGTTGTTGTTGTTGTTGTTGCTGTTGTTGTTGCTGCTGTCCCTTCCCTGCATTTGGTTGCCTGACCGCGGACCTGCCTCAGAGGACGCTGCTCCTTGGTTGGTTGGTTGGTTGGTTGGTCGGTTGGTTGGTTGGTCGGTTTGTTGGTTGGTTGGTTTGTTGGTTTGTTGGTTGGTTGGTTGGTTGGTTGCTTGGTTGCTTGCTTGCTTGCTTGGTTGGTTGCTTGGTTGCTTGGTTGCTTGGTTGGTTGCTTGGTTGGTTGGTTGGTTGGTTGGTTGCTTGGTTGGTTGGTTGCTTGGTTGGTTGCTTGGTTAGTCGATTGCTTGGTTGCTTGGTTGGTTGGTTGGTTGGTTGGTTGGTTGGTTGGAGGTTGGATGGTTGGATGGTTGGTTGGTTGGATGGTTGGACGGTTGGATGGTTGGATGGTTGGTTGGTTGGATGGTTGTTGTGGTTGTTGATGATTATGTTGTTGTTGTTGTTGTTGTGGTGATTGTTCTTCTTGTTGTTGTTGTTGTTGGTGGTGGTGGTGGTGGTTGTTGTTGGTGTGTTGGTGGTGGTGTGGTGGTGGTGGTGTTGCTGGTGCTGGTGCCGGTCCTGTTTTTTCTTGTTCTTGTTGTCGATGTCCTTGTGCTGGCCGTGGTGGGTTGTTCCTTGTCGGTGTTGGGGTTGTGGTGGTGGTGGTGGTGGTTGGTTGTGGGTTTTTCTTTGGTTGCTTCAGCCAAGAACTTGCCAACTTTCAGGACAGATGCGGGTCTTGTGAAATTCTGTGCGGCGACGCCGCATTCTTCATGTCTAGCTGTCGGCTGCAAATGACGTTTCCAACAGCGTTTGACACTATTGGCCAAGATTCCCGACCATGATCGACGCCGCCAGCCGCCAACCATCATCGGCCAACCATCAACCATCACGATAATTCAAGACAAAGCTTCGCAACCCATCGCCGACATGGATTGTTCATTGAGCCGGCCATCGCCACTTGCAAGTAGTAGTTGGTAGGGGTCGGTGGCTAATGGCGGTCCACGCGGTTCACAAGAGAAGTCGTACTTTGCAAGTTCGAAGTGATGGTGGATAGTGGTCGGCTTGATGGTCCGCTTGATAGTTGATAATCAGTGGCTGATGGAGACTTGATAATGGTTTAGTCTTAGCGTGGCGGCTGGGCATTCACCATGCAGGTCTGGAAGGACGTTGTGGAGCTGTTGCCCGAGCTCCTCCAAGGCGGCGGAGACACGGAAGGATGAGGCGCGCTGTGACGGACCCGTGGTAGGAATGCTGGGCATGGTGATCGTTGAAAAAGGCCGTGGGGGTCAGTGATATTGACAATGCTTGAAGTGATTGATAGTGGGATATAGTGGGGAGTGGAGGGCTGATCCAGGCTTAAATGATGATTGGAGATGGCTGATGGTTGCTTGATAGTCCTCGTTGGTGGTTGCAAATGGGGCGCAGCCCGTGGACAGATATTGTGATTGGGGGTCTGGTAGGCAGCAGGTTTGGCCATGCTTGTGGGTATTCCTTAGCCAACAAGAGGTTTCCTTTGTCATGGTTCCTATGGTGATTCAATTGTCTATCAGTTTCAAGAAATATTGTTCAGTAACACAGAGACTACACGCGAATTGATGATAAAAGCTTTTGTTGGACAGCCTGACACCTTTCTTAGGACCAGTCATTCCAATCAATGGCCACAGCGTGTTGTCATCCTGTGTCACTAACATCATCCGACGCAGCATGAAACCTGTGGAACCGCAAGTCTTTCCAAACCGATTCTTCGCATGGTCCCTGGCTGTCCATGGGCGCCGCTACCCGCCAATATTCCGCTAGAAGTGCGTTACCACAAATTACATGTGAGTGCAATTGCCATGATTGATCGTCCGTCCCCAATTCCCCGCCAATAGTGGAAACAGAGAGCCATTCTTACAACAGCGATTTTACAAGTTATTGAGGTTATTTACCCATTAAGAAGCCAAACCACTTCTCCATCCAGAGCCAATCATCTTTCCATCGCGAATCAACCAATCATTCACCTTGCTAGAATGCAATTACGTCGCGTACCCTTCACCAGTATCCATTCATCAGTATCAACCAGTATTCAAGACTTCAAGACTTCAAATTTAAACGATTCATTTTTTAAACGATTCATTTTTTCGCAGCCAGGCCGGCCAGTGTTACTTGGCCGCTCCATGGGTTCCTTGTGTGTTTCACGCCAGGATTATTTCCATGGCTTGTCATAGCTAGCAGAAGATAATTAAGCTGATTAGCTGACAGCAATCATGGTTCAAAGCCAGTTCATGGTCAATCCCTTGGCCCTGTCATAAGAAGTCCTCCAAGCATGAAAACTAAAGACGGTTGGGTGATATTATAGCAGCGTCAATTATGGTAATCATTTCATGGGTGAACATCAAGATGCGATGATGACGAGGATGATGGCGATGATAATGATGATGATGATGATGATGATGATGATGATGATGACGATGATGATGATGATGATGATGATGATGATGGGGAGAAATGGGGAGAAAGATGATAAAGAAGTTGATGAAAACAAGGCGTCGGCTTTTTAGGGCAAGCAAGAACGTTCCAAGCCAAACCGTACCAAGAGAAAACATACCAAGCAAAAACACATTAAGCCAAACAACGTATTACAATGTATTACAACATATTTTAACTGGCATTAAAACATATTAAAACAACATCAGAACACGCCAGAACGACATCACAACCCACGCAAAACGCGCGAAAATGAACATATTACAACGCATGACAACGTACTACAGCATATCACAGATTACATCAGGGCAGCGCCGCCACACGCCAGAACGCGATCAAAACCCACGCGTAAGGCCCCAAAACGTACTACAACAAATGAAGCTTACATCAGAACAGCATCAGAACACGCCCGAACGACACCAAAACCCACGCGCCAAAATATATTATTACAACGCGCGACAACGTACTACACCATACCAATTTTACATCAGCACTGCGTCAGAACACGCCAGAAGTAACGACATCAGGACCCACGCAGCATCAGAACTCAGACCGACATCAAAAGCCACGCCCAATGCACGAAAACATACGCATCACAACACATGAAAACGCATTGCGACGCACTATATCGTACTACAGCGTATCACAGCACACAAGAGCTTACTACAAAGGGACGCAACGTACTACAGCGTCCTACAACGTACTACCACACAAAAACCTACTGCGCCAAAATTTACCACACCGAAATGAACCATAGCAAAATGTACCGCGCCAAAGCGTACCAAGCCAAAACGTACCACAGCAAAACGTACCAAGCCAAAACGTACCACAGCAAAGGGTAGCGCAACAAAACGCACCACAGCAAAACGTACCACAACAACACGGACCACACCTAAACGTACCACACTTAAACGTGGCACAGCAAAAAGTACCACACCAAAACGCGCCGCAGCAAAACATACCACTCCACAACGTACCACACCAACGCGTACCAAGCAAGAACGTACCGCACCAAAACATACCACAGCAAAACGGACCAAACCGAAGCGTACCACAGCAAAATGCACCAAGCCAAAACACGCGCCAAGACAACACCAAAACGCAACACGCCAAAACAGAAACGATTGCAGGTCAGAGTTTGAAATCGCAATTTTTGGCAGTTTTCGACATTCAACGTCTGCAAACCACGAAACGGATGCGGATCAGAAAAGAATCGCAGTTTGATTCTAATTTCTGAAGCGAAGCCTAGCACCTGAAACATGAAGCTGGTTCCCAAAGAAACATCCAAATCGCAATTGTTCTCGCGGAAGTTTGAAATTCGCAATTCTACTTCAGTTTTTGACGTTCAATCTACCCAACGCGAAAGGTCGTCGGCGACGCATCAAAATGGCAATTCATTTCAGTTTTTCATGTTCAGTGCGCGAAACGCAAGCGGTCGTCGGGGACGCGTCAAATTCGCAAGTTTACTTCAGTATTTTGACGTTCAATATCTACGAAACGCAAAGCGGTCGCCGGAGATTCATCAAATTCGTATTTTTACCCAGGTTTTTGACCTCCGATGTTCGCAAATGCTGCGCCCGTCACGTTTCGTGGTGGTCCGTCGGCGCCACCCCCGCCTCAGAGAGAAAGAAAGAAGAGCGAGAGAGAGAGAGAGAGACAAATGATCTGCAGATGTGAAGGCGTGAAGATGTAGATCTGCAGATGTGAAGGTGGGCAGCTATAGATCTGCAGATGTGAAGGTGTGAAGGCGTCGATCTGCAGATGTTAGGATGTGAAGAAGTAGATCTGCAGATGTAAAGGCGTGAAGATGTAGATCTGCAGATGTGAAGGTGTGAAGATGTAGATCTGCAGATGTGAAGGTGTGAAGGCGTCGATCTGCAGATGTTAGGATGTGAAGAAGTAGATCTGCAGATGTGAGGGTGTGAAGATGTAGATCTGCAGATGTTTGGGTGTGAGGATGTAGATCTGCAGATGTAAAGGCGTGAAGATGTAGATCTGCAGAGGTGAAGGTCAGCAGACGTAGATCTGCAGATGTGAAGGTGTGAAGATGTAGATCTGCAGATGTGAGGGTGTGAGGGTGTGAAGATGTAGATCTGCAGATGTGATGATGTGAAGATGTTGACTTGCAGGTGTGATGATGTGAAGATGTAAATCTGCCGATGTGATGGTGCGAAGATGTTGATATACGGTTGCTTTTCATTTTTTACGAAGAACTCTTGGCGGACTCTCTTGAGAAATCGGTGGACGGTTGGCTCCATGCTCTCACCCTGGCTGGCTGGCATGCTCTTGTGTGGCCAACCTTGCAGCAATTCAATTAATTCATTTTCAAAACGTTAATTCTTATTGATAAAGAGCTTGAACCCATTATAAAAGGTGTCTCCGGGACCTGAATATCAAATATCGTTTTTACAAACGCTTCTTTTTTTTGGGTGGGGATGGTATTTAGTATCAGGGAGAGAGGATGAATATTAGCCAGTAGCGGTCAGCGCTATTAATTGATAGTAGTGGCGAGTGAAAGGAGTTAACGGTCAGCAATGGCTAGGAATGGTTAGTGAACCAGCTTCATGGTTAGTAATAGCGCGTAGTGGTTATTGAACCGAGGTCATGGTTAGAAATGGCCGGCAGTGGTTCCTGAACCGGCTTCATGGTGAATAATGGCTAATAGTGTTTTGTGACTCTGGTTTATGGCTAGTAATGGCCATTACGGCTCAGACTTTTATCGATTAAGAAATTTGCCGTTTCACCCAGAGTTTGAATCTTGTACAGAAACATTCTCCATAAGGCATTTTGCGAGTTTTTGCAATTTTGAAACACATTCCTTAAATTAAACACAGTTGTTGATTAGAATGTGCGTCGGGGCCTTTTTGATTTTCAGAACACGTTACCACAAGCGTGCGCAAAATCGGCGCATCTGTAGACATGCGGTTAAGAATGAAACAATACAATATTTGCTCAAAACCAAATCAATGCAACACACCAGTTGCACAAACCTACAAAAATCCACGGGAAAACTATATTTACAGCCCCCATGGCCAGCCTGGCCAGCTCCAAGGTTTTTCTGCCTTGCCAATCAAATGCCAACATCAGATTTTATCAATAATAATTAGTCAATTAATGCGTCCATATCTACCATAGTTTTTGGCTAACAACTGTTTATTTTACAAATAAAACTCAATCCCTAGCATGTAGCAATTCAATGCTATTCACCGAATTAATATTCTATTGTGGTTTTGAATAGCAATGAAACATTATGACCAAATATCATACGGTTATTTTTTTTTGTAGTTTACGGTACCTACTATCATGCAGTTATTTTTCATGATTTTTTTTTTTTAAACCATAGTTGGGATAATAGCTGCCAACAAGAGTCTGAATAGAACAACAAGTCCATAAAAGGACCGGATGACCCAACATGAACACATTTTCCTCTAATTGGAAATTAAGAGAAAACAACAGCTGACGAGCGCTGGAGGGAATGAAAACGTGATAGTGTTTGAGAAAAAATGTGTTGCTACGAAAATGTGTTGGCAAAAACCTGTTTGGTAGCATGTGTTTGGTAGAAAAATGTGTTTGGTAAGAATTAGTGTTTGTAAGAATCCGTTTGGTGAAAAATCGTGTTGGAAATGATGTGTTTTGTGACAAAATGTGTTTGGTAAGAATCTGTTTGGCAAGAAGTGTGTTAGTAAGAATTTGTCAATTCAGAAAATGGGATGCTGACAAAATGTGTTGGTAAGAACCTGTTCGGCAAGAACATGTGTTGGTAAAAAATCTGAGTTGCTAAGAATTTTCTTGGTGAGAAAAAGTAGTGGTAAGAATGTGCTGGGTAAGAATCTGTTTTGTTCAGAATTTGTTTTGGCGGGAAAATGTTTCGGGACGAACCTGTTTGTCAAGAACATGTGTTGGTAAGAATCTGTTTGGTGAAAAAACGTGTTGGTCAGTCTTTGTTTGGTAAGCATCGGTTTAGTCAGAATTTGCTTCGTAATAATTTGCTTGGTAAGAAGCTGTTTGGCAAAATGATGTGTTTGTAAGAATCTGTTTGGTGAAAAAACCGTGTTGGTAGGACTGTCTTGGTAAAAAAAATGTTTGGTAAAAATATGTGTTGGTAAAAGTCTGTTTGGTAAACAAATATGTTGGTAAGAATCTGAGTTGGTAAGAATCTGTTTGATGAGAACATGTGTAGGTCACACTTTTGCTTCGTAAGAACATGCGTTGGTAAGAATCTGTTTGGCGAGAACATGTGTAAGAACATGTGTAAGAATTTGTTCGGTGAGAAAACTGTTGGTAAGAATCTTTTTGGTGAGAAAATGTGTTGGTCCTGAATTCAGCTAGATTCAGGTAAATATTGAATTCAGCCTGAATTCAGCCTGAATTCAGGCAAATTTCAGGCAATCGTCAGGATTCAATAATGGCTGGTAGCTTGAGCAATTAAATGTTTCCTCTCTAAAAATGCAAAATCCAACCAGTGATATTGCAAAATCTCTTCTCTCTTCATTCTCTTCCTTCTTCACTCTCTGCACTCTCTTCTCTCTTCACTGCTCTCTTCACCCTCTTCTCTTTTCATTCTCTCCTCTGTTCACTCTCTTCTCTCTTCATTCTCTTTTCTCTTCACTCTGTTCTCTCTTCACTTTCTTCTCTCCGAACTCTTCTCTCTTCACTCTCTTCTCTCTTCGCTCTCTTCTCTCTTCACTCTCTTCCCTCTTCACTCTCTTCACTCTCTTCTCTCTTCACTGCTCTCTTCACCCTCTTCCCTTTTCACTCTGTTCTCTCTTCACTCTCTTCTCTCTTCACTCTCTTTTCTCTTCACTCTCTTCTCTCTTCACTCTCTTCCCTCTTCACTCTCTTCACTCTCTTCTCTCTTCACTCTCTTTTCCCTCCACGCTCTTCTCTCTTCACTCTCTCTTCTCTTCACTCTCTTTTCCCTTCACGCTCTTCTCTCTTCACTCTCTTCTCTCCTCACTCTCTTCTCTCTTCACTCCCTTCTCTTCTCTTCTCTTCTCTCTTCTCTGTCTTCTCTGTCTTCTCTCTCAATTCTCCCTTCTCTCTCTTCTCTTTTCTCGCTCTTTTCTCTTCCTTCTCTTCTCTCTTCTCTCTTCTCTCTTCTCTCTTCTCTCTTCTCTCTTCTCTCTTCTCTCTTCTCTTCTCTTCTCTCTTCTCTCTTCTCTCTTCTCTGTTCTCTCTTCTCTCTTCTCTCTTCTCTCTTCTCTCTTCTCTCTTCTCTCTTCTCTCTTCTCTCTTCACTTTTTTTTCTTCTCTCTCTTCACTCTCTTCTCTCTTCTCTCTTCACTCTCTTCTGTCTTCACTCTCTTCTCGCTTCACTCTCTTCTCTCTTCTCTCTTCTCTCTTCACTTTCTTTTTTCTTCTCTCTCTTCTCTCTTCACTCTCTTCTCTCTTCTCTCTTCACTCTCTTCTCTCTTCTCTCTTCACTCTCTTCTGTCTTCACTCTCTTCTCGCTTCACTCTCTTTTCTCTTCTCTCTCTTCTCTCTTCTCGGTCTTCTCTGTCTTCTCTCTCAATTCTCCCTTCTCTCTCTTCTCTTTTCTCTCTCTTTTTTCTTCCTTCTCTTCTCTCTTCTCTCTTCTCTCTTCTCTCTTCTGTCTTCACTCTCTTCTCTCTTTTCTTTTCCTTCTTCAAAATTAAAAGACATCGCATAAAACTATTTCGAACATTATGAAAATTACCAAAGTATGAATAATGTAAAATTCAAAACAATATGAAAGTTTCAAAAAATATAGATCTCTAATCAGTGAAATATGAGTAGTCCATAGTAAGTAGAAGCTATTAAATATCAACTATTCAATAGTAGTTTTTAAATCGCAATGATTAAATAGCAATTGCTAAATGGCAATTACATAAAAAAAGCGGTAAGTATGAAGAAGTAGCTACTAAATAGAAACTATCAGATAATAAAGGTCAAAAAAAGATAATACACAGCAACTATGAAATGGTAAGTATTAAATAGTAACTACTAAGTAGTATCAGGATCCGGCCAAATCTGCAGAATCCCATGTCGAAGCCAAGCGTCGCCAACGTGAAGCCCGCAAACTTGAACTTGAAGCAGCAGTTTTGGCAAATCAATACAATCCAACTTGAGAACACGTGATGCATTTTGCCGTTTCAATTAACAGCTGGTTGACTTGTGCAGTCTATCTCTTGCAGCTTGTATTTTGCTTTTTACATGACAACGTTGCTACTCGATGCCTCTGGAGTTCGAGTATCATTTCTGGTTGCGTTACCGTTCTTCCTTCAAAATGTGGCTCCTTCTGATTTGGGCCAAGCTCGCTTTCAGCACAGCTGGACCTTCGGGATGGCGATGGGGAGAAAGAGAGAGGAGTAGTAACTACTAAATAGATTTACTAGATAGTAGATACTAAATAAAATCATCTAAATAGAAAGCACTAAATAGTGGATACTAAAAAAGTAATTACTAAATAGATACTACCAAATGGTAACTACAAAGTAGTAATTACTAAATAGTACCAAGTAAACAATAATTACCAAATAGTAACAATTAAAGAATAGATCATAAATATTGTAAAAAAAACAACACACAGTTATTACTACATGGCAACTACTAAATAGTAATTACTAGATAGTAATTATTGGATCGCAGGTGCTAAATTATAATTTGTGAATATTAGTTATTAAATAGCGACTACTAAATAGCAATTACTAAAAAAGTAACAGCTGAACAGCAACTACTAAACAATAATTACTAAAACAATACTTGCTAAATAGTAATTACTCAATAGTAAGTACTAAATAGCAACTACTAAATAGTAACTACTAAATAGTAACTACCAAACAATATTGATAAAATAGTAATTGCAAAGTAGTAAATAATCAACAGCAACTACTTAATAGCAAAAACTAAATAGTAATTACCACGGGGTACCTATTAAATAATACCTACAAAATAGTAAGTAATAGAAAGTAATGATTAACAGTAGATGCTAAATCGTAGCTACTAAGCAATATTATTATTCAACAGAAATTACTCAAAAGTAACTACGAAATAGTAACTACTGAATAGTAACTATTAAATAATAATGGTGAAATTGCATCTACAAACGAATAATCAATAATCAACAAGTAGTAAATCGTGTGTGTGTGTGTGGGTGTGTTTGTGTGTTTGTGTGTGTATGTGTGGTGTCTGTGTGGTGTCCGTGGGGTGTGTGTGTGTGTGTTGTGGTGTGTTGTGGTGTGCGTGGTGATGTGTGTGGTGTGTGTGGTGTGTGTGGTGTGTGTGTGTGTGCGGTGTGTGTGGGCGCGCGGTGCTTGAGGCTGCCAAGAAGACTTGCAGATGTTTGGGAACCAAGGTTGTGACCGAGACCGCTCCCCCAACGAGCCATGCCTCCAATGGAGGTGCAGAAGTAATTGCCAAGCTGTTTCGACAGAAAGCCATTTTGTTCATACAGCAGATCGAGAAAGGGGTTGGTTGCCAACGCCCATTCTACAGTTGGGCTTTGCTTCACGCTGCCTGGCTTCACAACAGATTTGTTGCCAGGCAAGGACACACTGCCTACGACCTTTGCGCTGACAGATCCTACACAGGCAAGATAGCCATGTTTGGGGAGGCATTTGTCAAAACCATGGGATGGTGAAATGGTCAGCAGCGTGGAGGCACTTCCATGGGAGTTCAAGTATGCTGTGCTTGGATCACACTTGGTGTTAGCTAAACGCATTGCTCCTCCAACTCCTTCACCGGTCACCCCTGCTCCCGTTAGAGATTTAGATGCAGGAGCTGTGCTGAATGCCCCTCCTTCACCGCCTGAACCCTCTTTGGAACGAAGATCCATTGCTCCATCTGCTTCAGCAGCTGTTGCGGATCCTGGAGGCGCTCTATCTGGGAACGCCTTTGAGGCGGGGTCTGTGCCTACTATTGCAGCTGCAGTGCCTTTGACTCCTCTCGAATCGAACCCCGCTTTGGTTGAGCAGGCAGACACTGCTATGGGGTCCGGGCCTGTTAGTGGATCGGCAATCGGCAGTACATGAGAGAGAGCCTTCAAGTCCAGATGTGGAGCCACCTCAGAAGCAACAAAGGATTCTTGCCTTCATGGAACATGAGGATGATCAACACCTCACCCACTTCGAAAGTTCCGAGCTTGATGACCTTGAGTACTTTGATCTCCAGTTGGATGAACATGATGACATGCTTGCTTCAGAAGATGTGAATTTCTAAGCTATGTTATCCATATACACCTACTGAGACCAATATCTCCGATGAAGAACTTCTTCAGCTCGACTTGCTGGCTGACCAATTGGAAATCAGGCTCAGGTCGATGGGTGTGTTGATCCCGGTGGATGAATATGACTTCATTGGTCAGACACCAAAAGTATTGACAACAAGGATGGTTCGTACATGGAGAGACAAAGTCATCTCAGGTTCACACGTTTGGCTTCGAAGGAGCAGATATATTGCGAGAGAGTTTGCATGGCTCTCTCCAGACCGAGAAGATCTATTCTCCCCTGCGTCTAGAGTTTTGGCCGTAAGGTTGTTCAGCTGCCTCTACATGAAGTGGAAGTTGGAGGACTACGTCTTGTGCTCAATTGACATTGGCGATGCATTCCTTACAGTTGATCAACGAGAATTTACTACAGTGACATGTTGCGATGCTTCAGGTGAGTCCTCGGTGTATGTCTTGGGAAAGGTGCTTCCAGGACAAAGGAATGGCTCCCAGCTGTGGTATGATTCATTCAGTTCATTTCTTCGTGACAAACTTTCCATCCACGAGTGTGAAGCATATCCATGCCTCTTGCGCTCAAGGTGCAGTGATGGACAGAATCCTGAATGTGTGTTGCTGCTGCATGTTGACGATGTGCAGTGTCTTGTGAAGAAATGATACCTCTCTACAGTGTTGGAGCCCATTTTACGTGCTCGATTTAAAGTCACCATCGAGGTACTTTCGAAACCTGGAGATGAGCTCTCCTTCCTGAAGAGGAGGCGCATCTTGCTTTCAGAGAATGAACTGGCAATTCAAAGTCGTCCGCAAAATCTTGAGAGATTTTTTGACATGCTCAAGATCAAACGCAGCTTGAAGCCCAAGAGTACACCTGGGCATCCTCTTTTGGACGAAGAGGACAAGATTGCTTTGCTGGATCCCAGTCAAGCATCGACGTACAGAAGTTGCGCTGGTATTCTCTTATACATTGCTTCAGACTTTGTCGAGTGTCAATATACCAGCAGAGCTCTTTATCAATGCATGTCGAAACCAGCTGCAAACATGTTCATTTGTCTTCGGCACTTGTGCTTGTTTTTGCTGGGTTGTGTTGATCACTCCATGGTCATGACATACAATGGTAATCGTGGATGTCTTCACTACACTCCATGTGATGATACCCTTGAGATATACTCTGACAGTGACTGGGCAAAACGCAAATCCACGAGGAAGTCAGTTTCTTCAGGCCACATGTTCTTAGAAGGCAATTTGCTTCTCTCCTCCTCACGGTCGCAGAAGGCACTGGCACTCAGCAGTGAAGAAGCTGAGATCTATTCAGCTACGAGTGCATGTTGCGATGGATTGCAATTTTTGCTCTGTGTGAAGTTTCTCACGAACACAGAGGACGTTGAATGCGCCCTGAATGTGGACAACTCTGCAGCTCGGGCTTTTATGTTCCGAGCAGGCGGCAGGCGTGGGGAGAATCAGGCATATCAGTGTGAGAATTTTGTGGCTTCAACCGAAATCACGAGAAGGTGTGATTCAGCCTTCCAGAGTCAGTACACGTGACAACACATCAGATCTTGGTACAAAACGATTGTCTCGAGAGCGTATGTTGTACTTGATGTATCTCTGCAAGGTGTATGACCTAGCATGTTCTTCATATGTTGGTCAAAATGCTGCTGACAACATCCAACAGAACAGAATGACCGCCTCAATGAAAGCATTCCATAATTGAAAGCGCATAGTATTTCTGGCTCCAAGTCCATTCTTCGAGTCATCCCTGTGGGCGCCTGGAGCCTTCCCACTGTCTCCACTGACAGCACCATGGCGATGGAACAGATGCCATTCAATGTCGGTATCTACAACCTGAGTTGGGGCAGCACGAGCCATTCGGTTTCGCCGTTTGAATGCTTATACTGAGACATGCATGGCTTAATCTTTGAGACTACTACTGTATGCTGATCACCATCATGGCTGTGATGTGCAGCATGTCGTTCCTGTTGGGGACGCAGATGGACGTCTTCAAGGGCGAAAGAAACAGGAATCTCATGAAGGTTCCAGAGAGTCAGAGGAATCTTTAAGGGCGCAATCTCTTCCACCATTGGATCTACAGGTGAAGGAGAGGAGGAAGAAGATGACGATGACTCTGACTTCATCAAGACAGAGTCTGCCAAACGCCGCAGGTATTTGGATGCTGAAATGCGCGAGGTGTCCGATGATGAGCTGTGGCGCCAATTGCACTATGATCTTGATCCTCCTGTGACAGATGAGAACCCTGGCCGCCCTACTGTGCTTTCAGTAGCCAGCGCGCCTGGATTGGTGCGTGCCTTCCATGAGACGAACGAGGTGATCGACCGCTGCTTGCAACGACTCAGAGATGAGTACAGTGATGCCGAGGACATGCGTGATTACGAAGCTATGGATGTCCTTGACTACCAAATCCGTGAGTTGATGCTGCAACGGGTGAACATTGCATGAGACCTCAGCCTTGATTATTCATGATGGCTGAATGGAATTTTCAATTGCATCCAGCAGACACCTAGACCTTTTGCTTTTTGGCTAAACGATGTTAACCTTGGGTGTCGCAATCCATGCAGTTCAATCACGTGTCAAACGACTGTGATTGAGGCGGGGTGAAAGGATTTGAACATACCCACACCCAGTACATATCCATGCATGGTATGATGCTTGCATAGCTTGTTCACATAGTGAAGCTGTTGCGTAGATCATCAGTGTAAAGCCAGATGATTCCAATCCACTATAACCGCCAAAGTGTTTCATTCACTTTGCGATCCACGACATTTAGCGATCAATTGTTTGCGCCAAAATGTGTCATTTAGTATGCGCTGAGCAGTTCCCAGGCCAATCTTGCGACACTAAGCAGACGCTAAACACATTAAATCGTTGTTTTCATCCTTGCCCGAATCCTTCTCCCAAACCATCATTTTCAACCCCTTCATCCCCACTGGCTTAACCCCCTGGACCCCCCGGGGGGTCAAAAATGTATCTTACAATATTTTTTCTGAATTACCCCCCAAGATTGATTACAAAAGAAGGAGACGAGGGTGGGTGTTGAACGTTACCATTTGTTCCCCCCCCCCCCCCCCGCGTCGCCACAAATCAGGGTGCATCAAGTCAACAATGTATATAACATGTTAGTTTAGGGGGGGGGTCTGTCAATAAATTCAAATACAATTCCTGCAGCCATGGAACCAAGCCTCAAAATGAAACGTTACATTTTGAGGCTGTTATCCTAAGATGTTGGGTTCAAGGGGTGGATCTGGAAAATGTAAGATGATTTTCTGGATTTTCCAAAACTCAGGGTTTTTGCCCAAAAAAATGTATCTTACATTTTTGAGGTCCCCCCCCTAAGGGGGTAGGGATACCCCTTCATTTTCCTTTTCAAATTTTTTGTAAAATGTGATCAAGGTTTCATTTTGTTCGTCCAAATCAAGCACGGGGCCATTTCAATGCCTGGCATTTGCCTGTCATCTGCCTGTCATCTGTCAATCATCGGTCAGTCACTTTTCGCGCAAGTAGTTTTGAAACCGAAGACTTTGGCCACCGGTTTTTCAGAAACATATGTAATCCGTTGTTTCCTTGTCCCCTCAACAAAGCAAAGTAAATTTACGATTTCTTAAATAGTCAATACGCATGTGTAGCTAATGGTGCCAGGCAAATGACAACTTGGCTGTCATCTGGTGTCATTTGCTCCCCACAAAATACAAGTAAGGCAAGTAAACATACATATGAACAAGTATGGAACAAGTATGGAACAGTAGACCGTCGCACCCTAGTAGTGCAACGCAGAGGAAGGAACCAATTTATACTCATGTGTCATACCCGCTTGCCAAACATTACGCGCCATCAGCACCTATTCGCCATGGTCTATCTATCCATGCACCAACCACTAACCAACAACTAATTAGTTAATCCATGAACCAACCCATAACTTGATCATTGCCCTGGTGGATTTGCCGCAGGGCCTGGTGGATCTCTGCGTAACGGCGATGGCCTCCAACTTGAAATTGGAGACCTCCGCAGACAGGCGATGTCTGTATGGTGCGTTTCCTCTCTTGAAGGGCGCGGGCAGCAGTAGGGTTTTGACAACGACGGTTGATCATGGTTACTTACTTGATGATAAAAAGTTGTTGTTGTAATGAATTTCAATGAATGTAGAACTCGATTCTTGGTTAATACCATGGTTCAACAGCAAAAAATCTTTGATAGTGTTTACGTGTGATTGAATGGTGAACCAGTGCCAACCATTGGATTATGCAAGTACCAACGTCATGTAGGAATATTTTACTTGTACCAAGGGTGTTTGCGTCCCCCCAATACACGATTGAAAATCCACCTTTGCTTATATTCTTTCTTGTAAATTTCTGTTAGTATATCAAGTGTTTTCGCTTTCATGATGAATGTATGCGGGTTGATTTTTTTGCCACATGTTTGTTGACGGTTAGTGTTTCGAAATATATTGGAAAATGTCCTTTCATGATGGTTAGTATATCGTCCTATGATGGTTAATCATGATTACTGATTCAGACTTGCTACCGATTGTTTGTTGTTTGCAATTTCCATGACGCATGGATCTTGTCTAAGCGGTTGATTTTTTTCGTCCGTTTTTGGTGTGTGGCTTTTTTAGGGGCCCGCACTCGCAGGTATACCAATCATGAAACAATTTTTTGGATTGTTGGCCAACAATCCATGACACCATAGGAATCGTTGAGATAGGGATATCACATTGAGCAACGACAACCATGAATCACAAGGATTTCTATATGGGCGTTTCTCAAAACAGGGGGCTCTCCAAATCATCTATGAATAATTATGAATCATTTGTTTCACAGAAACCAAGCATTTTGGGTACCACTATTTTAAGAAACCACCATAGAGCAACCACCAGCATGTGATACACATCTCTGGAGCAGGCTGATGTTGGCTGAGCACATCGGCCTCGAGTCTTTGAAGCGCAAGGGCCTTGGAGATAGAAACAGCAGGTGTGTCCTATGAGAGGGCATTGCCTGTGAAGCTCAGTGGAGATTTGACTTGGCTATGGGCAACAATAACAGGGAAAACAATGGTTGATGATGGGGAAGCCAGGGGGTACAGGGTTTTGTCCCACAGCCACTTACCAGTGGTGGAAGTTGAGGGGAAATCAGATGGCATGACATGCTGGATGGTTAATGGATGGCTAATAGCAGTTAATGATTGTTTTAGAATAGTGAATGATCGCTGGTTAGATGATTTTTTGCGGAGCTTGCTCTTGTTGCTTCTGCATTCTCCATGCGTCGTAGATGCACAAGTGTAAATGAATTCAGATCGATCAATCGAGAAATGAATGGGTACATTAGCAAATTGATATTTGAATACATCAACAGATAGACAGGTAGATACATCAAGAGATGCTTGGATACATCAACACAAAGATGATGATAGATGAATAGATTCGATGAGTAATCCAATAGATCATTTCACTAAATGAAATCAGAAAGGTGCAGCGCTGACCACTTTCATCAACCTGGTCCATCCGATAGAAAGAACTGCGATTTCTCGCAGCTCCTGATGGTGCCCCATGTTTGGTGATGCCGAGGCGACTGTCTGTCCATGATGGTCACCTCCAGTACCACCGCGCGAGAAGTGCAGCAGTCCGAGGTGCCGAGTCTCTGGCGGTGAAGCCGTTGGGGGTGGGGGAATCCTTGGTGGACCTGGTACTGGTGAGTGGCAAAGTCCTGGCAGCTTTTTGATGGTTCATCCGATGTTCATCCAAGATCTTAAGATGATGGTTGAGATGATGGCTGCGGCTTTTCAATATTGTTGACCCACGGGGCAAGAATGGAGTCAACCCATATCTTCATCATTAGTGATCTATGCCAATCCTTAAAAAGAATAGTGGCCAAGAAGGGCTGTTCACCATGCATGACTTCAATTGAAGGAGATTGAGAACTCCTGGCAGCTTGATCATGGGAAGGTGGATATACCTTGGCCCTAGGTGGGTGAAATAACCCTACCATGGTTCGTATCCAGCATCTAAGTGCATCCAAGAGCATCAACTATCCGTGCTTAAGTCGAACTGAGTAGACTGATCAGACCATCCCAGCCGTCCAAAATGAATCATCACCACCATGACTCTCATGACATTTCATCATCGGAGTTCAGGGTTGTCAACATTGTCAACCATAGCCAAAAATTGAGGGCATTGTGGCGATGAAGTAAGGTGCTCTTGCACAGAAACCTGCCGATTGCTGGGTGACCTTCAAATGTTTTGCTGCCTGGCTTGTTGAAGATTGCCTCATATGCATTGTCGTTTCTGAATTATGCCAGCTTCAATACATTACTTGTTATACACACATTTTGTCAGTCATGGCCCCTCTGTGCAAACCCCTTCGTTGACCAAGCAGACATTCGGGGAAATCCTAGCAGTTCAACCCATGCAGCCAGAACCCCACCGTGCTGATTGGAAGTTCAGATTTCCCATCCGCCTGCAGGCATACAAATGCTTGAGAGCAAAACGGCCGGGATGCCTGGGCATGTGTGTGCCGCATGGTGCACATCTACGCATTCACCAAGCGTGATGGAAGATAGCTGGATTTAGCAGCTTTAGCTCAAAATCCCTTTACTGGAATACTGTATCATTACGGGTGTAAGTGGGAATGTCTCATCCAGGGGTGGCCCATTATGGAACTTCTGGTGTAGCTGGTGAACCTTGAAATCGTCTACCATCTACTTTGAAGTTTGTTTTCGTTTCGCTACATAAAAAAACATCGGAGGTCCACCATTGAGGACTCAACAATCAACTACCTCGAGGTTCATACGAACTGGCTGGTGGTTTGCTGAACATTTTTTCCTAGTAATTATCAACGAATGGTTGGTTGACTGATATATTTCATGTAGGGTTGAAGCACCAACCAGGATATTTTCAAGGTGAATCACAGGCTTTTTCAAGATCTCCCATCAGCTTTGTTGTGAGGTCAGGGTGGGCAGCATCTCATGATACGAGTTGTTTCACCCATGGTTTGTTTTCCGCCGCAGTTACGGGCGACCTGATGGTGCCGCAAGCATTTGGCCAGCAGATTTCTGGACCACACTCGAAGTGGCCAGCCTGTGAAGATGTGTCCTAACACCAGCGTTTCAACCATTTTGGCAGCACACTGGCGAGACCAGCAGAACGGGTTTAGATGGATTTGTTCATCATGTAACAACCTTTTGCAATAAACAACTATTGATCAATCCAAGTTCTGTTCATCAATGATAGGTGTTGAGGTAACCTTTGGCAAACCAATATTGATCCAAAAATAAGAGCATCACCCATTTTGTTCACCTATACTAATCCGAGATTGCATTGTAATGTTGGTGTTTGATTAGTCTCTACCTGGCGGTTTCATCTATTTTCATTACATTAGGGGGGGTTACACTAATCAGAAACCAACATTAACCTATATTTATTTAATCTTCTAATCACTTTGTGCGTCGCTGACAGAACTGGCCTAGCTGATCCCTGTTTTCGGTACCGGGACTCCCGGTAAGGCCAGCCCTGGCTGCGGATCTCTTTGCCGCAGCTTTCCCCAGCAAGATGGCAAGGCGCCACGGCCGGTGGCCGGGAGAATGAATCACCATGGTAGCTATGAGTCAATATTAAGCTTTGATTAATTAATTTAACCATCATCAATTTTAGGTGAATAATTTTTTTGCATTTATCCCTATGGATTAGTTATTAACTTATTATTAAGCATCAAGAACCTGCTGATAAGTTCACCAATAGTAGTGGGAAAACGAGCTGCTTAATGATAGGGGAACCAGGGGACTAAGGGTTTTGACCCACAGCCAATGGTGACTGATCATTGAAGCTGGTTGACGGTCTGATGGTTGATCAACCGTGATGGGTTTCTGGGCCGGACAGTCAGTGGTGAAGAATATTCAGGTGTAGGTTATCCAAGAGTTGTTCTTTTATCCGTTTCCCATTTGCAACCATTATGAGCAATCATCATTGAACATTATCATTTGGGAACTAACGACAATGATATACAACACAATCAGTATGTGCAACCCTTCACCCGTTCGTTTCCAGCGAACATCTTCCCACAAAGCTGCAGTTCCAGGCATTCGGCTTGTTCGTGATCAAGGACGATGTGATCTACTTTTCGGACAATGGGAATAGCCGTGTGTTGCGCCTCAATCCTGGGTTAATGGTTACCATACCAACCATTTGTATGACCTTTTCCTTCGTTTTAGGCAAAGGCCAGCTGAATTGGTTCCAAGGGTTGGCTTCTGTTGTGGGTGCTGACAAACATGGTCGGGCGAGATGCAGCTGACAGAGAAAACACCAGAGAAAACATCCATGAAAACCCAGCATTTTTTGATTTCTTTTGTCGGAGAAAATCACTCAAATCAAATGAAAATCAGGTGATGGAGTTGAAAATCAAGGGGTGCTTGCAGAATTTTCGACTGGGATCTGGATAGATTCCCTCCTAACTACTAACCCTGATTTTCTTGGAAGGAGTTCATGTTACGCGGTCTGATTCTCCCATGGAAGCCCTACCAAGGCAATCCTGAGGACCTGTGTGCACATCCTGTCGGCTTCGCTGGCCGAAAGATTGAGCAAGGGCGCCGGACAGTACCGCCTTCTGTTGACGGTTTGTACTTTTGTACGTAGAGCCTCTATTGGATCTTTTGAGCTTTCCCTGTGCCACGCACAAGTTGGTGAGAGAAACATCTCGACCGATTTGAAGCATTTTTTGGGGAATATTAATCTTAGTGCTGGGAGATGCTAGTATGATTGTAATAGTCTTGCATACATTATCATATTTGATTTTTGATGAGATGTGATTTGAACAATCTGACACGTTACATTCTATCGGCTGATCTTCCACGACGATCCCATCTCTTGTCTTCCTCGGCATGCCGCCATGCTCAATCCCAATACTGTGGCCGTTGATGGCACCAGACTGGTGCCCGTTGATGGCGATTTTGCGCTCAAGTGGGGGTGCGCAAAGTAACATCCCCGTCCTGTCGAAAGATTGGCAGCGGATTGACACCACCGAAAGGATCACAGCTTCACTCCTCAACCTCCAAGTGACCACATATCACCCATATGATTATTAGCCATATATTATCCATATTATATTACCCATATACTATCCATATTTTATTACCCATATATCATCCATATATTACCCATATATTATCCATATATTACCCATATATCAAATATCATATACCCGTATTTTCACCCATATTTGTTTCTGAAGTAAAACCTTTTCGTGGAAGGCTTTCGGAGCCTGCAACGGTGAAAAACCGCCACCATGGCTCGATGGGCACAGTTTCACTGGGCTCTAGTTGAGCAACCAGGAGCGACGTCCTGGGAGAAAATCCTGGGTTGAAGCCTGGGCTAGGAAAGAGATGGAAATTTGTATCCTCATTCGATACCTACCAGTGGGAATTTGTTGGCGGAAACACGCCCTGCTTGGTGCACCATACTTCACCGTACTTGTGCAGGGCTACCCAACAGGGCAACACCAGGGCTCACTGCCCCGCCGCCGTTTTGCAAAACTGCAGCCTTTTCTTGGGCACGGCGTACATCTTGATATAGTTCACTCTAAAAGTTGGTCCACCCGAAAATGAAAATGGGATCATTGAAACCCATAGAGTCTACTGTAGACAGTCTTCAATGAGATGTTCGCCAGGGTGCCAGGCAAGTGACCTACAGCCAAACATAATGTGTATACGGGCGGTGTACATTTATTGTTGATGATCTATTGTTATTGTACCAAGTTATGGGAGGACCTATGGGAATTGTGTGCGGTGATCGCCAGCGTGTGGGTGGGTCGGCGGGCATTTTCGGGGTTCCCTGACGAAAAGAGTCTGAAGTAAGCCTAGGGTTTCATGGGCCTCAGCCAGGTCTGACCACGTTTGCAGATTAAGAGCAGTGCATCTTCCTTATTGATATGCTTGGGGTTACCAAGTACCGGATTATACATCCATTAACGGTATACTAGCGGTATGATTTCCGTGATGGTTCACATGATCGTATCTATCATTTTTTGTAGCATCCCCCATGTTCAAAATCCAAACCATATAACTATTGAGCATGGTCCAATTTGATGTTCCATCTACGCACTCAAGGATTACTCTATATTTCAACCTGGTTGCGGGGAACATCCACCTATTACATCGCTGGTTTACCTGTTGAAAAAGTTGAAGAATACCACAGAAAACCTCCCTGTGTATATACCTTGTAAAGCTCTACCATGTTGCAGGTCATGACATGCATATCTCATTTTGATTTACCGACTTGTTTGGCTCAAGAACTGGCAAAAAGGCTGCCGCCCGTGCCAGTGCGATCATTGACTTGTTACCTGGTGGGCTGTGGGTAACTTAAGTCAACAGGTTAACAGCCTCATCCGGACAGCGGATTACATATTCCCATCTTGTGTAAGGCTTGAGCCACCTTCCACTTGATTGCCATCCCATCCGATTTGCGCCACGTGACCAGGTTGCAATCGGATCATCACCAACTGGAACCTTTTATCAGGACTTCCGGCAAGTGCAGCTCCGGGGTTGGGTGTCTTGCATTCGTGCAGCTCCTGCCCCTAACATAACCAACTTCCATATCCGTAGGTGTGTGATCGCTTCATAGCTGAACCACATCTGTAATACCAATTCCATAACCACAATCAACTTGTATCTATCTTCGATAAATTCGTGTCCCTGAGCAAAGCCCAAACTCGAATTTGGATAAGATTGTGTCCTAGACCTTGTTGATTTGCAATACCAACATCCATATTGAGAAGCTTGATA
>VSDK01020038.1:62329-90883 GCA_009767595.1 Symbiodinium kawagutii | reverse complement strand
GCAGCACCGCCAACCCCCGCAGGTGCACCAGTAGGAGAAGAACTCGAACCTCCTACTGTTGAGGAAACGGAGGAACTGTTGGACATGATTGAGGAAGTTGATGCAGAGCATACTGACAGGGTAGCTCCTGAAGACCTTCCGTTTAGCGCTGGAATACCCCCGGGGTCATCCGAAGCAGCGATGGTTGGTAAAGTGAAGTTCGTCCTTGATGATGACTTTGTTCAACAAAATCGATCTAGAAACATGACTAGGCGAACCTCATCACTGAAGGGTCGTGGCAAACTGTTTGAATATGCTTGCAGTGAGGAGTCAATCCTGGGCAAGAGATCTGCAGACATTGGAGTTGATTGCATCCGTCTTTCCAGGGGGGTGTTAGATCTAACCAATTATGATCATGTCCAACAAGCAATCATGCAGTTAGATAGTGTGCCAGGGGCTGATGCGTGGATATCCATCACCTGTACATACTATTCTCCGATCCAAAGACTCAACGTGTCACAGTATGGGGAACGTTTTGTCAAGAAACTCAAGAAACAAAGAAAGGAAACGAGACGCATGCTAGGATATGCACTGCAGTTTGCAGAACAATGCATCGCCAACCATGGTAGGGTTGCCTTTGAGCTGCCGCAAGAAGCAGAGATTTGGAACTTGCCAGAATGGCTGGAGTTCGAGCAGCGTCACAACATCAAGCGTGCTTATTGTAATGGTTGTCAGTTTGGTCTTAAAGGGAAGGAAGGTAAACTTCTTCGCAAGCCTTGGTGCATCGCTACCAATGATTTGCGGCTGATCCAATTTGTGAACCAGTACCAATGCGATGGCTCTCACGAGCATGGTGAGTCCATGGGTGGAAACGCAGAGCACACTGCTTATTACACCCCTGCCTTCGCAGACATGGTCATGGAATCCTGGTATCCACAACATTGGTATAAGCACATCCCTAGGCTAGCTGCTGTCACCAAATCTCTAACTCGCAAAGAATGGATGAACGATCCAAACGCCTTAGAGGCTTTGAAACAGGAAGCCATCGGTTTGAGGTCCAATTCCACATGGGATGATTCAACAGTGGAGCCCTTGAGTACACTCCGTGCAAGAGCACGTGCCAAAGGAATCCACATCAAAGTTGCGGAATTGCTTACCTTAGTCGGGATAAAGCATTACGAACTAGAACCATCTCATTGGAAGTGGAAGGGACGGATTGTATATCGTGGAGATCAAGTCCGTGACCAGGACAACAATGTCCTACTCTTCGACCAAACCGCCACAACCCCAACATCGTTGGTTGCCTTGAACGTTGCACTGTGGTTTGCATGCCTAAAAGGTAATCTTGCATCCTGTTCGGATGCCATCCACGCGTTCCTTCAGTCGGAATTGGATGACGACGATCTTACCTACGTGATCATACCCGTTGAACTTTGGCTAGACGAGTGGCATGACCGTTTTCCTGCAGGCACAAAACTTGTAGTTCGGTTAAAGAAGTCCTTGTATGGACATCCTCGTGCTGGCCGCTGGTGGCAGGACCACTTGGATCGTCGGTTGAGAAACCTAGGTGCACAAGAATTACCAATGTATCCCTCGAATTATGTAGTCCCTTGGAAAATCGGTAACGAAACAGTCACATTACTCCTTAACGTATACGTAGACGATCTTACGTTGTGCGGTGATGAGAGGTGTCACTCCGAGTTCTGGAAACAGCTTAGACAGACAGTGAAGCTTGAACCAGAGCAGTACATCTCACATCTAGAAGGAACTCTCATTCTTGGTAGAAGACACTCAATCAGGATTGAAGAGCACCAAACCGCCTGTGAGTTCGACATGAGGTTGTATGCAGACAGCATCGTTGACACCTATTGCGAGTTGACTGGTTTTGACAAGTCACGCTTCAGGACTGTACCAACACCACATATCCCTGAAGCATCGGCCAGTGATGAAGACCTTTCGCAAACAGGTGAACTCAGCAAAGATGCAGCACGCATCTTGATGCGTCTGTTGTGGCTTAGCCGATTGACCAGACCGGATCTATCCTTCATTGTGACAAGACTTGCCAGTCGGGTCACAACATGGAGCAGATTTGAGGATCGACAGTTACATCGTTGTGTAGCATACTTGAACACATCCAAGGACGTGATTCTCAAAGGTACTGTTGCACATGAAGGTAACATCAGACTTAATGTATACACAGACGCTGACTTTGCAGGATGCATTCATAGTGTGAAGAGCACTTCAGGACTTTGGGTTGAAATATCTTCAGGTTCAGATTGTGCATTCCCTGTGTTTTGGCAGAGCAAACGACAGTCGTCCGTCGCTCGATCCACTACGGAAGCCGAGTTGATATCCATGGCAAATGGCCTATATGGTGAAGTATACAACTTACAATCCTTTGTTCAACAGCTGATTGGAGATGTAGTTGAAGTAAAGTTCTTCCAGGACAACAGTGCAGTTCTCCAGGTACTCCAAGCGGGGTATAGTGCGAAACTCCGACACTGCGGCCGGGTCCACAAAGTAAACGTTGCTTCAATATCGGAATCCCTACAAGAGGACTCCATCAGTGCAGACCACTGCACAACTCTCCAGCAGAAGGCAAATGGATTTACAAAGATTGTCCCACCGGTTGAGTGGCCACTGACGCTCAGTCAGTTAAGCCTTGACTACAAGCTGCCAAGCACATCCGTAGCTCGCAGGTGATCTTGTAGTTTGGAATCACGTGGCAAAATGCCTGTGTGGAATCATGTAGTACTGTGTGTACTTACCTGGAATGTTGCTGTCTTGACCGCATCGTGGTATCGAGGGGGGAGTTGAAGAATACCACAGAAAACCTCCCTGTGTATATACCTTGTAAAGCTCTACCATGTTGCAGGTCATGACATGCATATCTCATTTTGATTTACCGACTTGTTTGGCTCAAGAACTGGCAAAAAGGCTGCCGCCCGTGCCAGTGCGATCATTGACTTGTTACCTGGTGGGCTGTGGGTAACTTAAGTCAACAGAAAATTGTGATTCTTAGTTACCAGGTTGAAACCAGAAGGTATTCCTGTGCTCCCCAAGGCTATAATAGGAGATCTGAATCTGAAAATATCCCACAGCTCTTTGATGGTCAATCACCAGCTATTTGGGGTTGAACCGATGGTGTTTCATACATATGCGTCCAACACTAGCTTAGGTTAGAACCGGGGTAGCTACCAGGCTAATGGCACATATGATGATAGCTGGGTGGCCTATTCAACGGATGGTGGTTTATCAATACGGCTCTGCCATTGAAACTGTATCTGAATGTGATTTTACAGTCTTTTCTTTTATTCAAATCTATGTTTGATTCGATGCACGTCTAGACATGCGCTTACTAACATTTCTATACAGAGATGTTATGAACATTTACGCCACGGTATACAAAGTCCAATGAGGATCAACGAGGTATTATATGTGTGTATGCACCAAGGCGCACGCACACACACACACACTCATGTGCATGTAAAAGCAGTTTCCGTGGGAGACCTGTTTGTGCCTGAGGGAGGGTGGAAGCTGATCTTTTCTATGACCCTCCATCGAGGCCGTTCGAGAGATCATGGATGGTAGAACAATGATTCACGGTTGAACATGAGCAGCACGAGCATGCCAACGACCTTGTTGTCCTCATGCCGGGGGTTGTCATATTGCTTGCACTTGAAGGGATTTTGGTCACCCGTGAATGTAGCCCCATCAATTCAGGAACCGAACATGGTGCTATGGGTCAAAACCCTGTACCCCTGGTTTCCCATCATAAATCATTGTTTTCCCTATTATTGTTGGTGATTCTCCCTCATTAATTGGTTGGTTGATTAATATTGACCCATAGCCAACTTAGCCTTTCGAAAACTGGGGTATCGCTGCACATCGCTGCTGCTCAAGCGCGACTTTTTGGGAGCAGATCAGACTCCTGAACAGGCCGGCCAGGATGGCCAGAGACGGGGTCGAGCGCACGACGTGGGGAATTGTAAATACGAACATATATCAACATATTGGCGTTGGCCCATGCCTGCTGAAGCTACCAGTAGTCAAACTATTCTTCACCGCAATTGACCATAGTTCAAAATTATCAGAAGACCTTGCGAAGTTGTTGTGAACGCGTTTGGAGATGCCAGCAGTTGCTGCAACTGAACAAAGGGATGCTACACCAGCAGCAATGGTTGGATGCACCAACTGGTCATGCCACATTGGCTCAAGCCTTTGTGGGGTGTCGTGCGCTTGTTGAACTAGGCCACTAGCTGTATCACCATGGGGATGCTCTTGAGCAAGGTTTGGACAAGGATGATTGGATCCAAAGAGATGCGGATTTTGATGCTTGGTCTCGATGCGGCTGGCAAGACCACCATCCTCTACCGATTGAAGCTGGCCGAAGTAATCACCACCATCCCTACGCTAGGATTCAATGTTGAGACTGTGGAGTACAAGAACATTAAGTTCAACGTGTGGGATGTGCCTGGGCCTGTATTTGGGAGAATGTTCAGACTCGTTGATTTTTGATTTCGAAAGGCTAGAAACGGTTGAAGACAGCCCAGTACTGAGTTCGCAAAGCAAGATTTAGATCCAAATTTTGGTGTTGAAACTGAGGTGGGAGGCCAGGACAAGATCCGCCGACTTTGGCGCCATTACTTTCACGGCACAGATGGCTTGATCTATGTGGTGGACAGTTCTGACCGTGACCGCATCCAAGATGCAAAAGAAGAGTTGGACAAGATGCTTGAAGAGCAGGAGCTGGAGAACGCAGTGCTGCTGGTTTTGGCCAACAAGCAAGATTTGCCCAATGCAATGACTGCAGCTGAAGTCATGGAGAAGCTGGAGCTGCAAAAACTTCAACATCAGAAGTGGTTCATTCAATCAACTGTGGCTCCAACTGGCGATGGTCTCTATGAGGGCCTGGACTGGTTGTCCAGAAGTCTTTGCTCGCGCCAGTAGGCAGATTTCTCTTTGCCCATGTTTCGCACGACATTTTGCAAGCTCCAATCTGACGTCTCTGTATTTCATTTGCAACTAGGCCTATGCAGTCTCGCAACTTGTGAGGAGGGCCTGGGAGTTTTCAATGCATCTCCTCCAAGACTTCCTACCTGTACAGCCAGGGTTGTCTTGGGAATGCAGGGAGGAGCATATTGTTCAGAACCAAAAGTCTTGAGAGGCGTCAAAAAGAAAGAAAAAGGGTACCAACAACATGATACCAACATGTAATGAAACCTGGCAGCCGCACACATGGAACTCCAAGAAGTCAAGCCTGCATGCTGAGAAGCGCTGGAGATCTTTGAGCTGCCAACCCGAAGGGTAGCCCCTAGATGGCGAACAGGACTCCATGGATCATGAAGCGGTCAACCTGTGCAGGTCGCCATGCGCGGGAACAAGCACACGGGCCGCAAGCACAAGAACCAGAACAAGAAGACCAGGCGCCTGGGCGACGTGCCCGTTACCATGTTGAACTGATGGGGGGTTGGGGTCCTGTTCGCCTTGATGCGGTAGTGACATGCAAAGAAAAAGTCAAGCAGTGGCTGAAACGAAACGCGTGCAATCACACCTGCCTATCCACACGCACATTTTCGGATAGTTTTGTCATGCCAAAGGTTCCTATTGAAGGAAGTTGGGGTCAGCCAAATGGCTTTGTTGCTGCGAAAAAAATAAACACATGTTTTGTTCACAGGTTTTGCCAGCAAACTTGTCAGCCTCAGCAGCCAATTTGGCTCACGCTGTGAGCTCTCAAATCGACCAGTCGGCAGCTCTGACTTGCGATGTTGGCCCGTCGCTTGGGCTCCCTGGCGGCTCGCCCTGTGGCAGCACCGTTGGTTGCTCCTTTGGGACGCTTCTTCTCGGCATATGAGGGTCAAGAAGTGACGGATGACCAGCTGGTGAAGAAGAGTGATGACTGGGCCATTGAGGAGACCAACTTCTGCCTGGGCCGTACTTCCTTCATTCGATACAAGGAGACTGATGACCTTGCAAGGCGAACCAAGCACTTGATGGATTGCCAGCTGAACAAGCAGCACACTCGCTTGCGCGATGGGACCGTCATTCCCTACACAGCTTTGTTCCTGGATGACATGGTTGACAGGCCAGGCCCAGTCCATATCTTCACCGAACAGCCTCTGCTCAAGTGGACCTGGGACGAGACTTATGATGAGGCCTACGAGAAGCCAAAAGGTGCCAAGTGAGTGAAGGATCGCCTGGGTAGAGCAGTGATGGGCAGTGAGCCATTGGAAATGCCCTGGTGAAAAAGTCAATGTGGAAGATGTTACTTGGTAATTACCTAAGCTTACATGACCCTTTCGAGTGTTACAGCTCATTTATGCTTTATTTCTTTCCAAGAGATGTGATTTTGGATGATTGGACAATGGTGAAGTCGTTTCTTCCCCGGCTCTTGTAGACAACGCCTTTGCAGCAGACGGAGCCCGCAACGGAAAAACAAGACATTTGCGCTGCTGTGTTTTACATTCGTTGAGAAAATCATTTTGAGATGATTTTCGGTCAGGGCATGGCAGGTTCATATCAGTGAAGCAGATTTGCCACATTATAATATTATAGATTATAGATGTAATTACATGACGTAATTATATATTTATCTCGTTATGTCATGCCATTAGATGCAAATAGCGCAGCTTATTACCTCTTCTAACCTCCGGATGATCGTCGACCCTTGGAGTTCAATCAAACATCCACTAGAATGGGTGAACACCAGCTGGGGAATGTCGCCCACATGCGATGGCGAGGCAGCAACCAAGGGTTGTCTAGTCGCTAATGGTTAATGATAGTAATACTATGTAGCCAATGTTTTGCAACTGGTACCCATTCCCAAAAGGTGGAGCCTCTACTCAAAGGGTGCGTTCTCCAGCCATCAATGTTGGATTTCCAGAAATGGGAGTTCACATGAGGTTACCAAAACAGGGATTCTCCATGGTTCTCCCAAATCATCCACTATTATATAGTCATTTATGGTTATAATCCACCCATTTTTGGAGGTCCCCTATGGCTTGAGAAACACCTAAATCACAAGTTTATGACGACCGACAACCAGCAGCTCAGGTTTCTGCAAAGCGCATTATCGCAGTCGTAGTTGGCTGCCACAGGTTTAACAATAGTTTTATCACCCTTAGTTGATGGTAGATGTTGGTTGATATGATTGATAGTAGTATGAAATGAAAAGCAATGGGTAATAATTGCGACAACAAGATATTACAACGGTTAGCTACTCATGCGACTCATGGTTCAGAAATCATCGTGATCAAATGGTAGATCCATATTGAGAAACCACCAGTAGTTCACGATGACTGTTGGATGTAGGTGGTCAGACCTCCATGAGTGGCACTTATCCCATCACGACTGTGAGTCACTGGGAGCGATTTGACGGGCCTGAAGGGCAAGATATGGATATATTTGGGGATTTTTTAACATAGGGGACCCCCCAGGTCATCCACCATTAATCATTTAAAGTGCTAAACCAGCCATATTAGGGGACCCCCATCTTTTGAGAAAGATCCATATGGATCTCGTTGCGCAAAAGGGTGGCCTTCAAAACCCGAGATCCGCGGCTCCGCGGCTCGGCGCGACTGCCATGCGCGCCTTGCCGCTGCCAGGCCTTCGGTCATCGCGAAGAAGCACCGGAACAAAGACATTGACCAAGTCCATGACGATCTCAAGGCACCCCTGGTGCACATTTTTCGGCGTTGAGACGTAGAGGTGCCCACCAGAAGCTTGTGACTCAACGATGTCAGATCAGCAGATCTAGATGAACAGTAAACCTATAAGCACATCACAGACGCATTAGGCAACGGACCACAATACTTGCACGTATATACATATAATTACATATACATACGCATTTTGTTTATGCATGTGGACTTGTATGGGCATCCCGGATGTTCTTTTTGCAGCAGCAAGATTGATGGAAATGGACGTTCCTACAGCTGACTGCAGGGGAGAGGATTGCTTCAAAAAAGCCTCATTTTTGTTGTATCACCTCTCAACTTGGACAAGGTCAAGGCTTTGCATTGATCAATATCTTGTTGTTTGTTGGAATGCTCCCTACCTGTTTTATTTCAAGCTCTCTTTAGCATTGATCTACCGGCCCGCCATATGATTTTACCGCAGGCCACCTGACTGTAGATAACAGCTTTAGTAACCCCAAGCCATCCAACTTGAAATGAGCATGTCAGCAGGGAAGCCGCCCAATATCCCTCAAATCTTCTCATGATTGGACCTCCCGGGCCTCCCGGTATCATTTCACAATAGCCTGTCTGCCAATCGCCCCACCATCAAATCGGATTTCCCAACAATATTGGAATCATCCAACTTCCACGAGTTCCCCCTATGGTTAGAACCCACCAGCCATGCTATGGTTCATTGATGTTCATTGCTGTGGTTCCCCCCCACCCTTCGCCTGTTGATTTCCCTGCGCCTTGAATCATTGCCACAGGCACCACAGAATTTTCAACCTGGCGCCTTGCCCCGGGACGAAGATTTGCCGCACGGTTGCAGCCAACTGATGGCACCAGCCACCAACCATGAATAACATGCTGAATTTCGCCGCTTCTAAGCATGGCTCACTCATTTTGTTGATGATACATGCAAAAACCAGTTATATACAGTACAATTGGCAATTAACATCCGTTAAAAAACTGTTAGCCACTAGTGCTGATTGAGCAGAATCAGCCTTGAACATGTTGCACGATTGGAAGTTGGCAGGTAAAGATTGGTTCATGATTTCTATATGGCTGAAACGATGGAATGGACATCCAAAAAACATGCGCTGGAGACTGGAGTGACATTGCTTCAGTTTTCTTGGTGGATTTAGTTTGATGAGTGTCTGACATGTTGGGAAGCATTCGGGCTTGCCATTTAGGGCCGAGATAGGCTCACGGGGTATGCTGCATAGTCCTGAATATATAATATATAATCTTTACATCATATGTTCAACCAAAGTAGTAAGTGACCAGATAGATATACAAACATATATTTCAATATTCATACATACTTTTCAGGGGAGACATTTATATGACATACCCATTGATATTTCATAGATATGGCTGTGGGTCAAAATCCTGTACCCCTGGTTCCCCTATCATTAACCAGCTCGTTTTCCCTGTGCGAAATTGTTGGGCATTACCCCCCATGAAATTGGTTGGTTAATATTGGCCCAGCTCGCCATATATTGCTGGTATATATCCCCTATAATTGTTATTTATTATCCACTATTATCAACCATTATAACCAGCTAGTTAACCATTAGTACCATATGTTTTCATCTGCAGTAACCCTTGGGCCATACATTGGAGACCTGGTCTTACAACTTGTGGCACCTGCCTCAGCGCTGAGGCCTGGCATGGGGCAGTTCTATTGCATCGCCTGTCCGCTGGGAAGATCTTGGGGCGTGCAAGTGGTGAGCCCCGTGGTTAGCCATCAATTGACTTATAAGCCTTAAGGGTGTTTGAGATAAGACGAGTTTCGCATTCACCTGCAAGACTTCAAATTTTTGCAAGGGACCTCAGAGCAACCGAGGGGTGTTTCCAGGGTTTGCTGATCCAAAAAAGTCCATTTGCGATGGGTTTTGGGGATACGATCGGATACGACGGGACACAAGACTAGAGGCAAGATTCTAACGTCCACACGCCTTCACACACCAACACACCTTCGGGATCCTGTCCTGCACAGTTTGTAGGCAACCGCTTTTTTGAGTCAGAGGAGGTGAAGGCGAAACACGAGCGCTCCAAGTCGCTTGCCGACTTGATCAGCTTTGATGGTTTGGTGAGGTGGTGACTGGTGGTCCCACGGGAAAGCATCGCAGGAAAGCACCAACGTGGGGATGTCCAAACGCCATGTAGCTTCGCGACTCGCGAGGCCAAATTTCTGCCAATGGCCGTAAAAGGTGGCCTTGAAGAGCTGTGATCATTTTGCATGTTGCTAACTGCTGATATGGTCCAAGCACAGGTTGCAGTCCATTATGTCAATGGCATGACTGATCCTTGTGAGTCTAGGGTAAGTGCCACCCTTTCTGAAGGAAATTGCCTACAGTTACTCCCAATTCCTCAACGTGCGGCTGGCAGCATGTCGATGATCTTGGGAGATTGTTTCCGTGGTTATAAGGCCCATACATACATACATACATACATACATACATACATACATATATATCACATATGTTCTTATGACATCCTTATCATTCTCATCATGTTTCATTTCAACCATTTTCATGTTTATTTTCATGTTTCGATCTTCTGCAACGGCCTTGCCTGCAAGGTTGCACAAGCGGCGACTGCAGAAGGCCTCTGACGACCCCCACACGCAGCAGGATGCAGAGATGGCCGTAGGGCTGACCACTGAACGGTAGACCGCTCCAGCGCTTCAACCTGCCTGGGTTCCGCTGGGCAGCATGACGGTGCCAGGGCAGTCCATGTCACAGGATGGTGTGCCAAGCATCTATGAGTGGAGCTAATCTTGCGTATCAAACTCTTAAGCTACTAACATCATTTCCGCCAAGCGTGCCTGTGCGCTGACATGACCAGCCATGTGATATCGTATATGATCCAACATGGCATGAAAATTCGTAATGATGTACTATTTCGGGATGCAATGTCACCTGAAGTATGCTTGAACCTACATTCCTTGGCTGGAGACTGAACAATCAGAGGTCATAGGCTTCCCATGTGGCTGCAACAAACCAGCAGATCCAGCTGCGAACTAGCCGAAGTGTGCAGGTCTCAGAAAGTTGATTCCTAGACTCTTGGACTTAAACATGATCTTCCTATCTATGCACGCCATGCGGTCAGACATCGTATCGTTTCTCATCGCTTGACAGCATGGTAATTTCAAAAAATGAGCCACCTCCAGCCAGAGAAGTTAAAGAATTAGGGGAGTGTTAGCTCCAGAGATGTTAGATGACTGGAGGCCATTTGTGTTGGTGTACCTCCCACATTTGGCGGTTTCATGCGGTTTTTCTATGGACAATCATCATCTCAAAGCGCCATCCATGGAGGTTACCCATTGGGGGGACCACCATCCCTGGAATCCCAGCAGGAAACGCCTAGGCATCGCCAAACGTCAGCGCTGATGTTTCACAGCTTGCGCTACGGGTCAGTAGGAAGCTTCTGCACCCGTGGACAGTTCGAAGCCCTGGGCCGCCAGAAAACAGTGAGAGCCCCGATTGTCAGAGCGATGGATCAGAATGGCGCAGCCTCCAAGAGCCTATGGACAGAAAGTTCGGCAGATCAGATCGACATTAGTAGATCAGTAGATCGAAGATTTCTTCAGCATTTCTGATGGTTCAGTCGGACGGGTTCCTCGACGTTACGTTTTTGCAACCTTTCCCTTGGGCTGCAGCATGTGGGAGCAACACGCAGTGTGGAAGCAAAGCCAGCAGCAGAAATAGCAACCGATCGCTGTGGAAACAGCTGGCCCACTAGCACCCTTCCATGGCGCTTCCGCGGGGTGGGCTATTTATCCCGGAAAAGATGGTTGACCGAAAAAACACATGTGGGTTGTATCATGTTGGATCCCATTATTGTCGTCAGCACTACGGGTTGCGGGGCGTGGATGCGGCATCGTTAATCAACAATGGCTCGTTGAGTGACACTTATCGTCACCATCATGAGACGTGAGCAGCTGCTTTTCACTGACGGTCCGTTATCATTATTGTGAAGAACCATCATTAACCACCATCATTGAACATTAATTTGTCTCCATCGCCATTCACCACCACTAGCTACCAACCATTCGCACTCCCACAGTCAGTTAGTCGTGATATCGCCATTGTTAAGCAGCATAACCAGCATAATTCCAAACATATCTCAACTATTGTCAAGGTTAATGGTGGCTAGCCCTAATCTTTTTGGTGGTTTCAAACATTTTTCATTTTCCCTAGTAGTTATTAATGGTCATCAACCAACCCTAGTAGTTTTTTATTACTGGTTGGGTGGTTGACCACCAACCTATTAGTCAACCACCAACCAGTAGGTTTCATGACGGGGTGGCTGTTCGCACCACCAACCAGTCACATTCTCATCGGTGAGCTCCGCCAACCTTGGGGTCACCACAGCGCATCACCGAGCCGCCGGGACCGCCACGCCATGTCAGCAACCGCGCGGAGACTGAGCCAAAGTGCAGCGGAAGCGGCGGATTTGGAGGTCGCCAGGGCTGTTGTTTGGCTAACCTGGGTGATGACCTGGATGATGGTGGCTGGTTGTGGGTCCTTTGGTTGCGGTTGGTGGGTCTTGTTGGTTGTGGTTGGTGATTATTCGTTGATATTCTTGATTCGTGTTGATTCTTGATTTCTTTTGTTGCTGATTGATCCTTGTTGGTGATTGATTCACGGTTGATGCCCATAGGTGATTGTCGTTGCAAGTGGTTGTTGAGTGCTTAGTCTCGTTGGTAGGTAGTATTCACCATGTGCTGTTTCCCTTGGATGTTTGGTTGATTGCTTCCTGAGCATGGCTGGTGACTGGTGGTTACGTGTTGCTCATTGTTTTTGTGGCGGGCTGCTTAGTGTTGATCATTCTTGGTGACTGGTTGATTGATGGAGTATTATGGATCATTCCTTTGGAAGATGCGTGGATCTTTATTTTTGGTCGTGGGGTGTGTTGATCGACATTGCTATTTTTGGTCGTGGGGTGTGTTGATCGACATTGCTGATGGATCATTGGGCATTCATTCACTTGATCAATATTGATCATTCTTCATGGCAGTGGAGGACTTCGAGCTGGACTCGTTGCAGCCACATTGGCCATAAAGACCTACAGGAACGGGCCCAACCGCCGTCTAAGGCAATTTTGTTGAGGCATGCAGAAACTATTTGAGGGGGGATTGGCTGAAGTTGAAGTAGGGACATATCACTCTATAACCTCCTCAACAGCGATTTGTTCCCTGATTCCGCGTGTATTGTTCTTTTATGCTCACATGTTTTCTATTCTTTTCCCGTGATGTAGGTCCCTGTCGGCATAGCTTCCTTGGAACAAAATTATTTTAACTTGATACAAGCGGATCGAAACCGCTTATTTTTGACGTAAGATCTGGAGGTTTATGGCTGAGGATGACCCAGGGTGTTGTCTTCACACGACAAACGCCATTTGCTGACAGTTTCACTCGCTGATAGTCACGCTTCAAAATGGTTCCGGGATGTTCCGGGCTTGCTCTGGTGATCCAAGCGTGTTTGCTCACCTTTTTGCCAGTTGGGTACCGTTGTGTCTTCAATTGTTTGTAGCCCTGTCCTCAAAATAGAGGCTTTAGCTAGTCAAACTCTCAAGCAGCACATTTGGCAACAATCGCCACGGCAGCATTTGATTTCACAGACATCAGCTTTGGTTTGGCAGATTCATCTAGGCTGTCTGCGTACCGATCTATCTAATGTGCATGATTATTGTAGATGATGATGATGATCATGTATCGTTGATTGTTTTTGTAGACTTGATCGTGTATTAACGTGCATCATAATAATCTTTAGACAATAAATCATGCATGTTATTAGATAACTCTTGCAGTCATCTCTGATCCTATTGGCATCATGCAGACGCTGTCCCAAGATGATGGATCTGTAACCGCCAGGAGATCTTCTGCTTGAGTTGGGAACGGTGGTCGGAGGTGCGGCAGGGGCGACCTCCCCAAGACTTGGATGGGCAGCTGAGGCTGTAGCCATGGTTATGAACCCTTCAACCATGGTTTGGTGCCACCAACTCAGGATGCACATCCAGGTGATATGACCGGTTGGGAGTTGTTGAGAATGGCCAGCGACGATATGGCGCATATGGGTAGATAATGGTAGCCAAGGGTATGGGTTACTATTTGGTCAAGAAGCAGCAAGTGGTGGGTGAAGAATCACCGCAAAATGACCAGCTATAGCTGCTACAGGTCAACAATGACCGTGAATGACATGTTAATAGCGAGTAATGGTGGGTGACTATATATATATATATATAAAGTTCCATCATGTTTGATGGTAAACCACAAGCTATGTATGGCTAAAGTGCTAAGGAGTTATCATATGGATCTGCCATGAATCCTGGTTACCCCTCCCAGAACCCCAGGTCCAACAGCCAGGGCAGTCTGACACAGGGGAAGCGTTGGTCACCTCCATCCCTTGACACGATGCAAGCTGGCGTCCCCAAGGTTGCAAGTGTTGATAGGACCTGGCCACTCACCAACCAAGATCTTGCTATGTGGCTATGAGTCAATATTAACCAACCAATTTCATGGGGGATAAGGACCAAAAATAATAAGGGAAACAGCCTGGTTGATGATAGGGGAACCAGGGGTACGGGGTCTCCATTTACAGCCATGTTGGTTAAAAACCTGGCATCTATCCCTGCTATCAACCCGGTATGCTTGGCAATTCTTGTTCATAGCAGGCATTCGGGATGATGCCAGGAAATGTTGATTACAATGGGATATAGTTGGCAATTCTTGTTAAAAATCCGGAAATTCTAGACCAACTTCCCATTTCCCTATTACGTTGATGATGTTTGATTCGATATGCGGCAGCTTGGACTCAGCGCTTTAGCAGACGTTGACGTGGAATGCCCTGTGCTTCACCAACCGGTTCATCCCCTCCGGTTTCAATCATCACTAACCATCAAGTAGCCAAATGGGTGAAATAGCCATTCTGAACCACCATCAAATGGTTGACTAACCAATGATTATAGCCAATAGCTACGACTACCCAACAAACTAATGATCATTCATCATCACATAGCCCTTATGAATCACCATTCAATCAGCTTAACTATCCATTAATGCCATCATTTGAACAATATCAACCGCAATTTCAGCACACGTGAGTCACGAACGATGGACCACCGTCTAACCAGCTCAGCTCAACCATCCATTCACATCGGCATCAAATTCAGCACCATGAAAGCATCAGCTTAACCACCCATTCACCAGACAAGTTTCACCACCACTTAGCCATCATTAGTTGCATCCATTTGCAGAGCCATATCCAGCAACCATCATGACATCATGACCCAGTATTCACCATCATGACCAATCATGACGGGAACCAGCAGCCATCATTGCCGTTACCATCAATACCCTTCATTTGGCCACCAATGAATTCACCCGAATCATCACCATCACTATTAAGCCGTGATGAAACCATGACTTGAACCATCATTTCGGCAAAGGCTGACCATCACTGAGCCACCATCCATTCACCATTGCCACCACCCATTAACCACCAATTCATCCATCACCCATCATTCAATGTCAGTGAGCCACCATCCACGAAGCACCATTTAGCCCAGCAAAACCACCATTCATCGTCAGCCACCATTTTCACCACCACTTCACCACTCATCAACCCACCATTACCATCCACCACTTCAAACGCCACCCTTGACCCTTCCCCCACCATCCATCCATCCATCCATCCAGGAGCGGGTGGCCGCGGTGGCGCCCCGCCAGGTGTGGCCGTTGCCCCCGGCCGCGCCGTCCGCCGCGCGCCCGGCGCTGCTGCGCTTGGCGGAGGCCGCGATGACGGCGCTGGCGGCGGTGTGGAGCTGCGACGTGGAGTGCAAGCGCCTCACGCAGCAGGTGCCGGGGCGTGGGAGGGGCCATGGCCATGGCCCATGGGGTGGGTCCAACAGGTGGGCCAGGGCTATGGCTATGGCTATGGATAGTAGAAGGTTCGGTGGGATAGGGATTGGGGGGATGTTGGCTATTGGGTTGGGCTATTAAATGCTTGAGTGGCAGTGGGTGACCTGGGTACATTGATTGAATATGATTGAATCATGGATGGAATTGCCTATTGAAGGGCTGGAATGACATGATGGTTGATGACTAAAAATGGTGAGTGGTGGCTGGTGATGGTTAAAAACCAATGATGATGATAGTCAGTGATGGTTGTGCAATGTTGTGCATGATGGTTAAGAGTTAAGAACCAAGAGGTCAATGAGCTCTAGTGATATACGTATCCATTGTGATATAGAGTTCTACCAGCTTTGTGAGGTGATTTGCTATCAAGTACCGTTGGTTTCTGTTGATAAGAACCTCCCATTGACAAACGTGCCATGATTCGGACTTTGCGAGGATAGCTAGTCACCAACTCCACCTTCAACATGATCACCTGGGGCAAACCATCCATTTTGCAGTCCCCCGTGATTTTAGGGCCTTGGTGGCATAGTTGACGATGTGACCGGCCATTTGGGTTGGCAGTTTCAAACCATGGCGTTATGTCCGCCTGACCATTTGGATCCGTTTGGCATGATCAACGTTTCGGGGCATCACAAGTACCGGCAGCAGGGAGACAGTACAGTCCAGTTCGTGGCATGCAACGCCAGCTCTGATCCTGGGCCTCCCGTGGGTTCCATAGGATTGCAGGATGTCAACACTTCAAGACGCCATTCTCCGCAGAGTATCAACGGATTAGCCGACCGATGTTTGGTGTTCACCTGTTCACCATTGTTCAGCATCCATTTTGGTTATGTGGCCTCTTGACGGCTCACCTAGGCTTGGTTGCAGGTTGCAAGATGTTGCAAGGTTGGTTATTAAGATGTTCGTTAAGCCACCATTGAGATCCTGTTGCTGTGACAGTCAACCCCTGGCATCGCCAGGTGGACGAACTCCAGCGAATGAAAGGCAGATGCAGGGAGAGCTCCAAAGGGGGGGTCCCTTGCGAGCGCCTGGAAGCCATCAGCCTGCAAGATGGGGCTCCTATGGGAAGGTCCCAAAGATCTTAATCCGCACAAATGAAGTAAATAAATTCATGGCCTTTTGGAATTGATGATATTCGATGACACGAGGTTGGCGGTTTCATTTGCTTGGAAGAAGCCACCATTTCTTCAGCTGGTTTATCTATCAAACAGAGGTGGTTTTCAACCTCCATGCCAGCCTCCAAGAGATCAAGACAATCAGTTTGACCAGTCCTGAATGTTGGGAGCTTCTTCAACCACAAGCTTTTGCAGTTCTTCCCACGACCTGACCAAGCGGCAACACGGTCACTTCGCCAACCACTTCCCCAACCATTGGTATCGAACATTGGGGGTAAATAGATGTAGACACATATATTTATTTTTTGATATTATAAATACATAATTATTTCAATGAATATTGTATATACAATCATTTTGATTATTGCAACTGGGCTGAGAGTCCGGATTAAAGTTTTACTCAACAAAACGATAGTAGGATAGTAGGAAGAAAACCATGCAACGATTTCTCATGCGTGAAAACAACGAGAGGAAGATAAACGACAGCGTGATTTCGGAATATATAATCAGAAATGTTTTTAAGATGCAACGATTCATGTCAGGACTCAGTCCACCATTTTCTGCAACCATGGTGGATCAACATAATCCCGAATGTCAGGACTCCATCCTCCAAGTATTGATGTACCATTTGTGAATGGTTTTTCCGCAGATGATCAACTGTTGAATTCTTACTCCCCCCCCCCCCAACCATCCGCGGTTGAACGATGCATCAAATATTGATAACTTGCATCCACAGGCAAAGAAATCACCATTGCAAATCCTGGTGCTGGATGTAGATCACAATTCCCCATTGATCACCCTTATCATGGCATAGGGATGTCTCGAACCACCAGCCTTTTTGTGCGATGCCAGGAGTGGCTCCCACAGCCAGTGGTTCCCTGGCCCTGCATGAACAGCAAGAGTTGGCCAAGGCGCTCCTCAACGAAGAGCAGGAGGGTTTGCAGCAGCTAAGGCTGCGGCGAAATTGGATTGGGTCTCACTTTGGTAGGTTGAGTTTAGGCTTGTTGATGCGGCTCATGAACGTACATGGCCTGTAGGATCCTGATGGATCCTGTACAGTATGGGCAGAAATTCCACCATCTCACCATCAGATTCAGTTGAACCATCATCAAGTGACCGTCATGCAACCACGGGTTATCATTAACCGTCTCAAACTAGTGCTCGCCGTCAGCCACCGTGTTTGTCCGTATCATTCTTCACCATCATTTCCCTTCAGTTTAAGCATCAATTCACCACCGGAACCATCAAAGACCATAGTTCTTCATGATTCACCGCCATCATTGACCATTACGTGCCATCATTTCGCTCCCATCATCTCACCATCATACAAAAACCACCATTCGATGACCATCAATGAACCCATTTCCGTCATTACTCTCTGTGATCAAACACATCATTTCACCGTCCTTTCACCTTCATGTCAGCACCAAAAAACCACCACACAACCACAATAAAACCACCATCAACCCACCATTTCACCACCCTAAAACATCCTAAAACCACGATTTCACTACCCTCAACCCACCCCAAACCCAGGGCGAAGCCCCTGATCCAAGCGCCTGCCATGGCTCCTCCCAGGAGGTGCGCCGGCTGCGCGAGCGCGAGCAGTCGCTCAGCGAGCAGCTAGCGGCTGGCGGCGGCCCGCGCCAGTCGCCAGAAGTTGAAGGACCGAGCGCCTCGACGCGGTTGCAGCGGTGGAAGCACCTGCCAGGGTGGTGGTGGTGCTGGTGGTGGTGGTGAGGTCATGGTGAAATGATGGTTTTGTAATGGTGAATTGGTGGTTCTATGGTGGTTATATGGTGGTGAAATGGTTGGAAATGATGGTTCTGTGGTCGTTTCACGGTGGCTTTATGGTTGTGAACTGATGGTTCTATGGTGGTTACATGGTGGGGAAATGATGGTGTTTATAGCGTTTATAGTGGGTAATTATTGGTGGGGAAACGATGGCTGTGGTAATGATGGCCGCTTGATGGTTGATGATGCTTAATGCTGGTTAGGAGTTGTGAAGAATGGTCAATGATGGCTGATGATCATGATTTGATGTTTGATGCTCATAATGGTGGAGAAGCATCGCATCGACTTATCCATGGGTAATGGTAGTTGGTGCTGGTTGATGATTGGTGCTGGCTACAGGCGGCTGATAGAGCCGGGCGCCGGCTTCGGCTTCCTTGAGCTTAGTGAGATTGCGCGAGACAGAGATGTTGGGGGACGAGAACCGACCATAACGGTTGATGGTGGGGGTATGCAATGTTACAAAGACAACTCAGGGGTATAGGGGACAATGGCCAACAAATCCAACGCTTTGATGCGTTCTTAGGAATTGCAAATGACTGGTTGGTGCAGACTAGCCCTGACGTCACAACGTCACCCTGGGGTTTGAGTGGCGCCGCGCCAGTCAGCAACGGCCAATGGTCAGTGCGCTTGGTTGAGTTGAAAGCACAACCAGCTTTAAACAAGCAATGTGAAATCCCTACAGCAATAAACCGCCCATATTCTAAGGGCAGTGGCCAGGATTGCGGTTAAATGATGTTACTCGCAAGAACTTACAAGTTGGTGGTTTCTTATGATGACCATTAGCTGGAAATGCGGCGCTTTCTGCATGCTCTGACCGGTGTTCAACTAAGGAAGCGAATGTTGTTCAGTGACTTGGTAGAAAATGGCTGGCCTTTCAGCGCAGGTGCTGTCTCGTTATCGGGGCGTTAGCTAGCTGCTCTAGGTCTCTCATCCGAAGGTCTCAGAACTGGCTTGAACCGAGTTTCCACCAAGCTGACTGGTGCCCTTGGTGGTGCCTAGGCCAAGCCAGGGAGCCATGTAGGTGCGCCCGCTGAGGCTTGAGGTCGAGCAGAAGGCGCAGCTGGCAGCGGCCAAGAGAAGCATGGCCTGACCGCTGGGGCGGAGATCGACCGCCTTTTTGGGCAGTGATGGTGGGCACAAGCTGGGAAACTGTATACCGCTGTTGTGGCGGTGCAGCCATGGCAACTCCTCTTGGTGAAGCATACCAATATACCATTCATTCCATTTTTTGTTGCATTCTTGTTGCGTTTTGGGGATGGTTCTGACATGTTCCACCTAGCACCTGGTGAACTCTGGTTGTCTACCCTTGGCACGCGCTTAGGACTCGAAGCAAATGCCAAGCAGCAGTTTCAGGACGGGTCCCAGCTGATGCGGTGCGCCTTGGGGCTGGCTCCTCCGGAAATTGCGTTGTGATTTCCACTATCTTTCGCGATCTTTGGTGGATTGGAAGCGAATGTTGGGGTCGATTTGCGATCGTGGACTCACCAGTACCAAGCAATCTGCCGATTTTTTTGGCAGAACCAAAGTGCGGCTATGTTCAACTAAGAGAATCATGAGAATCCACCACTCCAAGCCATGGCAAAATCGAATCCAGGTCAACCATCTAACTTAGAACCCCGTTTTTGGAGTTACATGACAGATTTGCAAAAGCCATGAAATGTGGAATTAGGGACCATGAGTCACTGATTACTTGATGGATTCCCGCTCAGTTTTTTTTTTCAGGGGATGGCCCCACCTTGGCTGAAAACCTTGGGGTTTCACATGGTCCCCTGGTCGTCCAGCAGCTTGGAACAGGGCTGGGTGCCCGCTCCAGGACCGCGAAGCGGAACTGCAGACCCTGCGGCTTCAGAACGAGGAAGCGCTGGCACAAGTGGCCAAGAGAGATGAGGTCCAGGCGGCCCGTGCCGTGTGGGCCGAGGTTGTTGGGTCATTTGCTGGTGAGGAAAGCTTCAGCAACTGGATTTGGTTGGTGGTTTTAATCATTTTTTCATTTTCTCTGTAATGCCTACCCCGGATTAATAACCCCCCCCCCCTATAGGTCAACAAGGTCAACAAGGTCTGACCATAGGTGTCCAAAAGTGACCACCCCTAAATAATAACCCCCTAGAGATATGAGAGATGAGAGATGGATAAGAATAATTATAGTTAATGAAAACCATGGGGATTGAGGATCAGGATCCAGCTCCAGCATGAGGGTGGTGAGAATGATGAGTGTTCCAGCAGCCATAAAGATCAGCATCAGATAGTGAATGAGTTTCACATAAGCCATGGCCCTCTTTGACATGAGCTTCCTCATCAGCTTGGCCATTTGTGGCATGAGCCTAATCATTGCCATGCTTCTGCATGAGCTGGTGGTCATCATGAGGGACATGAAGCACTTGGGCATCATCTCCTTCTTCCACATGGGCTATGGGCAGCATGAGACTAAGCCAAATGCAACAGAACCCATGAATGAGGACAGGTGGGTGGGTGAAAACACATGGTGGTTGGGTGGGTGGATGGGTAGGTGGTTTCAACCATGCTGCATGCAGGACATGAGTCCAATCAGTGAAATCAGCTCCAGCTTCGATGATCTGGTGAGAGAGCCCATGCAGAGATGGTCAAAGAAGCGAAAGTGGCTCAGATGAGATTGGAGAAGCAGGAGACCCTCACTGAGCTTCAGAAGACTGCCTATGAGTTCGTCCATGAAAACCGATATGTTAAAATTAGTGAGCTCCCACCAGAGTTTGAGAAGGACAGAATGAGGATCATCCACCATGAGGTGGGAGTTTGCTCGAAATGCAGGAATCAGTCTGGATGTCTCAATTGCAATGAGTGGAAGTGCATCAGAGCCTACATGAGAAAGGAGCATAAGCGAACTGGAAGGCCAATCGAGCCTCAGTACATATGAGCTAGCTGTGTGCTAGGAAAATGAGCAGCACTGAGCACCTGAGCCTGGGGGAGTGAGCAGTGAGGGTGGCCCAGCTATGACACCTGACTAGTTAGCCATGAGTAAGTATTTAAATTAATGAGGGTTCTAATTAAAACTAATCTAAACCTAATTAAAAAAAATAAAAAAAAGTGGGCATCCAGAGGGGGTTGATTAATTAGGGGGGTTTTTGGCTGTACCTAACTTATTTAGGGGGGAAATCAGAGCCTAATTAACTTTAGTAAGGACCAGGGTCTGGAGATCAGAAGGGGGTTAATTAATTAGGGGGGTTTATTAATCCTACCTTGACATTAGTCCTTTTAGAGAAACATAATGAAATATAGCATATTTTTCATAGCCTAGGGGTTGAAACCATCAACGTCCATCAACCAGGGATCCTTATTGGATCCGTTTGTTGCCAATGGTAACCGCGGCCATGGGCTCACCGTCCAGGCATCGCTGAGCAAAGAACTGCGAAAGACCAAGCAGCAGCTCCAGCAATCGGAGCTCCAGAAGCGGAAACTCCTCAGTTCGCTGCAGGAAGCGCAAATCGCGCAGCTCCCTGGGGATGTCACGATTCATGGCATTGCCAACAAGAACGCTATATGATATTAGTTCATAGTTCATAGTTCATTTGTTAGTTCATGATAGTTCAAGATAGTTCATGTTCATTCATGATTCATGATGCATATCATCTGTAGACTTCGCGTTTTTCTCTGTGTTTTCTTTGCTTCGGTCAGGGTCTCTGCGTGTTCACTGTCCACAACTCATCGAACTGCGTCCTGTAGCCCTCACCTGCAGCGCTTCTCCAGGACTATTTGTCCAACATGGAGCAGCGCTTCGATGCAGCTGCGGATCCGTTCTCACCCCGGTCCAGCCCCAGCAGTCGGAGCAACAGCCCGCGCTTGGGAAAGAATTGCAGCGGTTTGCAGCCCGTTGCAGGATGTTGCCATGAAAATGTGGGGCTTAACATGGCTTCAAATCGGTGCAGTTGGTGTATTATTTCTGCCGGATGCATCCAAAACGATGCCAAAAACATCCAAAACGATACCAAAAACAAGAGATAAGGATAAGACGACATGATTGCTTGGCTACTAAGTGTCATGATCTCGAGATGGGCATTTGTTGGTTTGGGTTGGGGCAATTTGCAAGGGATTGTTCACCGTTGTAAAGGTTCCAGTTGCCAATGTAAGCCATGCACTGTTAGCCACTACCAATATCACTATCGACGGATATCCATTGTATAAAGCATTCAATCTCAACCAAGTTCCTCTTCGAATTCAATTTCCTGGGGTGGACACCTACTGCTTTTGGATTGGGCATGAACTGCATAGCCCCAACTATCATACCTGGGAAGCCGAGTTTTCGGTGCAGAACCGGTCCGGGAATTGAGACTTGAAAAACCACTCCCATCGCCCAGCTGCCAAGTTGCAAATCCTGGTTCCAGAATCGCGGTTTTGATTTGTAATTAACGACCTTTACATGTGAAAAAACCATGTAATTAACAACCTTTTGATTTGTAATGCATCGGGTTTTTTCACATGTCAACCAACAGCAACATTTGTAATTGATTAAATGGAATGTGAATTAGCAATTTTGGGTGTCACATGGTCATCGCTCCCTTGTGAGTCTTACAGCCAGGGAAGAGATATAGGATTGAGCCCGACAGGTCCAGTCGACCAGCCAACGAATGAATCCACCAACAGATCGACCAATCAAACAACCACCAACCACCAAGCACCAACCAACCAACCAACCAACCAACCAGCACTGAACCTATCATCAGGCACAGAGTTTGGTTCCCCAGCGTTTTCATCGGCATTCCAAGAAGGACCGCATCCCCAAGCCTTTGGCTTTGCAGCCTTGGAACGTCTTGAAATTCACAATGTCAGATCAGTCTAGCCGCACGAAGATGGATTCTCTCCAAGTTGTGCTGCTTTTATATATAGTTGGTACTGTTTGTGCTCACCAACCAATGCATATACTCCAGAGACTTGCCACTAGATTTTGGTCATTCCGAAAACGTAGTACTTCGAAGTATAGAGCATCCGACATGTTCTGGCGAATCGTCCCACATTAATCCCCCACTAGCGGCGACAAATTGTTGGACCCCTAGAAAGCATTTGGTGCACCCAACGGGCTACACTTGCACATAGTCCGCGGATACCTTCAATGTGAAGATGCAGGTTCCCCAAGCTGTCATCATGACGTGCAGTCATCATACCCACCAACTAGTATGCACTGGTTGTTGCTGTTTTTGCAGCACCGCAATTACTTGAAGTGGAATGTTTCAAAGGCATTCTTGCCTTCAAGCATCTTCAAGACCTGTTCTTGTCTCAGTTTTTGGAGGGATAGCATTCAAGTTGCCACCGCATCACACCAGACTCAGTGCAAACGTTTCCGGCCATGGACCTCCGTCGCCATGGCAGACGTGGTTGCCCTGGGTCGCCCGAAGCTGCGCGTGCTGTGCTTGCATGGCCGCTGTCAAACCAGTGCCACCTTCGAAGCCAAGATCGAACGAAGCTTGGGGAAATGCAGCAGCTTCGCCGACTTTGTGTCCTTCAGCCGCATCAGCTGCGCCATTTGTTCGTGTTGCGGTTGAACCTGTGTCATGTCTTGTTCTTGTCAGTCTTGTCAGTCTTGTCAGTTTGAGGTGGTGTTTCCAGTTCTGGTTGCTTTGGTGGTTGTCGTTCTGGTTGCTCTTTCTATTCGTTTGAGTTGGAAGGTACCAAGAAGATCAGCCCAATGTCCAGTTTATCCTGGATATTGCCGACTGCTACTGACGACAATTATTGAGGATCACTCAGCCCTTGAAGCAATCTACCAACCATCCCTTTGTTGCTCGTATGTATAAATGTTTTCAGAAGCAGCCGCGGTGCCGTAGCTACTCATGACCGCTCGTGGTTGCCCAAACCATTCACAGGCTCATCTCTGGTGAATTGTAGTGGGTTTTCATTTCTCACTAATGACTACAGTAATGGTTTCCTGATGTGCAGTCGGATGGGTTGCGTATTGGCACGTGGCTGGCCCGGTGCAGCTCCAGTCAAAGCTGCTCCGTTTTCCTTGCTTCCAAACATGATAGCAAGTGTGCATGACAGAAGCCTGAACAGGATGCCAAATACCTTCTGACCACATGGACTGTTTGATACGTTTTGATACTATTCTTGTTTGCGAAGCATCAGCTCACCTCGCATCGTGTCACAATGACTGCAAGAAGTAGACGCACATTTCTTGATTCGAAGGTTGACAGAAAACAGATGATTTGATGTTTGTGAACTGGTGGTTTCAGAAAATAGGGTACCCCCAAATCATCCACTATTAGCCATCTATAAGTTTAAAGCAACAACAGAAGCCAACATAAGCCAACATAAACCAACAACACCATTTTAGCAGTTCTGTATTATGAGAAACCCCCACATGGAGGGTTCAGTCGGCTTTTCCGTGGTGACCAGCTGGACCTGCTGTCAGCATGGCTGCAGGTTCATTGATGGCCCCATCGATCTGCCGCTGCAACATGAAGAACGAGTGAATACGATGCCAAGTCGCAGAAGGGTGGAGAAATGTGAAGAATTTGGTGAATTGCTATGGCCGCAGACATGGTCAGCACCATTCTCGTCGTGATCATCGTCGTCATCATCATCATCATCATCATCATCATCATCATCATCCTGATTTGCCATATCCTCACTGACGGCAGCGGTCATCATTATCACTGCCATCATCATCATGACCGCGGACTGTCCTCTGGGATTGATGCATGCGGCTGGGATTCTGTCCATGGGGAGCTGCACCAAAAATGGCCTGGCTTGGCAACGTATGGCCAACGGATGACTGCGATGCCTCCACTACTTTCAAATTCTGCACCACTTGGGCATCCCTCACATCCAACCAGCATCAATAATGGGTTTCGCGGGTGGGCAGGTTGGCGGCAGCTTGGGAGTAATCCTTCGTGATGTCAAAAACCGGCCCTATTCGAAGCCTGTGTGCTGTCTGCAGATTCTCAGAGCCAGTGGCTGACCATCATGAGACTTCACGAGTCAAGGTGCCTTACTACGAACAGGGTAGATAGCTTTCGGGTCCCAAGTTCCCAAGAGCAGTTCTTCAATGATCATCTGGGAGTATCCACCCCCCACTATACCATCTCAAGATATCCCACCTTATGATCAGATGTGAGTCCAGGGGGCCCTGTACCACCAGCTGGTCCCCCATGTGACCCACGTGTTGTTTGGTGACCCACGGGGAAGCACCACTGGTTGCGCCCTGAGGAAAGGCTGGTGGGCCGAGGGCGAGCCTCGATCCACGGAGTCCTCCCAAGTGAGAGAGGCGAGTCCTGGGGTGGCGAACATCCTGGGACCCAGGGGATGGAGTGCCTCGAGGTTGACATATGTTGACCACTGGTTGCTTAAGAATGGATGGTCGGTTTAAATGTCTTGATCAGTGGCTACTAGTACTAAGTACATTGGTTAATCATGATATTTTTAACATGTTTTTTAACCATTTACCTGGAAGCTTTAAAAAAAAACGCGCACACCTTCTTGCAGGTGAGACCAGCATAAATGGTGGATTTCCACGCAACCAGATGCGTTTGCCGGAGAGTAACCTGATAGTTCCTAGTGGATACTAATGGTTAATCATAAGAGTTTTTACCGGCTTTGGCAACTATGGATAGAAATCATAATAGCTTGAACTACTACCATTACTGTCCATTAGTTAACCAGTAGTTAACAATAACTTGTGGACGGTTTTAACCATTAGTTGGTTAACCGTTAATATCCATTAGTTTTAACTAATGGTTAAGACTAATGATTAATGGCTAAAACTAATGGTTAGCCATTAGTATCCATTCCTGTCCACAAGTCTCCGGTTCAGACCCGTCGATGGCTTCCAGGTGTTGGATGCTGCTGCTGCGAAGTCTGGGCCCTTCGATGGAGTGCTGGGCTTCTCGGAAGGCGCGGTGGCGGCGCAGCTGGCGGTGCACTTGGCGCAGGCGCTGCGGCAGGGTGGCCATGGCTTGGTTCAGTGAGAATCAATGGGACCAAGAGGTTTTAGAACCATGGTTTTTACAACGTTTTATAAGGCATTTCTAGGGGATTTCTGTGGTATTACAGGTGAGTAATGGTGTTTTTTAAGATAATTCTTGGGGGAAATGATCACAAGCAGTCAACAATTCTAGTGTTTAGGCATTGCTTTATCCATTTTAGAGACGTCCTAACTTCATCTAAAGTCAACCATTGTAGATTTATAACTTTCAAACATTGAAACCCATTAAATCAGCAACTAGTTTCGCTCCTTGTCGAATTTGGACGAGTGGGATCTTGGCTTCAGGCGGAAGCTAATGATTCGTCACTTGTATGCAAGATGGAGATGGTGTTTAACCCAGCCACACTCTTTTGGACCCTCTATCAAATAGTGCTTTTTCCTGATCCTTGACGGCCCAGATCCCAAAGCCTATATATAAATTAGTGGGTGAGTATCACCCACCAAGAATCTCCTTTTCCTTTGGTTGGGGGAAGTGATTGGTGCTTGGCATGGACCTGATTTGGTCCCAGATGTAGGTCTCCCTCCGTTTCATTGCAACAGCCATGGTGACTGGATATGCACCTCTTTGGGGGGAGAGTCTCATGGGAAACCTCGTTTGAAACCCTGATGAAATGATGGTGAAGTCCCAGTTCAGAACCCTTTCTGGATCCATGATTTGGACCACGTTTGTGGCAAGTCTTCACACGTGCATGTGTCATATGTTCCAAGCCCTTAGGACCATTTGATTTTTCAATGAGCCAACCCGGACATGGGAGCAGCTCAGACCATTCACCAAACCTTTGATCCACGGCCTCTCAGATTTGAGCAGTTGTGCTTCGGTCTCGGTTTTTGGAATCTGAAAAGGAGCGGTTGGGCTCGTAATCAGTTCCATGTCATGTAGGTTCCTCAGGCATTTCGGTTCAGGAGTGAAGCAGACAGTCCTTGATGTTGTTTGAGGTTTCTTGTTTTCCTTTTTTCAGAGGCATAAACAATCTGGGTTGCGAAGCCTAGCAGTTGATTTGCTTGTTTCTGCTTCAAAAGCTGTCCGTTGATGGCTGGGGGTGTGAGGAGCAAGTGTAATCCACAGCAAATCCATGGATAAAGGCTATAGATGGCTATAAATGATATAGGTTGATGAAGTATAGCCATAACAATATCCATATAGATTACTTCATCAACCATTTATGGCTATATTCCATGGTAATCCCGACCTGAGTCCACCACCCCAGCCCCCAAGAATCATCAGCCAAGCCTCACCGAGCCAAGCAACGAGGCACCGGTGGTGCCCAGGTCCTTCCTGTGGTCCTCGTTGCGTTTCTGCATCCTGGCGGCTGCGCCGGCCTTGGAAGGCCTGGGATCCTGCCAGCTGCGGTCCTTACACATGGCGTCGTCCAAGGAGCCGGTGACAAGCTGGCCATCCTGGAGCGAGCCCATGACCTGGAGCCATCCCTAACCATTGAAAACCAGCATGGTGGGTGAAATGCCTAACAAGTATCTGGATTTTGAAGTAAACCGGTTTGTTAGTTAATTTTCCCTGGTGTCAACAAATTGGTTGATTAAGCAATACTTTTTAAAGGGCCGGTTGAAACCACCAAGCAGATGAAAATTGGATAACATGAGGATGAGAGCAGCTGAGTAGATGGCTAACCCCCAGGAAGATGGATACCATGGGGATTTAACTGAGGGCCTGGCTGATGCTTGGAATTGCCCAGAGAAAATTACTTTACTTCGAGTGATCCCCACCATGTCATGTCAACACCGCTTGTTGACTCCACTTTTGTCTGACATTCTCTCCGACATATCTTCTGACATTCTTTGTGACATATCTTTTGACATTCTTTCTGACATATCTTCTGACATTCTCTCTGACATTCTTTCTGACATATCTGTTGACATTCTCTCTGACATTCTCTCTGACATTCTTTCTGACATTCTTTCTGACATCTCTTCTGACATATCTTCTGACATTCTCTCTGACATTCTTTCTGACATCTCTTCTGACATTCTTTCTGACATATCTTCTGACATTCTTTCTGACATTCTCTCTGGCATTCTTTCTGGCATATCTTTTGACATTCTCTCTGACATTCTTTCTGACATTCTTTCTGACATCTCTTCTGACATTCTTTCTGACAT
>VSDK01020038.1:21890-51945 GCA_009767595.1 Symbiodinium kawagutii | reverse complement strand
TGACATCTCTTCTGACATTCTTTCTGACATATCTTCTGACATTCTCTCTGACATTCTTTCTGGCATATCTTTTGACATTCTTTCTGACATGTCTTCTGACATTCTTTCTGACATATCTTTTGCCAGTCTCTCTGACATTCTTTCTGACTTTCTTTCTGACATATCTTCTGACATTCTTTCTGACATTCTTTCTGGCATATCTTTTGACATTCTTTCTGACATGTCTTCTGACATTCTTTCTGACATATCTTTTGCCAGTCTCTCTGACATTCTTTCTGACTTTCTTTCTGACATATCTTCTGACATTCTTTCTGACATTCTTTCTGGCATATCTTCTGACATTCTCTCTGACATTCTCTCTGACATTCTTTCTGACATTCTTTCTGACATCTCTTCTGACATATCTTCTGACATTCTCTCTGACATTCTTTCTTTCTGACATATCTTTTGACATTCTTATGGTCGCGGTTGAGGTCCGGCAGCCACCACTGGCCGCAGATGGTCGCGGTTGAGGTCCGGCAGCCACCACTGGCCGCAGATGGTCGCGGTTGAGGTCCGGCAGCCACCAGCTGGCATACATGATCGTGGTTGAGGTCCGGCAGCCACCACTGGTCGCGCTTGGTCGTGGTTGAGGTCCGGCAAGCGGAGGAGGGAGGTCCGGCGAGACAAGGAGAAGGAGGAGGAGAAGGACGAGAAGGAGGAGAAGTCAACTCTGATAAAATCTAACAACCCTCACCTGACAGGTGGGGAAAAACATATATAATATGATTTATGACAATTTATGACCATGATTAGTTGGGAAGTATTAGGAAGCCACCAGAAACCAACGGTTTGTGTCAATTTGGTGTTGACTTATTTCGCTTGGCAACTTTGGCCAGGTCCGTGACCCTTCAGGGTTGACCTATGGAAGTGCAAGTAAATCCCTGGTCATGCTGCGACCAGCCCTCGTACGCACAGCCACCAATAAACTTCACCATCCACTGCAGATCCAGAGGGTGGAAAAGCAACAAGGAGCATCCACTGTAGATATATCTAGATTCTTGTGAATCTAATTGCACATGCCCCTGCATGGTACACTTTTACATATCCATGGCACAAATCAGCACAATCCGTGGCAGAAATTGGGAAACATTCGAGAGAGAACAAGTATATGACATACTGATATACATTTTCATTTGCATCTTATGCCCAGTATTTGACGACATGAAGACATATCATCAGTGTATCAACTTCATTTTCATTTGATATCAACCAAGTTTTCATAGACCATCGGTTCATTATGGGGGTCACTGAGCCGCTGGATCACAGTGGCACCTTGACCAGGACACGGTGGTTTCCATTGAGGAGAGCAAACGCTGTGCCTCCAAATTTCAGGATGCAGAATGGCTAGATCCCTGGTGCAAGTTACATGCAGGATGGGATGAGATGCAGCGAGAAACGCCGTGAGAATGAAAAGTTGTGAAGCTGACTTGGTCTATTTTGTTGATTTGTTACTTGTGCTGGATTCTCCGCATTTGCTCCGCCTGTCAGAGTTTCCAACCACAGAAGTGATTGCTGACGTAGGGTTCAACTCAATCCATCCTGACCTAAGCGATGGTGGTTGCTGCTGAAATACCCAAAACTGCAAGGCCAGCGTTGGGACGGAGCAATCTAGTTCACCCTAGTTGTTGTGTCATCAACAGCACTAGCAGATTGACGACTGAGGGGCTCAGGGGGGGATGACTTCGGCACCCGTTGCATCATGCCGTTGGATCCATGGGTGCCACGGCTGCGCCCGCGCTAAGGAGCACGAGGGCGCCCACCAAGTGCCTCAACGCGCCGAAGATGTCCGCGCCATGGCTACCTTCCTGGAGAAATGTCGGGATGAGTGGCTGCCGGCGGCGCCAGCTACGGCGGAAGAGGTGGACCCTTGGATTCGCAGGGGTTGGGGATGGTTGGTAGCTGGGGGATCTCAGGGCTTTGGAAAAGCTCAAGGTAGCTACTAGTGTCGATGCATGTCAGCCCATGGAAAAGGATGATACTTGAGGTTGTGAGCCTATGGATGAACATGCTACGCTGTGACAGGCGCTTGCATATTCACAAAGAAACCTGTAAGGGGTTCATCATTGCATAGGGAGTGGCTATAGCAGTGGCCTCTGAGTCACAAGGCCATGGTGCTATCGAAGGTGCACTCAGGCCTCAACCAGTTGCATGCTTGGTATAGTCGCTGTGTTGTGAGCTGCCTTGTTCAGGTTTCTGTTTGGCTAAGGTTGGGCTTGCTGCTTGGTCATGCCATGGTCCCAGCCGCAGCTCGTGCATCAGACTCTGAACCTCTGTCAGCCAAGGAGCAAGAGACGCGAATCAGTCAAGAACAGAAGGACGAGGTCGAAACCCTCTTCGCGATGTTCGCTGAGGACAATCCGCCGTTGGCGCGAGAACTGCAGAAGTTTGTTGAAGAAGATTCAGTCGAAGGGGAAGGGGTGGTAGCGGAGCATCATTATCAGCTAAAAGTGAGAACGGTACCCTTCCAAACGCCGCCAATGCTAGAGATGTATCAGTCACGATGCTGGTCAAGAAATATGCCGGCCAATCACACCATGGTGGATACATGTGGGTTCATCATTTTTTAATTGCCACCTGTTGTGCTTCAGTGTGAAGTTTAAATTTCGCCCCCACAAAACACGCCATCATCCAGCCCAAGTGGAAACCTGGTCATTTGAGATCCACAACTACTTGGTGTGACTTCTCCTTCAAATATGGCTGGTTTATTAGAAGGGATCTCCCATCATGACATTGACATTATTTTGGAAGCTTTTCAACAAGTCTTGCTGCGCCACAACCCCCAAACCAACCCAGCAGTTTTGTTATGTCAATGATGAATGGTTCTTTGCCCCGAATGACTATGATAAAATCATCATCATCATCATCATCATCATCATCATCATCATCATGATCATGATCATCATCATGATCATGGTCATCAACAATTATAAACCCATTTTGTTTGTTTGCTTCGCTATTTGTGGTATCTTCAACGAATGTATGGTTAACGATCACGATGAACCATCATCACTACTGTAACTATCATATGCTTTACCGACCATCCTTTGAAGAACGACCATATGAAGAATCATCATCCAAAACCATCACCGAACATCATTGATCATGACAAAAACCATCATCAACTTGTCATCAACCATGAACCATCACCCTCAACCTACCCTATTGTTGGGTACGAATTACCCTACACTTAACAATGACTTCACTATGGTTGTTGATCTATACCGTTGTTGGTTATAACTATAACTGACTATAACCCCTATGGATGTGTTGGTTGTTATCCCCTATAGTCAACCATGGTTGTTGTTCTTCATCATTAGCCATGATATACCCTAGTGTTGGTTGTTACCCCGTATGGTCAAATAAGTATTTACCATTACCAACAACCAACATCGTGAATCATGTTCATCATTCCTTAAATCAGCCATCATAAAATCCCATATGGTTTTTGTCCCCTATCATTATTTATTCATTTGCAGTGACCATAGGGGTTAGAAGCAACAACCCATACACTAACCAACAACCCATACTAACCATGTATAACCTATGGTTGTTGGTTATAGCTTATAATCCCCATGGTTGTTGTTCTTCATCACTAGCCATCATATACCCTATTGTTGGTTACTATCCCCTATAGCCAACCAACCACGGTTGCTGATTTCATACCCTCTTGTTGGCTGAACGAATAGTTAATTATAGGGTTATTGATACCATTTTTGGTTAATGTTCCTTATGATCCCTGATATCTAACTATTGATTCACCAACAATAGGATCAATTTATATAGTTGTTAGTTGAACCATCGTTGGTTGTTAGTTGTTGATCTTCCTTCAGCATGGTCATAGCTCCGGGCCCCTGGGCATAGGAGCTGACGCTCTTCCATCCCACGTTCCCCGTGCGCCTCTCCATCCAACTGGCCGTGCCGGGCGCGCCGGCGGCGCTGCGGTTCCTGTTTCCACCGCAGTCGCTTGGAAGGGCCTGGGGGGATCCAGTTGGGATACAGATATGGGATATCGATGGATATCGGTTTTGCGCGAAGAATGTTTGTTTTGTATTTTGATTCGTAATAGTTATTATCATTTGACTATAGTTAATTGATCACTATATCTGTTTTGAACACATATGCAGACATGTGTGTGTGTTTGATAATGTTTACATGTTTTTTTTTCAAGGGTGTAATTCACACGCAATACATGCATGTGAACGACATCCATGTTTGGCCTACACTCATAAGGTGGAGAGATGGCCCAGTGGAACACACCCCAGCTGCCATGTCCGTCTGGTGGCTGTGATGAAGCATTTATTCCCAACCGCAGTCAACGAGGACCAACAATGATAATGAACAACAAATCAATGGAATCAAATCATAAACCAACCATTACTGATATGAACTTCTCAACCATATGCCACCGTCGCCACCCTGCAGCCATGTAAACTTAGCAACCATTTGCCACCATCACCACCCCCAACCCTGTACCCAGTTTCTGTGGCTGAGGTACCCTCAAGCGCCCTGTGTCTGCGAGCTCGAAACCGAGCCTTGGAGACAGAATCCATGCCATGCGCGTGGTGCCAAGGTGCAAATGCAAGAGGTGTACAACCTGTGTTTGAACTTAGGTGCGTAAGTGTATACTTGAATGGTGGGTAAATATAGTTAGCTTATACTTTGAAATGGGATAAGTTGGTAAGTGCCAAGGTTCTCATGCTTCTCTGACTTGGTTCATGGTTGCTGCTGAAACTGATGCCATGGGAGTCGCTCGATGGGATGGCATCCGCCACCTGGCCCCCCAACCAGCTGGACGCTGATGATTGTGGGTGTGACGCACCCATGGTTGTCCAGCTATACTGGGAGATCCATATGGTAGTTTCTTAAGATAGGAACCCAAAAAATGGGTGGTTTATCGGTGGCGCCCCGACTTTTGAGAAACACCCAACTTAGCAAACTGATGTGCATTACAGATATTTGATGGTTAATTAAGCTGTTTGTAGTGGAACTGATGAAGGTTAATTAATTGATCAGTGATCTACCATGTCAACAACATTTTGATAATACCTTCCTATGTCGAATTGTCTTTGCTGTGATTAGTTCTTTGTTGAAAACAAACACTGCAGTATCAGCAACCAGTTCTAGGGGATGCCAGTGCAATCTGTGGTAGCAGTGATAATCAGCGTGTCAAATCCGTGAATGATTTGCTTGAATTGATGCAGACAGTTGGTATTCCGGTGCGATGTTGGATTCATGAAGGATAACTGAGAACTGAGATCAACTATCACTCTAATTAATTTCCCCATTACTGGCAATTGATCACGGATTCTCCACACTGATTATCCATTAATTGAATCTATATTCCTTCATTAAATCACCCAAAGTAATCTTGATTGGTTTTCAGTTCTACCATTCTATACCTGGTTGATGTTTTGCTTGGACCTTCACGATGGGTTGACTCATCCAGTGGTCGTCCCAAGCTGAGGAGAGCATGGCACTGCAAGTGCATCGACGTGAGTTGATGGAAGCCTTGGAGCGGGCGCGGGAACCTGAAGGTTTTCCGTGCGTCATGGCGATGGTTCAGGACAGCGCAGCTGCTCGATGTGATGTGCCCATTGAGGTTGGAAGTTCCCTACAAATAGCTGCACCACCCTGCGCCCACTCAAATGACAAGGGGAATCTGTACCGAGAAAATTGCCCAATGGCTTGACAGCCGCAAGTTCTTTTCCTTTTTCTAAACCATTCTAAACCATTCTAAACAGATGGTTTTCGGACAGGGTCCTTTCGTGAAACCTTTGCGCGTTTGAGACACGTGAGTTCCTTTGATCCTTGACCCGATGCACATTCGATTCATTTTCATCTCTCTTTCACTGCGGGGTCCTAGCATTTTCTGGGCCCACCCAGCTACGTTAGGCGACATACAACTTGCTTCATTTCATGGTTCATTGTCGGAAGGGGTCCATGGATTTGCTGTGATTTCTTGGTAATTAACGGTAAACCCACATTACACCCTGATTGGATGGTAAATCACCAACTATTCATGGCTGGATCAATTATTTCACATCATTGATGCATCATTTGGTGATCAAACCCTTAACACGCTAGCAATACACTATAAATAAGCCATATCAATACAGCATGGTTAATCAATCACCCACCAATGATGAATCATCAATAAACCATTGATAAACCGCTGATAGCCCATGAATATACCATTGATACACCATGAACAACAAATTTAAAAGCCATTGATAAACCAATAATGACCTAAGTTGATAGAAAGATCACAACCCACCGTTCAACACACCATTTATAAACCATAGATTATTCACCATGAGCCAACCATAAATCAACCAATCACCACCCATGTCCCAGTCTCGTTTCCGCCCCAGGAAGCGCAGCAATGGATCGAAGAACATGAGGGCCAGCTGAAAGATGGGCAGATTCGCGATGCGGATCAAGGTAATCCTTCGGAGGACGCGAGGGACGGGATGTGCGGCGCCGTTGAAAACCTGTAACTGGATGGCTTACTTACAGCCACGAACCGTGGGTTATACAACTGAATTAACCGTTATAACCATGATTAGGTAGCACTTGCTACCCTTTGATTTTGAGGGTTTTTTGGGGATAAGATGGTTTTGCAATGATTTTTTTCTACGAATGAAAATTAATTAACAAGTGTTAGCAAGGAATGTATAAGCCACCAAGGATATGGCTACCCCATGGTTCGGTGCTCTATGGTACGCATCGTCATTTTAAAAGGATGCCAGAAATATTACGTTAAAGTGAAACCTTATAACATGCCGGTGCACAAAGAGTGAATTACTCCTGTTTCTTGAACCTTCTTGCATGCTGGCTCACGCGCCTGTGGATGCAATGGCAAACCTGGGCGTTCCTCGTATTTTGCCCCAATCGAGGCCCCGTTCCCCCTGGTCATGACCCTCATGAATCATGATCAAAAGTTGTACAGTAATGCAGGACAGCATTGAGCAACCTCGCCCAAAGCACTGATTCAGTTGTTTAGCCAGCCAGATGTTTCTTAATATATCGGTTGGCTTGTTTCATAGCAGGGCCAGGGAACATCTCCTTATCATCATTGGTTTTCCGATTATCTATAACAGGTTGGTAACATTTGGTATGTTACTATTTTGTACATTGTGATTTGCCAACATGTTTAGTACTAATCTGCCGCCATCAGCCCTTTGACGCTTCATGCCTGGCTAAAGGAGGATGATGCAGACGATGCGAGTGCTTGGTGGCTGATGGACGGGGCAGAGGTGGATGAGAAAATGCTTTTGGCAGCTGAGCAGATGCATGGCTGCATTAGATTCTGAACATGGGATACGGGGGCTTCTCAAGCCACAGGGAACCTCCAAAAGTGCTTGGCTTAGTACGCTAAATGATTGATATTGGGTGATTTGGGAGTCCCCGTTTGGGGTGGGCTGCTACAAGAAGATGTGGGATTTGGCACCAAGTCTTCTCTTACTTATGGTGACATCATCCTCCATGCCTCCCACTGATGTTCTTGTTTGGCTCACGTTGGCCAAGCAATCAGTAGCTCCTGGTACCAGCCTTCTCTGAAGTGAGCATCTCAGTGTCAAGTGTGGTGGGGCAGGAAAAGCCCCTCGCTGGTTACATGTGGTTTCACCGTTGGTTTCTCAATGATGTTTTGCCGAAAAATGCTCGCTGCTCCCTTGCGGCTTGCTAGTCTTTTTTGGGAATGGCTGGAGACACCTTCTTGGATTAACAAAAAAACAGCATCTTTCTTGGGGAAGGCTTGGTTTTTTCCAGTGCCCCTTCAAGATATGAAGCCGCCGCACCTTGGGATGACTCAGCTGGTAGCTTTAGGGACGGGATCAGAGGTGCCCAAAGTAGCGCCATCACAGGCTGGTGGAACCAGTGCACACCAGCGAACGGATACAGACCGAACCATGGTTGTTGATGGTGGTGGTTGGGGTTGGGGTCGAAGATCAAGATCTCAAAATTCTTCAACCTGACTTGACATGTCTGTTCTGTGATATTTGATCCTTTTTAGCGATGGTGACGGGAGTCACTTTTGGACTGATGACTTCCAGTTTCACCCACATGCACATGTGTGCTCAGAGCCCAAGGGCGTTGTTTGAGGGGAGTGACGCAGGTGAAGTCAACTACTTTTTGTCGGGCACAGCTTGGCGACTAACCACGACGGTGATAAAGCAAGTCATTTCAGCTATATAACATCATCCAGCTGATTGTCAGCTGGCACCATTTTGTTCAGTTATAAGTTTTCAAATGGATATAAACCCACATGGGTTATTCAAATCAATTTATATCCATTGATAACCTGCGACACTTGACAACGTATGACTTTATCAAATGCAATCATGAACTGGTCACTTGGAACCATGTTAAACGACGAATGGAATCAGTGACTGACCAGGAACCCTTGCGTGTCGTTGGCGGTGAGGAAAGCGTCCCAGCTGCTGCCAGACGGTGGAGAGAGCCGCTCGTGGGCGCGACAGTGTGGCGCGGGAAGTGCCTGAGCTGAGATCATCCGCCCAGCTGGGCAGTTCGCCAGGCAGTTGTTAGATGTTGTTAGGGTGTTCTTGGCTTGTGACGTCGGTTGTGTCATTGCTTGGGAGTAATTTGTAGTAATGACTGTGTAATGATTGTTTGTGAGTAATTGATTCACTATTCTTCAATCAATTTTGATGCTGTTTAGATCGGCTACCCCCAATCAGGTGATATTAGATGAGTAACTAGCAGTAATTAGTTATTGACGTGCTATGACTATGTAGATCGGCTACCGCCAATCAGTATTTGTTTGCGAACAGCTATTTTTTATGCTATTTTGATCCGCTATCCCAATCACATGATATTAGATGACCGAGTTGCAGCACATCCATCTAATGTATTCTAATGTTGCTTCTGAACAAATGTGTCTAGGTGAGACTCTGCCCGCGTGGGCAAGAATGGTTGACCACCACCAGCACCAACACCACCAGCACCTCCAGCACCATCTTCATGTATCACCTTGAAGCTGACGACACTGCGCCTTCAGGCTATGGAAAGAGCTGGACCTTCACCGTGGGCTTGGTGGGGAAACCTTCAGCAGGCGAAGACGGCCAGATAATTACATTGGATATCATTGATGTGCTGCGCACGCGCGTGCAAATAGTGCAAACCATCTCGGCATTTTCATGTACTGTACAAGTTCTCAATGTTTCGAGTTACCATATCTGCCTCGTTGGGACAGAGCAGTTCTAAGCCATTGTTCTAAGCCATTCCGGTTATCTAGTGCTATCTAGTGCTATTCAGTGCTATCAACTGGGGGGGTAAGCGAAGGAGCTACCAGGAGTTGTCCGTTTCGGCCCGAGAGCTGTCCAGGCAAATCCACCCTCTTCAATGCTGCCACGCGCAGCGAAAAAGAGGCAGCCATGGCACCTCATCCCTTCACCACCATCGCCCCTTGGAGCAGACATGAGCAGACGCAGCCCTGTACCTCCAAGTGGTTGATCACGCCCAGCTGCGTTTACCGCAGCAAGTCTGACTGCTGAAATCAAGGGATTATCAAGAGGTTTACTGCAACTGATTGAACCTACATGAGCCAAACAAACAACATACAAAAGATGTGAGGGGTTTTTGTTGAAGCGTGTTGGGGGTGTAGTGGATGTTGTGATTTGAGCAGTGGCCTCCCGTTGCAATTTGTTGCTCGTGGAGGTTTGTTACCTGGTCGGCTGCCGGATTTGATTGTGCGGGCACGATCTGAAAAAATGTATACCCAGCAGTAGCACTGAGTGACCAAACCATACCAAACCGAAACAGAATTGTAAAACAGCTCATTTGGCATGTCTTCGGGCTTTCCCTGCTCTCAGATGAGTCACTGACCCAAGTCGTAAAGTTGAGAGGATAACCATGAATCAACTATCAAATCATGAGCATGGAACCGTTTGGGTTCTCAAAGCCCATGTGAGTGGCTGTAAGTTCTGTCATATCAGGAGGCATGCCACTGTTTGCTTTCCTTACCTGGAATGGATCTCACCATGGATTGCACCTCCCAAAAGTGAGAGAGAGACCAGTAGCTCAACCCCAGGCTTGCTGTGCCATGAAACCACGGTTAGTTACAAAATAGAAATCATGCTTTCTGTTATGATGGAAAGTTGTGATCATCATCATTATCATCATCGTGCTGGTATCGAATGATTAATGTGGGAGATTTTGTATGCCTTCGTCAGCTGCGAGGATCCGAATATCGAACCCGGATGGTTTGCAGCACCATGTCCATCTGTGGCTCTGCAATGTCAGGAGCCAGGGCTTGTCCATCAGCTTGGATGCAAACAAGATATGGCTTTACGATCAACAACTGCAGTTGTTGGTTTGATACCATTGGTAATAATAGTTAACATTGGTTAATAATAGGGGATCCTAACCAACAATAATGGTTAAACAACTGCTGGTTGTTGGTTTGATTGACGTCTTTTTTTTTGGCTGCCCGGTATTAACACAGGTTGGTTGATTCGTTTTTCACGGGGGTGGGTCAACCACCCACCAGACAAACGGTAGTAACAAAGTGTGTGATGTGGTGGACAAGTCATGGCTACCGGCCACAAAACAACATCCTATCACATCACAGCATGGTGCGCACATTGTGCGCCCAAAAGCTGTGGATGCAACGCTGGAAGAAACCTTTGGATCAGGCTTGGCTTGCAGTGGATTGAACTACCAGATTGGTAGCTGGGAAAACTACCATTGTTAGATGATACTTATTGTATCTGTATTTATATCTGATTTAAGCGATATTATTGATTTAGATTTAGAGTCATATCTTTATTTGCCCATGAATCATCACCAGCAGGGGGCAATTTTTGTTTCACCCTCCGCATGAGGCTTGCGCAGCTTGTAAGAACGCTCCTTGCTCTCAGTCCGCAGTCCTAGGGTGTTTGCACATGTTGGGCCATTGCATTTATGTATGGTTGGGGGCCGGGTGAAGACCATGCATATTTCACCCAAATGATATGTCTCGCGAAAAAAATCATGAATCAACACAACTCACAAAACTTGATTCGCATCACTAGCCGTTGGTTCACTCTCAATTCACCACTAGTTGACCAATTCAAGGCATTGAAAATGATCAATTACCTACCAAATATGCAAGAATTCACCATTGATTTGGCATCTGCTAGCTGCAAACCGTCGTGAACCATTGGTCAAAACCATCGATGAACCATCAATTCACCATTACTTGGCCAATTGTAGTCATGAATCCCTCTGAATTTGCCATAATTGACTGAAATTAAGTATTGATGGCCTGATTCATCCCCATGATTATCACCATGACAGTGATTAATTCCAATGACCGGTGTTATTCGCAGTCTGATATTTAACCACCATAACATCACCATTTCGTCACCATTAACTCCATTCCTCACTGGGAAACTCAGTTCACAAATTACATTGGTTAAGATCACCACTATGAATACCATTCTAAACACCATTCTAGTCACTATGATTCACCATGATTCACTCTTAATTATATTAGAATGTATTCACCATGTTATTTGCCATTCTGATCACCATCATAATCACCATTTTGGAACCACCCCTCCGACGCTAGGACGCCTGCGAGCCCGAGCACGGCCGAGCGGACGGCGGGCGGCGCCGCTTTCCGCTGCTGGTGAAAGACGTGGCAGGGCTGGTGCCAGGTGTCGGCGCGGCGTGGTGGGGGATGAGCGGCCAGCCGGGTGTTCGGGGTATCCCGAAGGATCCCTTCAAAGGGGGAGGCCAGGAGCCGGGTCCAGGGCCGAACTCACCAAATGGTAACCATTGGAGATTAACGTGATGTATCTATATGTGTCTACGATCCCATTATTATTCGTTGTAACGTCCCATGGATTCTCAACTGTCCCATGGTACATTAAACATGATGGCTGAATCCGTGGTTGTTCTTATAATTCTTGATAGATGTTAATTGATATACTTAGTTAGATATCTGTCCACTGGCACTAAATCTGTCCGATGGGACTAAAGCTGAACATGTGGTCAATCCATATTTTTACCCTAGATTCACGTCCATAGTTAAACCATAGCTAATGCCATAGTTAGATGTGGCAATGTCTTAATTTATGTTTGCTTCATGTGGTTAACCCAAAGTTCATCCATAGTCAACAATAGGTTAACATTATATAGATATTGCCATGTTAAACGCTAAACTAAATATCCATGTGGTGAACCCATAGTTTCACATGTGAAACCATGTTAAACCATGTTAGCCCATTGATTCATGTGGTCAATCCACAGTTTACCATTAATCAACTAGTTCAACATCAATCAACTAGAGTTATTCCATAGTTTAACAGTTCAACATGTGGATGAAACTATGGAATAACTATGGTTATACCACTGTTATTCCATTGGTATACCCATGGTTAATCTATGATTATCAATCAACCAGTTTAATCATTGGTTAATCATGGATATGACTGTTAAACTGGTTATTAATCTATTGGTTAATCTACGGTTTAACAGTAATATCCACAGTAATATCCATAGATTAACCATGGGTATACCATAGATTAACCAGTTTATTCACCAGTTTAACAATAATACCCATGGTTAATCTATGAGTTTCATATCCATGGTGAATCCCTGGTTCCTTCAACTCATCTCTTGCCACGTCACCACCCTTGCCGCTTCGCCACACAGGCGCGTACCTGGGCCGCGGCCGCGGCAACGCCTTCCTGAACGACCTGGTGGACGCCGACAGCTTGGTGCACGTGGTGGACGCCAGCGGCCGCAGCGACGCTGAGGGCGTGGACCATGGGGGCGGCGCTGCTCAGGTGGGGGGTGCTGGGGAGGAGCTGCCTGGGGGGTGCGGTGGGTGGGTGGATGGCAGGTGGATGGGTGGGTGGATGGTGGGTGGATGGGTGGATGAAAGGTGGTGAGACCTGGTGAGACCTGGTGAGACCTGGTGAGACCTGGTGAGACCCTGGCTTTTAGCTGCACGATTTAAACAGTCAGAGGCAATCTTCGGCCAGGTTTGGTAGGAAGAGGCGCAATTTTTGTGCCTGGTGAATGATTGATGATGGTTGATGGTGAACTGGCGGCGAACTGATGGCTGAGAAACTGTTGGTGGTTGATTGATTGGTTGATGGTAGTAATCATTTCTGGGTGGTCAATGCTGGATTTGGGGTGGATTCATGTTCATTGACGTTTAACCGAAGGCAAATCCTGGTTGGTTGGTGGTTGATGAGCAGTTCGTGACCGGGGAATGGATCGTTGGATCATATCAATTTTGTCATTGATGCCGAATTGATAACTTGATCATGGCTAACTCATGGCTAGTTTGTGGATAGTGATGGTTGGTTAATGGCAGAACCATGATGAGTTGATGATGATTGGTCAATGGCCATAGTTGATGGCCAATTGATGGGTAGCTATCAGTGGTTGAGTAGTCGTTGTTGGCTCCTCGGCGCATCCAACACCAGCCATCACCTACAATGAATCAGCGTGAGCTTGAGCAGCAGCCAGCTGACCTCAGCTGACCTCAGCTGATCCACCACCAAGCGCGGCCGCGCAGGCTTCTGCCTCTGATCCTTTGGAGGAGATTGGTTGGGTCCGCCGCGAGATCCACATGTGGATCTTCAGCACCTGGACGGCAGGGCCCGGCGTCGAGGGTTGAGGGCCGCTGGTTGAGTTGATGAAGTCATATGAGGTCCCTATCGTTGGGCACTGCTTGGGAAGGCCTGAGGTTGGATCCTTCTTAGATGATCTTGGTGCTAAGGCGGGAAATGTTGATGGTGATCAGCAGCCACCCAAACCAAGTGGTTGACTGTACAATGGTAATTTGTGCTTGATTAGGCAGTTGGCAAGGATTGCATGATGCAACTGATTAATCACCATTTTGGTGTTCATACGACTGGTCAATCATGCCAAGTTTGGATTCTGAAAGGGGGCTGAAGGCATCATGGTGAGATAGGGATACGTACCATCAGGTAGGTAACTTAGGTTCTAAGTTGGTGAACTATCGTTTATGATAGACTATCACTTAGATATGACTGTACTTAGGTAAATTATCAACCAACTCTGTAGGGTTTGATCCAGTTTGATCTAACACTTTCGTTATCATGGGTCTGGAGTTGACTTTTGCCAGCATGAAAGCCAGACAAATGGATCAGGTAGGCACATACAACGCTGGTGGGGGATCACCCCAATGGTATAATTATATACCCCCAAAGGTAAAGGCGTTCTTTGAAGGGGTTACTAACCACCATCAACGATTAATACCACCATCAACGATTAATACCAGCAATTTCAGACAATACACGCCTTTGTTCGGTAGACAACGCTCTACTTCCCAGAGACCTTGCCATAGACACCCCACCCTCAACTCCCAGATTTCCGGAAAATTCACCCAAACTTCCCCATCTAACTGCCCATGCTAGGCCTTCCCCCCACCCAGACATCTTCCCCCGGTGGCGACCTCCCATGGCGGTCCCCCCGTGGCGGTCACCCCGTGGCGGGGCCCCCGAGGCAACGTGCGCGCCAAGTGGGACACAGTGCGACCGCTGGCGGCGGAGCGGCTCTTCGCGCTCTTCACAGGTACCGAAGCGGTGTAGCTTTCGCCAGGAATCAACATATGATGGTGGTTTCTCAAAATGGGGGTACCCTCAAACTGCTGGGTATATGACTACACAAGGTTAATAAATATCAAAATAAGGAGCCCCTAAAATGGTTGGTTTATTACTATAGATGACTAAGATGGGATGATTTCGGGGTACCCCTATTTTGAGAAACCCCCACATATGGCTATGGGTCAATATGAACCAACCAATGATGGGGATGATAAGCAACAATAGTAATGGGAAAACAATGGTTTATGATAGGGGAACCATATGATCTGTATTACAGCCACCACATGTGCTGAACAACTATGATCACACATGTAATACTATATGTTGGTTGGTTGTATGTTGATACATATGCTGAACAACCAATCAACATATGGTATTACATTTACCAACCATAGCCAACCATCAACATCCAATGGCATTGCTGGTTCACCATCACCAGGAAAGCAACCATCATCGACTATAACTAACCCATATCAACCTTAAGTAACCAATGGTTAACCATTGATTGTCTAACAAGCAACCAGGTAAGCATCAACAAATCACCAGAAAAAGCAACCAGCAACCATGTGAATGAAGCAACAAATGACCAATGAGTAAGCTACAGATAGCCATTAACCAACCATGAGCCAATATAGTTTATATACTCACCAATGATTGCATCATATTGCATCATAAGAGAAACCAACAATCATCAATTGACCAAGAATTCAACATCAACTGACCATCAATCAACCAGTAAAACTATTCATCATGAACTTTGACTAGAACCATCATCAGCTCATTATCCGAAACCAATAGCTAACCATTCGTTATCCAACAACTCAACCATTTATCAATTCACCATCAACCAACCATTAACTAGGCAACTATTCATCATTAAGTGAGACTCTGACCATCAACCATTGACCAACTATTAAGCAACTATTAACCAACCATTAGCCAACCATTGACCCAACCATGAACCAACCATTGACCAACCAACATCCACCACTTCCCATCTTCGCCTCACTCTTGCGTTGCAAGGCTACCACGCGTCGCAGCAACTGGCTGCGCAGGTCTACGAAGCGACAGGGCATCGCTTGGCCACGTTGCCAGAGGCCCGGTCGCTCCAAATGGCTGTGACCGGAATGGTTCACAGTGGTGGATGTTGGTCGTTAATAATGGTGAATAGTGGTGAATCATGGTTAATTAATGGTTGATAGTGGTTGTGTAATATGGTTGATAGTGGTAAACTTCACATTGATTTTAGTGGTTCATAGTGGTTGATATGGTTGATGGTGATTCATAGTGGTTACTAAAGATTAATTATTGCTGGTTAATAGTGACTCATGAATGATAGTGGCTAACAATAGTGGCTCCAAGTTGGTTAGTAGTTGGTTAACAGCAATTCTCATGTTTTATCATTTTTTCTAAGGCTGAACTCACGGTTGATAGTGGACAATGAACCCTATAATGGAAAATCAATGGTTAACAGTGGTTAACTGCGGTCAAAAGTGGTTCTCAGCAGTTATATAATGTACAACTGATTAGTTGGTTAATAGTGACTAGTTGGTGGATGTTGGTGGTCAGCAGCCATCACAGCGGTTTATAATGGTTAGCGGTTAATGGCTGAAAAAGTATCCACTCGTTGGTGGGTATTGTGGCTACTTCTGGGGGTTCGTGACCAGAAATTTATCAATGGTTGAACGATGGTCAACTAATGGCTAGCTCGGGATAACCAACAACGGGGCAGATAATTTGATATAGAGTGGTAATGGTTGGCTCCAACGGTAAGTAGCATCAACCCCTGGTTCCCAGCAGGAAGTAGAAGGGATACAGTAGGCTTACCAACCTGGGTCCATGGTTTGTCATTTTTCTTCAAGGATCTTCAAGGTGGGTTAGTAATTGGGAACATGACCAAAAGGCGGTTGGTGATGCGATGGTGAATACCGGGTGGTATGGCTAACTTCTACGAACCATGATCTTGATATGGGTGATGCTGATTGCTCAATGGCAGATAATAGTTGATATATCGAACGGCCATGCCTTGAAGAAGATCACACTGATGGTACAGTAACAATGGGGGAAAAATAGGTTAACCAACAGTAGTCATGGTGAAGCAGCACTAATCTTAATCGTCATGAAACTAAGTGTCACCATTGCGACCTCACCGTTGTAGCCATCAACCAGTTCGAATTCATTTGAATGAACTTAGACACACATGAGACCGAAGCATTGTAGCCATTAACCACTTAGAATTCATTTGAACTGACTCACACACATGAGACCGAAGCATTGTAGCCATTAACCACTTGGAATTCGCTTGAACTCACAACTTTCCCATGAAAGTCACAGGACATTTTGACCTGGAGCGAGTTCGACCTGCACTTATTGGTCGCCTGTTTTCTCCGCGTGCGCTTTCCCATCATGGTGGCACTCAACAAGGCCGACACCCTAGAGTCGGCGGAGCACATCTCGCGCGTGCAGGCGCAAGATGTGGCCGGGAGATATTTGTAGTTGATCTTTGATTTGAGGGTTTTGATTTTGTGATATATATCTATATTTTTCAATAAATAAATAAATAAATATACGAAATATATATATATTTATTGATTCATTTTTTTGGTTTATTATGATATATTATGTAAATTTTGTATATCTACTCATATACGTGGATATTTAGATATGTGTGTGTGTTCACATAACCCGAGGTTCCAGCATTAATTCTCCAGGGTTCCAGCCCCCTCAGTGTGTGCGTGACTAATCAGCCGAAAATTTGTGCCGAACCAAATGGTTCTCCAGAAATGGTCGGGAAAAACGATGCCAAGATGTCGGCGCACCATTCATGGTAACCCAACTGTCTGATCACCTGCATGTTGGCCGGGCACCAGCTGCGGTGCGTGTCCTGTGGCTACCATGAACTTCGCGTAAGAATTCTTGTGTTTCCAAGCCATAGAGCAGTAACCCTCACGTAGGTAGTACTGACGAGCATGGACCGCTACTATTCATTGCTGACGGTTCTTGACAAGCATTCAATAATTAACCTCGACTCTCAACTATTCGCATTGCCCAGTACGAACAACTATTCACCAGTAGTGACCACTGGTCACTGTAGACCGTCCCATCAGGTGCCAGATCACCAGCACCGCCATGATCACCATATGCGTGTTTCTCAAGCAATTTGGAACCTCCAAAGAAATGTTCGCTCTGTACAGATTTGTAACATTGAATCATTTAAGAAATCACCGTATGTTTTTGGCAGTTGAACTGTTTTGAAAATCATAAAGCTTTTTGATAGTTGTTCATTGCGACATTCAACTTTCCCATCCACCGTTCATCCTCCATATGCCACTATACTGCCATGACTATTTTATAGTCACCATCAAAATTGTACACCATCAGACATTCATCAACCATTGTTGAACCATAGCAACCATTGATGAATCAATTCTTGATCATGTCCACCATTGGTGGATAAATACCCACCATAGATCAACAACCAACTCAACTAATCATTGATGGCCCATTAGTAGCACGTAGCCCTGGATTAACCATGAATAATTTGCTGGTAATTTAGCATCTAAGTGTCCTTCAATGATTGATCATTGTTTTCAATGGTGGATTAATCGATGGGTGCTGAATGATGGCCATACCTGGCAAATTGGCCATTCATTGGTCCAGAAAGATAGTTGTCAATAGCTAACCTACCCATTTTTTCCATGCTAATTAGCCATAAATGAGCCATAAGTTGGCCATCAACTAGCACTGGCAAGAAAATTCGCCATCAATTGACCATAAATCAGCCCATGTAGCCCTAAGTTGGCCCCCTTCACTGGTTCATTTTCGCTCCGCTCCAAAACGCCCCGTGGCTTCCCCGCACCGGCCCAGGCACGCGTGAAGGCCGCCGTGCCTTGCTCGGCGCGCAGCGAGTTGTGGCTGCTGCAGCAGCAGCGCAAAGGCGGCGCCGGAGCGATGGGTGGCTATGCCATGGGTACCCGTTTCGTGCCATGGTGTACTCATAGCCACGGTGTACCCATATTGGCCACTGTGATTCAAAATCATTTTATGTGGTAGCTATTAATGGTTGCTAGTGAATGTGATGATGAAACATTGAAACATCTTATGTTCCAATCATGTAGTATGGCTGGTTGATTGGTAAGACTTTGTGACAATGATCAGCATGATGAGATACATGTTAATTCTTTTATCACTCTGAAATGCAATTGTAGTTGGCGATTCTCTAGAATAGCGACATTGCAATTAATGACTAGTAGTCACAGTGTATCCATATATCTAATAGGATGCCGAATAAGGACATTGGTAACCATTAATATTGAAGCGATTAGCAGCATAATCAGCATTGTCAGGGTACTTAGCTGATAGAAACATGTATGGCCACTGGCCACTGAGAATGGTACTACCATTTCCAAAGCAATAGCAGTGGCTTTTTAGGCATATTGGCATCCATGACCATCTTTATTGATAATGATAAGTTGGCCCCACTATTATCCAACATGGGCACGTCACTTTTCATAAGCACCAATGAATTTCTCAAACGTGTGGGTAAGATTGGTAGAGCACATCTTGATTAGAAAATCGCGATGAACAGGAACACAGTAGAGGGATATGCAATTGCAATAGGTATACAACATAAGCCATCGTGCTATCATTGCTGACCTTCTGATTCCCTCAATGCCCAGACTCCATTTGCGTGAGTCTCCCTAAACATCTTGGCCGCTCTGAAGCCAGAAGCGTGGGCAGACAAGGCTGGTTGTTGCCGAGGCCCCTGTTGCACTACCTGCAGCCTCTTTCATTTCACTATAGATGCGGGTGAAGGAGCACCCCCCCCCCCTGCCGTAACCATGTGTATAATCTTACAGCGCTACGGTTGCTAGTGGAATCAGTGACAGCAGCACGCTAGCTTATAGCCAAAGGATTTCTTGAAGATTTGAAGCACAAAGTAATTTACAGATCTTGTTGGTTCCACCCTGTAGGTATCATACTGATTGCTTCATTGTGCTAGTGACTAGCATCTTCAGGTCTGCAAACATAGCTTAGCTATAGCCTAGTTGGACTACAGGTTTGCTATCTCAACCCTGTACTGGTTAATCAAACAACCCCAGCATCTTTCATAGTAAATCACAAACTATTTGTGCATTGTGGTCGCTGGGGGGGTTGCACTTTTCCACCTGCAGACGAAGCCGCACACCGAAGACGCACGCCAGCCAAATGCCTATCCCACCGGAAGCCGCGAAGCCGGACCCCGAAGACGAACGTCCCGAAGATGCAACCGAACCTGAAGCCGCACAACCCACGAAGCCGGACCCCGAAGACGAACGCCCCGAAGACGCACCCGAACCCGAAGCCGCACGACCCGCGAAGCCGCACCCCGAAGACGAATGCCCCGAAGACGCACCCGAACCCGAAGCCGCACGACCCGCGAAGCAGCAGAAGACGAACGCCCAGAAGACGCATCCCAACCCGAATGCGCAGGACCCGCGAAGCCGGACCCCGACGACGAACAGAGCAAGACCTTGAAACGGGCCCTTAGTTGAGGGGGCCGTTTGATGTTTTTTCCTTTCCTTCATCTACCAAGCTGTTGGTTATTCCGAACTTAAATGATGCAACCAATGTGGATGGAGTCATAAGGCGGTGGGCCTCTGCTCCAGGTTGCCGAATGAAAGTTGAATCATCTTTACTTAGGGTCAATTGAAACTCCTAGTTGGACGCGCTATGGATTTATGAACCTCACCGACAGGCTCCCAAACGGGCCCCACAATAAAGGGCCCGTTTCAACTTTCCCAGCGCGGTACGCGTAAGACTCTACGGCGTCAGCCTGTGCAGCGTCACCGTGCAGCGTCACAGCCTCGTGCGTCAGGGCAGCGTGCAGCGTCACCGTGCAGCGTCACAGCTTCGTGCGGCGTCAGGGCAGCGTGCAGCGTCATCCCGTGCAGCGTCACCGTGCGGCGTCACAGCTTCGTGCAGCGTCAGGGCAGCGTGCAGCGTCATCCCGTGCAGCATCACCGTGCGGCGTCACAACTGCACGCAGCGTCAGGGCAGCGTGCAGCGTCAAGTGGCAGGGCGTCAACGGTTCCAGGCGTTCAGCGTCAGCGTGCAGCTTCAGCTTCAGGCACAAAAGTACTACCCCATTTGCAAACACCCTGTATTTGTGCTTAAACTGCTGGTTTATCGGCAAGTAATTTTCCCATTACCCCATGGCCAATAGCTCTGTTTCTGAATGTTAACTAGCTCCCCACTGAGTATCAATTCATCATAGTCAACGCGCACTGCACTGTAGTGATAGCTTTCTGGTGCTAGTTATTGGCTACCCCGCTGAAGGTCATCTCACGTACCTTGAGGGTGGCTCTTCAGTGTGCCTCAGCGAGACGGCACCGGTTGAGGTCAAGGAGCAGGCAAGGTGTGCATCCCATGGCCATCCCATGGCCCCTGCTTGAACCAAGAGGGGTCACCGGGGAGACCAGGTGCAAGTTTGATGATCAATTCGAGTTATTTCAAGTTGCTTGCATGGCTGTTGTCCTACATGTTATCATGCGAGTTACAGGCTAGAGGACCGTTCTGGTGCTGCTTCACTTTAGAATTGCTGGCTGCGCTACGTTTTGCGAGACAAGGACAATTGCAGAACCAATAGTTGCAACAGCTCACATTCTGCCAAATCTATCCCTCTTCACCAGGAGCTTTATCATGTTCATGTGTGCACATCTGAACTCACAGATCCCCGTTTTTACCACCCCTTGGAAGCTATAAGAGATGATAGATGGACCCTGCTGGCGCTGCCAGGTGGAGATGTTGAGACAACGGATCTTGGAGCCCTACGGCTCCACCGGAGTCATGGAGGTGCTTGGGAAGGAGCTGCGAGGTGATGCTTCAGTGATGCTTCAACTTGGCAACCTGGTGGAGCTGGAGATATCTGGAGCTGGGAGCAATGACCAACCCTGGGTTAAGCAATGAGTCAACAACAGTAATGGTTTGGAAGGGCTACCTTCCTGGAAACCGCCGGACCCTACCAAGGATGTCGGTGCGGAAACTGGTCAAGCCAAAGTATTGCGGTCGAGTCGTGGGGATCGTTTCTATTCATGCGAATTGGCGATGGCTGATCAATGGTTACTTCATGCTTCCTGATAGTTTACAGCGATTTACGCTGCCAAATCGCCGTATGACGGGCACAATGGTCCATAATTGCAAGGAGGTCATGAGCCCTGACCATGCCCTGACGCCTTGGAAGAGGACACAGCAACCAACAGCAACACCCATCCATGTGTTTCTCAAATTCAGGGGACCCTTAAAATCAAGCACTGCATTGCTCATCTAAAACCGACTGTTGGGGGATGATTTGGGGGTCCCATTTTTGAGAAGCATCATTATAGCAACCAATCACGACCAGCTCATACCAGCTCCCGGTTGGTCCCGTGTCCTATGAATGGGAGATCCAGCCATCAAACAAGCCCGGTGGCGGACCACCAGCTATAGCCGAGCCACTGAGCTGCCACCTTCGCTCCGGCGCATGGCCCTTGGTGGTTTCAGTTTTCTGAGGGACGTTGACTTCGGATTGCCGACTGGATTGGATCGGATTGGCTGGTTCCACCATTTTAGCTCGATGTAAGATGTTAGTAGCCGATCATGGGCTCATGGCCAATGACAACTGGTTGAGGATAGTTGATGAACTTTTGAGTAGACTTTAACAACAGGCAGTAGAACAGAACCATCCTAACAATGAATCTTATCAACCCATATAACCGCTATACCAACCACTATAACCAAATTGGTCAATCACTAACAGAACATGTTCCAATGGAATTGTTGATGATCAACATTGGAGTGAGGCCATGTGTGCCTGCCGGGGTTGCAACGAAGTTCAGGGTGCAGCTAGCCATTTCAGGTGCTCTCTCGCGCGGTGTGGCAGCGCAGCCCCGTTTTCTGCTGTCCGGTGGTGGACTTCAGCTCCCTTGAGAGCTTGTTTCTTGGAGATGTGGCGGCTGTCCCAAGCACTCCTAGCTTGCCAATCCTTGTGGCAGGTTGTGGGTGCCCCCTTCAGGTGCATGCATGATCATGAATGCACCAACCAGTTGGCAATGGGTGGATACTTGTGTGATCTGGTATGTGCGTGTATTTTCTTGGGTAGTATACCGACCACGGTAGCTTGCGTGCAAATGATCACACCTACCTCAGGCAATCATTGTCAAGTGTTCCTTTGCCCTGGTGGGTCCCAACGGCAATGCTGAGTGGTTTTCTATGTATTGAATTTGTTCAGGAAGTGCTAGAAGTGCTGAAGTATGTTGAAATGAGGTCTCAAGATGTGGCTGTTGATGACAGTTGCTAGGCTTTGCGCTGGGCAAAGTCACTGGCTAGACCATGAATCAAAAGGAATCAGCATGGTCAAGTCTGATGGCGCTCAGGCCATCGTTGGCATCAGGCGGATACGCCAACTCAAGTGCCAACAAGTCCTCCAAGTTGGCCACGATGTTGATGCTGCGGCCCCTCTCCACCGTTGAAGAGGCCGGGGGCACCACTTGCTGCCATGGGCCGGCCCCAACTTGCCACACCATGATGCTTGAATCACACGATCTTAGCGGGGACAAGGGCCAGCAGCCTACCAAGTACCCGGAACAAAAGAACAGACTGGTGTGAAATGGCTTCTGAAAGCCTTTGCGGCTTTGCGCCGGTTGTACTGTTGCAAGTTGTCTATGTATCATTATCTATCATTGTCTATCAGTATCTATCTACCTACCTACCTACCTATCGATCGATCGATCTATCTATCTATCTATCTATCTATCTATCTATCTATCTATCTATCTAAGCTCCTTGCCATTCCATGTCCAGGTGCATGCGGCCTTGAAGAACGAGTGACAGCTCCCAGTTGGCCGCGTTCGGTGGCTCTGGAGGTGGCCCCATATTGACTTTTGCCAGCTGTCCATAAATCACAAGTGCTTTTCCACTCAAGAACGGCCTACATATCTTCTTTGGGAAGTACCAATTTCGAAGTGTCCTACCTACTTATATTTCTCGTATCAGTCAGCGTTTTCCAGCAACAGCCAGGGATATGGGGTATTGACGGTATTGGCCCAGCATGCTGGATTGGTGATACCCATGCTTGATGATCTTGCAGGACGCGTGACGCCCTTCTAATACACAACCTCCTCGGGTCCCTTAGGAAATGTAAAGATTTCCAATTTTCACGCGTGGTTTCTGGTGAGATTGCTGCTTGCCCTTACAAGCCGCCATCAAGCAGTATTTAGCTAATATTGACCAATTGTTAAGCATTACATATATTAACTATTCGCCACCACTATTGACGACTGTCAATCCGTAATTGCAGCAGTGATCAATCGCAACCAGTGCTGGAGGTTCTTTAAGATGAGGAACCTCAAAAAGGTTAGTTTCTACTCAAAATTTCACAATGATTGATATTGGATGATTTGGGGGGACCCACTGTTTTGAGAAACACCCACCTCACCCACGATTGCCATAAGCCCTATACTTCCACCAGTACTGTCAGAGGTCATTCATAGCTCACTGGCGTGGGCGTGTGTGATCTGAGGCAATACCTGCGGGGTGATCTGGTACGAGCAGAGATGTTGCGAAATGGCCAGGCCGGGCCAAGCGAATGCCTGGATGGGAGGTCCTCATGTATTGATGGATAGGGGCTGGGAACCCCAAGGGTAGAGCTAGCGGTTGGTACTGGATAATAAGGGTTTATAATGGTTTACAGTAGGGAGACTCATGATTATGAATGATTATTTAAGGTTAATCATGATTAACCAATCATCATTACGGAAAACCAAAACGGTAGATCATGGTTTTTAAGTGTTATCAACCTTAGGTCAAGTTTTTGATTGTTGATGGTCACTACCATTCGCTACCCCTTGTTCTACCAGCGGTCCCTAGCTGGTGATCGACGATCAGAGAGCTGTGGGGGTTGTCGCCCACACAAGAGCGACTGGAGATGACCAATGGTGTTCCCCATCAGGTAGGGACAGGCCCTGACAACTTGCCATGTATTTGTGATTTTGCGGGGCCTGGCAGCTTTGCACAGCCACAGCCCTGCACTGCTGCATTGACCTTACTGGTCAGCCTTGCTGGCGGCGGTTGCCACAAGCTGGAAAACGATGGGGTTCAGCCCCTGTGCCAGAGTGTCTATGCGTTGGGTTGGAACGAACCATGGTAATTCACCAACAAAGTGGGATGACTACCCAAGTAGTTTCCGGCTGACCGTAGCTGTCAGCCCGCTGATCTCCAAGGGAGCCCTCGAGGTGATCCACTTCGCACAGTTGTTTGCCTTGAAAGAAGCCACGTTGAACAGGGAAGCCTTCGGGGACGCCCCAGCGGAAGCCCCAGGAGAAACCCCTGCCGCAGACCTGTGCACTAGGTCCAGACCCTGCGCCGAGACGACGTCTTGAAACCCGAGGGCGGCAATGCAGTCGTAGTGCGAATCCTCACCAACAAGAAGGTGCTGCTGGCCACAGGGGATGGTACCGGAAGAACCTCCAGTCACACACCCAGGTGGAGAGGATCTATAGATTGGGTTGCCCAAAAAGATGGGTGGTGAAACCTTGTTGGAATGTTCTTTCTGTTGAGGGGCCGGGCGGCCCAACGTTGGGAAACTCATTGAAAATTGACTTGGGTTGTGCTATCCGGAGCACCAAGAGCGGATCATGATCAATTTGTTTGGAACAACCAGAGCCAAACATGAAAAAATCTAGCATATCTAGCTCAATCACAACACGCAAGTACATCAAGGGTACATGAAAACAAGACAACTTGTTTAGAGGTGCTGCTGTCACAACAGATGCCATGACCCAAGTCTAATCGAGGGGGCTTTCGAGCTCCCAGCATAAGCCAGAGTCATTGAGAGTCATCCATAAGGGTGTTTCTCACAATAGGGGTGGCCTCAGATCATCCAAGCCATTAACCATTTGGCATAACGAACCAACCATTTTTTGGGCCCCCTGTTTTGAGAAACGACCACATGATCAAGTGCTTGAAAGTCATTGAAAACGGTCACTTGTTCAAGTCAAGCCCAATGCTCCAGTTACCCTGATAGTAGGTAAGCAACCCCAAACAACAACGGTAGAAACCATCTGGTTGCCTACCCACTCATGGTAACTGGAAGCGTCGGGATAGGATGAAGTGCTTCTTCCATGTACCCAGTTGTGCCTTGCCGTCACTTTGGCCAGGCCAAGTCATAGCGTCAAAAGTGACCGTGGCAGTGCTGCTGGTGCGGGGGCTGGGCATGTCAACCCTGAAGCTGACACAGGCACCTGGTTACTCATGCAATGGCATGGTTGTGCCTTGATTCAGTGCCCAAATCGCAGGGTGGGCGTCAAATTTTGTGGCAACTTCCCGTCAAGCAGTTTTTTTTTCCGAGTTGGCGATGCCATCCTTCCCACCGCATGGAGGGCCCTTGCCCAAAGTTCAAAGAGCCGACCAACTGGACATGTTGCGAACAGGTGTGTGGTGTGACTTGGAAGTCACGAAGTTCAGAGGCTTAAAAGCTGCAAACAAAAGCTGCAATAAGCATCGATAAGCAAGCTGCAAGAAGCTGCATGAAATTCGGAAGTCAAACAGCCCATGGTAAAACGCATGGGGCATTCGGGCAGAACAGATTACCTGAGTGCCCAGCTGATACACGGGCAATTGTTACTAGGTCGCCATGAAGTTGAAGGTTCAATCTGAACAGCAGGTGGTTTGCCGACGTTTCTGCCAACAATTTTGTGTGCTTTCTGAAGTTTTCACGTTGTTCTTGTCCAAGTTTGGGGCACCCATCCATCCGTATCCATCCCTTCAGCGGCGATGGGAAAAAATCCAGCATTTGACCCTGGGAGGTTGAGCGGATGGTAATTGCTGCATGCCAATCACGAACCGATTCCGCAAGGGGTTTCGGTTCGATTTGGCCAAGTCCAATAGCACCAGTTGACAAATTCTTGGATACTTCCGTGCTACGGTAACAAGATGCATTACAGCCGTAATCTTAGCTACACACAGCAGGTCCTGGTTGCCATTCCATCCACTGGACATGTCATTTTCATGCCCACTGGAGAAGGTGACAGGAAACCCCGTGGCAATTCGCAGCGCGCCAGCATTCCCAAAGTGGGCATGGCGCAGCCCGAGGAACACAAACTCATCTATGTCCTAGTCACTGCGCCCAAGGGATGGGCACCGGAGCTGTTAACGAATACCGTGGTCCAACATGGATGGAGCATGCACATGACATGAACATCACAAGCGAAAAGTGGAGAGAGTGTCTGAGAATTTTTCGATTTTTTGATTCTCCAAAGGCTATCCGTTCTATCGCCCTGATATTGGATTGTCCTTACGCAGGACATCATGGTGTGGCAAGAGTTTAACTTTCAATACATCCGGGATCAGTGTTGATTTGTTCTTCTTGCTGGTGGTGTCGTGATTGTTGTTGTCATTTCTCTTTCGATCGTGGCTTTTGCTGCTGGTGGTAGTTGCTTGAGTTGGAACCGAGCACACCCGATCAGCCTATTATGTTACTCCATGCTGTGTGGAGACTTGCCAAGATTTGCTACATTCGGGTAGTGTTGGCTGGACTTCAGTGCATTGAATCTCTCATCGAAGGTTGCAAATTGAGTCCACATACGTCCACTTCCTGATTTCAGGGATATCCAAGGTGGTAGATTCAAATTTTCAGCAACGCCATTGGATGGTTCTGACTGCCTCCAGCCGTGTGAGGTCATGCGCGACAAAAGGCAAGTTCTGGCGGAGTACACCAACCAAGGAGGAAACTTTGAACAGATCACCCGACAGATCGTGCAGCAGATGGAGAGCCCTTTGGATGACAGATTCCACTGGGAAGAGGGATTGGCACAAACATAAAATCTGAGTTTACCACTCGACTCAAAACCAGGAATTTGGAACAGCTCTGGTCAACAAGTCCGGGTTTCCTGAACATATGCCCTATTGCCTATAGCCTATGGTTGCATCCGCCCTATTAGTTTTGATTCTCGAAGCTCGGTGTGTTATAAAGGCAGTTTCCTTTCACTAGTCAGTGAACCGGGGCGCTCGAGGGTTGGATCTAGTCCTTATGTCGGCTCCACGAACTAAATCGATTTCAATACATGAATTGTTTGTTCCTCAAGGCCTGCAATTATGGCGCATAGCATGCCAACTTTTAGGCGATCGCTGATTTTCTTACCAGCTTGCAAAAGGAGTGGTTGGCAATCAACTGATGGGATTGGGCTGCTTGAAATTTTAGCCAGAAATTAGACAGACAGAAGCCATTGTTGCTTATCGATTTTATTCATTCTTTGGAATATCCCCGCCAATCCAGTACCACTACTAAGACATCTTACCTTTGCAGGATACATTTGGCCAAACGGTTTTTTTAACGCAACATCGCAAGGAAACAATCAATGGACATGCGCCAGTGCCGCGACCGAGGTTCAACCGAATTGAAGAGTTACAAGCACGGCAACGGTCAATTTGCTTTTCATTACTTCGTGGATGACACGATCCCATCGGCCAATGTTTGGTTCCTGTGCATGGCAGGGAGTGCAATGCGGCGTCGGATCCCGTATGCCTTTCTACTGGCTGTGCAGAGAAGCTTCATGGAGATGTTCAGCAAGGAGCCATCGGAAGGTGCCAATGGAATTGCCAGCGACTAAGATCTATGCTGACTGCTTGTGACATTGGGAATGGCCATTCCAAACTTTGATCTCTTCTTTCATCAAGTCCCATGTCGGGATAATCAGGAGAGAGAGAGGTAGATCATTGGATTTTTGTCATGAATAGAAGTATTCTGAAAGCATTTGAAAGCCAAACGACAGATTAAAATCCTTGTAGAGCATTGTAATTTGTAGATCGATGTCTCAGCTACCACTGAAAGTTTCCTAAAATCCTTTGTCACCAGGGAGATCGACCCATTGTCACTTGTCAATTCCTAACTACTTTGGTGCGTGAAGCAATGCCAATCACTATCGTCAAGCTGAATTCAGGTAAAGGGATCTTGCAGGCGTAACGGGGGCTTCAAGAGGTTCTTTTCCATGTTTCTTGGTACTGGTTTGGAACGCCTTCCGATGATCATGCACTAATGTAGGCATTCGGGCATTATTGGGCCTTGGATGTGCCATCGTGGGAGTTGGATACAACATTCTGCCCAGAAAATGTTTGTTTCTCTTCGCACATGTTCAAAATTTGAGGGTTATGAAACGGATGTCTTCATCCATCTCTGATGACGACCTCTGCCTTGCTGCTATTGCTGTCTTGCTGGGTTTGGGCAATTGACCGCTCACCACAGGAGCAGATAGAATGCGCCATGTCATTTCAGACCGACTTCAAGCCGACTTTGGTGTTGCTCGGAGTGATGAAGTTGGATGGCATCCGTTGCTGGTTTGTCTAGAAAGCCACGACAGGTTTCTGACTCAAGGAAGAAGTGAACACTGCCAAGAGCAGTTGTGTTTTTGTTCTATGTCAGTAGGGTTGCGTCACAAAAGCCATCGGAGAGAATCATTCTGGTAAATTCATTGCTGAAATGAAGACATGCCGTGTCCAATTGTACACAATTATATCTCAGCTGAATTAGATATATCAACGAATACATTTGTGAAACAATTTTCAATGATTTCGATGTTTGCATATTGTTGATCCCACAACCCAGCCAAAGGGAATCAGAAGAGACCACCCCCACCACCAACAACGGTCGGACGTGACGCAACCGCGCGCTGATGTAGTTCAGAATCTGGGTAGCACGGCGGTTTCATGTCCTTTTTTCTCCACGCCTATCACGTTTTGTGCACGTCTCATTTTCAGTCGGCGCAGCTGCTGCTGGTTCCGGGAAAATTCAGACTCACATCCATCGTCTCCTGCAAAAACAAAGGCCTTTTGACCTTACCCTTCTGAATATTGATTCCCTAGTGCCACCGAACATTGACATGCCCCACCTCGCCCCAACACCCATCACCCGACGTAGCATCAACGTGATTCGCTAGTGCCAACAGACATTGACATGCCCTGCCCCACCCCACCCCAACATGGCACTTAACCATCGACCCAACAGATGCCGCATGTGCATGGCGTAGCATCAACGTACATGCCCCACCTTGCCTCAACACCCATCCCCGACATAGCATCAACGTCGTTGGCAAGTTGCCATGAACGTTAACATGTCCCTCCCCTCACCAACCCATGCTTCACCTAGCATCAACATCATTGGCAAGTTGTCTTGAACTCTAACATGCCCCACCCTACCCCAACCCATCCCCCACGCACCCCATTTCCACGTAGAATCAACACACCCCAGCCGAAAAAATCTGAGATTTTTTAATCCAACCGGAGGGGCAAGAAAACAGCAAAAACAGTAAAAAAAGGCTGAAAAAAATCGCTTGCTGCGCGGGGTTACAGCAACACCATCAACAACAACAACACCAACACCAACACCAACACCACCACCACCACCACCACCACCA
>VSDK01020038.1:0-21677 GCA_009767595.1 Symbiodinium kawagutii | reverse complement strand
AAACAAAAACAACAACAACAACAACAACAACAACAACAACAACAACAACAACAACAACAACAACAACAACAACAACAACAACAACAACAACAACAACAAGAACAAGAACAAGAACAAGAACAAGAACAAAAACAAGAACAAGAACAATAACAAGAACAACAACAACAATAACAAGAACAAGAACAAGAACAACAACAACAACAACAACAAGAACAACAAGAACAACAAGAACAAGAACAGCAACAACAACAACAACAACAAGAACAACAACAACAACAACAACAACAACAACAACAAGAACAAAAACAAGAACAAGAACAATAACAAGAACAACAACAACAAGAACAAGAACAAGAACAAGAACAACAACAACAACAACAACAACAACAACAACAAGAACAACAAGAACAACAAGAACAAGAACAGCAACAACAACAACAACAACAACAAGAACAACAACAACAACAACAACAACAACAAGAAAGAGAACAGTTGCAGGTCGTGCTTTGTGCGAATAGCATGTAGAAAATGTTCACGCGGTTTTGGGCAAAAGACAGTTCGGCTTGTTTAGCAAGATTCGGGCAGGCCATTTGCCATCATTTGTCACATCGTGAATTTTTCGGATAGCCATTGTGGCCTGTTGCCTAACTCCCATTTCTTCTTGTATGGCTTGGGCATATGAAAGTTCCTGATGTTTCTGACAGCAGCAAAAGGTACCCTGGATTCAGTTGGTTGGTTTAGTCAAAGTATATGGGGTAGTTTCGAGGTAACCTAATGCCAAAATCTTGCACCGTCTGCACGCGTTTCGTGGATGGTGCGGGACTTTTACCGTCAATCACTAATGGTAAATGTTCCATATATAACCATCCTGGAGTAGATGGAATATCATCCCTGTTCAATATTAGAACCATTTACCAATTGGGGATGGTCCAGTCTGATATTCTATCTACTCCAGGATCACTATATTTGTGAGTAGTTCTTGTTGCCGTTTACTTTTCTCTTTGACTTGGCCACTAGGTTGGATTAGCCCAGAGATGTCATGATTCGATGATATTGTTGTTGCTCCGTTGGTGGTTCAATTCGTTCAATCACGAAGTCACCAACAAATCCATGACCAGGGCCCAAGTCAAGGCATTTGAAGCACGGCGGGGGAGGGCTCCGCCCACCCAGGGAACTTATGGAAAAGTACAACTCACCGACGGCCGACAAAGTCATGGAGATGCAGCAGAAGGCCGGCGGGGACAAGGGGAGGCCCTGCCAGCTTGTGAGCTGATCATGGTGACGCGGTTGATCATTGCAGTATTCCCGCTGTATCATTTCACCAAGACCAGGCATTGTCAGCCATTCTGACCTATACTATCAACCAGTCTTGCTAAAAAAACACTGATTGACATGTCTTAGTAATTGCCCACAACGAACTCCTATCCATCACCCCGAACAGCAGCAGCACCAACAACAGCCGCACCAACTGCAGCCAGCGAGTGTCATGCCAAGCGGTTGGCCTCCACTTGGGCGGCCGTAAGGGGAAGCTTGATGCACCATGGATGTAATCATGAACCATCATCAATGGTTGATATGCAACTGATGATGATGATGATGATGATGATGATGATGATGAGGATGATGATGAGGATGATGATCATGGTGATGAGGATGATGATGCTAGTAGCAGTGAGTCTTTGAGCCTTGGCCCAGCCATCTGCCACCTATCGAAGATCCGGCCATCCTTGATGGATGGGTTGACCTGATGGACGGCAGTCTCCATGGTGTTCCCGGTGCGAACATGTGGTGTTGGGAAATCCTTCCAAAGGTGCGAGTGTACATTAGCGTGCTGTAATGTGCTGTAGCAATGGTAATTCATGCTTAATGATGGTTGATTGAAATATTGATGGTGAATCTATGGCTGATCTCGAGTGAAGTGAGTCCAATAGTGACATGGCACATCCCGGGGCAAAACCACTGGATGCCCTGGCAAAAAATGGCTGATCAGCTGTATTGCTGTTCAGAAACAACTCACCCAAAGATACTGCCCCAATCTGGTGGTTTCCGCGGTCATCCAGCTGCCCTTCTGGTATGCTCCTTACAGGCTCCAACTGACTCCTTGTCAGCATGGAAGTAACATGGCCCGGTTGACGCACCCAGACCACCCCGGTGATTCTTCCACCAGGTGAAAGAGATCAACGATACGTTGATGGATAGCATGAACAAAATCATGGAGCGGCAAGATTTGATCAGCCAGTTGGTGCTTGGGCTGTGGGTGGGCCCCTGTGGTGTGGGAAGTTTCCTGTGGGGTTTTCAGAATTCAACTTTTTGAAAGGAGTGTCTCATGAATTTGGGGGTTTACCATGAGTGGGGATGATTGAAGATTTAGGATTGCTCAGGATCCTGCATTGGAGAACGTGTCAGCATATGCCCTCTGGTAATCAAAACGGGCTGGCTGGAGAATGGCCCTCCACATTGTGGATTAGCCAGCCAGCTATCTTAGATGACCAGAGGACATGCCAAATTGAATGTGAGGGTGTCATCAACGGTTGGGATCACACCAATTTTTAGCTAGCTGATGATTTTGCAGACATTTTTTCTTTTTTCCTCATCATGTAATAGTTAATTGCTTGATTATGCCTTGCAAATGTTTGATTTTACATTCATCAACACCGTTGGAATTTGCATCTGGTGGTTTGTTGGGGCACTGATTTTCTCCGACATTGCTTTTCACATGCCTCATTAACGCTAGATTTTTGGTAATGAAACATGTTGTTTCTCCATATTTCTCCTACATTAAACGGCCGATCCAAAATCAACGGCAGATCCCAAGCCCTAAAACCACTCCAAAGTGTACCGATCCGCGGATGACTTCCCCATGGAGGCTGGCTCTCGCTCGTGAGGTGGTCCGCAGCGAGCAACTCAACGAGTCGGCCTCCTCCTTCCGTCGCGATGCCGTGACCCTTCGCCGCGACGAGCAGTGGGGGAGACGGAAGCGGATGATCATCGTGGTGGCTGTTCTGGTGGGGTCCCTGGGGGGCTGGTTTACTGCTGGGAGGGAGCTGCGGCCGGAGCCACTATAGCGATAGTGAAAATGCAAGTGATGGGCAATAGATGGAAACAGGACATGATTCATGATAATCAGCAGTACTGTAATGAGTGAGATCCGACCATTGCAAACACCTAAGATTTCGATGGGTACCAGTTTCAGGTGCTGGGGAGAGCAGTTTACAGGAATCAGCCATGAAATGCTACTAGCGGCAGCATAGTGGGTCCTATTGTGGAAAATCATTTCCTGCCTGGAACCTCAATTGTAACACTTTTTTCTGGCAAACCATGGTTTGGATACACTTTGTGATTATTTGCTAAATGCGCACTTTTAAGTAATTTCATGAGGTTTGAACACTTTTGTGATTGTCAACCTCCTCAGCACCAAAATACCCAAACTGAGCAACCCGCAGGATGCGCGCAATTTCCCGCAAAAATGGGCGCAAATTCCCGCAAAATGCACGCAATCCAAAAAAGTGTACGAACTGGGAATTCTATGTCGTGCTCTCACAGGTATTAAAAAGACTTTTTGGTGTTTTTGTGTGCTTTTTTGGAGAATGCGCACTTTTAGGTATTGTATACACTTACTTATTTGTGTAACGATTGAAGCTTCAGGTGCTGTTGCATCGCCTGGTGTCTGAATTGGTAGACATATATTGTAATTTCTGTTGATTCATTCGCGCTTCCATCAGGAAATGAAGGAAAAACACGCACTGGATCGAAAAACAACAGGAGAAGACCAGTATAATGAGATGGACTGAGGAAAGGGGAAGTGAAGTGAAAGACAGACAAGAGACAAGTGAGATGAAAGGACACACACACACAAGTCTGATAAACGAAGATGAAAGGGAGATACATGACGCAAAGTCAGACCAATTGAGACAAGAGTGAGAAAAGGGTGAGATCAAACAGTGAATCTAGCCGGAGAGGCGAGATAAGGAGATACAGGTGAGATAGCAGGATTGATCCTTGCTTCCTGAGACCCAACTGCCCCTCCGAAAATACGAAGCCTTTTTGCGATGTTTCACTCGATGATTTTTTTTACTCTGGGGTCACCCCGGCAGCCCCTCATACTTCACAAAAGACCCTGATTAAAAAAGTATCTTTTGTTTTCAGCCTTTTCCTTCAAAAATCATTACCACAAATCTATTAGTTATTTTTTTAAGATTCATTTTCTCCTTTGAGTTGAAAGAAAACCCTATCAATTAAGATCTATGCAAACATGGCAAACAAAAAATAAAAAACATTTGCAATTATGAAGTAAACGCCGGTAGAACTCTTGGATCGAACAGATTTTGTGCATGATTGAAACCCTTTGACATTGGTGTGCAATACTGATGAGATTCAGGACGCCAGAAACACACGGAATTCCGCACCGACACAGTGCTGTTTAGGCCACATTTTTATCTGTGTTTTTGCAATCAGAGAGTGCTTCCATAGTGCTTCCACATACCGCGGTATATCATTTATATCATGGTGTAATACCAGAAGTGCCCTAAGTACCTGATGCATAGCCATAGCCTAACAGAATCTATGGAGCCATGGGTTTGGTCGCCGGAGCTCTTCGATGCTAGGCCTTGGTGATCTTGGTGATTGCCATGGCATCCTGTGGGATCACCTTCCAACACTGCTGAGAGATGGCAGGGCACCCGCCGGGCACCCGCTGCCGGCAAGAAGACCCGGGTGGTGCCCTTCGTTGGCGAACTGTTCCTTCGGAGGTTGCCAAAACTAAGCTGAAAATAGTGGTTAAAGATTGTTGAGATTAGTGGTTGTGCTTAATCAAGCCAATGATCGTGGTTAGTTGCATCAACTGATGTAAGTTACATCAACTGATAGTGCTTACACAAACAGATGTCTTTGATGTCAGTGTAAGGCAATTAGGAAGGCATTGGTGACACCAGCCATTGGTTTGCGACACCACTTCGATTGAGCCACAGCACTGAGCGTCCAAAAACACGGAGCGGCTGGGTAGCCAATTTCTTGGCGGTGGAACAGTCATGCAGTTTGGTTGAGAAAGGGTTCTTTCCAAAGATTTCAAAGAAATACGATATCAATGAAGTTGTCATCAGGGAAAATGGAACCATTACATCAACAAACTATTTACCACGGATATGTCCCTTGACCTGAAGTATAGAGCCTATGGGATAGAAACTTGAACAAACACCAGGGGAAGGTCATGACACTACCGGCTTTTGGCGCTCGTGCTGAGACAGGCACCTGACACAGACCTGGTGCAGGAGTGGCGAAAAGACTGTGAGCCATGTCATGTGTTGCAGGATCCCGAGAAATCAAAGATATCAAAGATGTATATAGGAGGTTTGATTATGCTTATTTCTGGTTAGCTACGCTTAGGTATGAACTGGAGAATGTTTACCCGTAAAAGATACTACATCAAACATGAACAAAGATTAGACGACCAGGAGTGTGCAGTGGGTGGAAGATTCAAAGATTAAAGCTCAAATTGAGTTCATCAAGAAGCATTCATGACGATGATGATGATGATGATGATGATGATGATGATGAGGATGATGATGAGGATGATGATGGTGATGATGATGATGATGAGGATGAGGATGATGATGATGATGATGATGATGATGATGAGGAGGATGATGATGAGGATGATGATGGTGATGATGATGATGATGATGAGGATGATGATGATGATGATGATGATGATGATGACGATGACGATGATGATGATGATGATGATGATGATGATGATGATGATGACGATGACGACAATGACGAGGATGATGATGATGATGATGATGATGAGGATGATGATGATGATGATGAGGATGATGATGATGAGGATGATGATGGTGATGAGGGTGATGATGACGATGATGATGATGATGATGATGAGGAGGATGATGACGTTGAGGATGATGACCATCGATATCAATATGTCTATGATAGAAATTCCATGGTGTCAGAGATCGTCATGATCACACCAGAGGACTTCTCAAAGATGTAAACAGATTGAGGGCCTCATTGGAGCAACCCAGTTTTCATCTTTGAGGTTGGACCATTGGCGCCCGATCACCAAGTGATTGGAAGTCTCACCCAACGTAGGTGAATTAATTGAGGTTAGATATGTTGTTTATTCTCGGGACAATGGAAGAAGCGTTACCCAGAATGCGGTATCTACTCTTCAAACATGAATTGTAAGTGACTATCAAACAGTAGCGTGGGAGCGAACTACCATCTCTTCCGAACATTTTTCCCCAACAGCGTAAGCTTATGGGGTCTTCAGCCCAGTTAAGCTCCGGTGTGAGCCGGTGCAGCTTCCAGGCTCAGGTTCCGGAGGTTCCGGAAGGTTCCGGGGAGTTCCGGTGCAGTTGCCAGGCAAGGTTCCGCAGAGTTCCGGAAGGTTCCGGGGAGTTCCGTTGTGGGTGGTAGGCCAGGTTCCGGAAGGTTCCGCAGGGTTCTGGAAGGTTCCAAGGAGTTTGCCAGGCAAGGTTGCGGAAGGTTCCGGGAAGGTTCCGGGGAGTTCTGGTGCAAAGGTTCCAGAAGGTTCCGGAGGGATCTGGAAAGTTCCGAGTTCCAGTGCAGATGGTTCCGGAAGGTTCCGAAAATTCCGGAAGGTTTCGGGGAGTCCAGTGCAGATGGCAGGCCAGGTTTTGGAAGGTTCCGGGAGGGTTCCGGAAGGTTCCAGGATGTCCGGTGCAGATGGTAGGCCAGGTTCCGGAAGGTTCCGGAGGGTTCCGGTAAGTTCGTGCAGATGTAAGGCAAGGTTCCGGAAGGTTCCGGGAAGTTGCGGTGCAGCTTCCGGTCTCAGGTTCCGGAGGTTCCGAAATGTTGTGGAGAGTTCAGGCAAGGTGGTGGAAAGTTCAGGAACGTTCTGGAAGTAAAACATGAGATTGCGCAGAAGCAGCCTGGGCGATATTTACACAAACTCAATGAATGCTTCTTAGGCATGCCATCGTGATCATGCCTCAGATTTCTTTGTTACATACCAATATGCCGCAAAAAAATACACGCAGAATCATTCAGATCTGTGGCTCTTGCTGTTGGGGATGCCACCTTAGCTTATTTTATGTGCCGTTGGATGTTTTTGTGTGGTGCTCTTTCCGCGCGTTCGTTGTCTAGTTTTCTCCTACCAGCCATAGCCATAGCATGCACGGTGCCGCAATGCGCAGGTAGCATTTGAAGCATTTTCTGTTTCGTAATGGAATATTATGGAGCATTGCGAGTTGATAGCAATGCTTAGCATGTGCTTTGTGTTAGTGATTGTCCTCATTTGTTGCAAGTTGCCAGCTATCATGAACCATCATTCGCCAGCCATCATGAACTATCATCAATCACCATGATTCACTGTTGCTACCCACGAGAACCCGTCCGTTACTGGAATGGTGTTTGTTTCTTCCTGCGGTCTCATCACAGATGCCCAAAAAATGAAAGGAAGAGATCGTCATCATATGTCATCATCATCATCATCATCATCATCATCATCATCATCATCATCATCATCATCATCATCATCATCATCGTCATCATCATCATCATCATCATCGTCATCATCGTCATCACCATCATCATCCTCATCATCATCCTCATCATCATCATCATCATCATCATCATCATCATCATCATCATCATCATCATCATCATCATCGTAAAGTCATGGGTTGGTGCAGCGCCATATCACACCACATCAACCGATCCTTCGCAACGTTGCGCTTGCGATGGGCATGGCATCACAGCCGCCATGGGTGGCGGCAAGCCATGCTGCGAGTCAACAAGCTGTTCCAATGCAACCAGTCTTCACCGGGAGAGATGGTGATCGTACAGGGTGGGGATGAGTGGTTTATAATCTATGGCTAAACTACTGTTAGCCTATGGTTAACCCATGGCAAATCTATGGTTGACCTGAAGGAAATCTATGGGACATATATGGTGAATCCAGGGCCATGCCACTAGATGGTGAATGATTTCATTGTGTTGATGATATGGCTACATTTGTGAACTCTAAATAAAGGTCAATAGTTTGATTTCTACACTTCAGCAATTTCATTACTGGCTTTTCTATAAGCTGGTTTGAACATGACGTAAAATCCAGTACTTAAGTCATGCTTGAGAACAGTGAAGGACATTAATTGAATAACGATGGTAAATGGTTGGTAGAGGCTAGTCACGGTGAACCGGTCAGCTGCGGTGAAAATTGTGCCGATTTCATGCTCCAAATAAGCAGAATTTGCTGCGGTTATGGCCCTGCTAAAGATTGTGGTTCCAGCTATACCAAGCCCAAGCGGCGTCAGGGACACCACTTGTTCCTTCATTTTGGTGGTTGATCGGCATGCAGGCCCAGCGTATATTCACGGTTGAGAATGGTTGAATGGGTAAGGCTCAATCATGGTTGATCCTCAGTGCAGGTTGAATGGCTATGGCTATGTCATAGCTAAGCATGATACTCAGTCCTGCATAATGCCCACGCACGGTGAAGGGTTGGTGAACGATTCTCATGACGAAACATGTTTGCTGATGGTTGAAGATGGTGCTTTTCTGAATAAGTAATTAATCATCATTAACCACATGTGCGTGATGAGTTGGTGATGAGTGACTAATGTTCATCAGAACTTAATCTTTGGCAGCCATTATTAGGGTTGATGATGCTTGCTGATGGTAAATCACGGCTAACCAAGAACAGCCTGCAAGCAGATGTTTATCTTTGCCAAGCCAATGGTGCCAAGCGAGTTAGGGGATCGTCGCAGCCCGTTCGGAAGCCAACCACAGTCACTATAGTTCTTGGCATTTTGGCATAGTGGCAATGACAGTGGTAGATCCTCAGTCATAGATTGCCATAGATTGTCAATCATTGTGACTCACTAGTTCTGATGATCTATGGCAATCTATGGCTGAAGTCGCAAGATTTCACAAATTGTTTGGCATCAAACGTTTGGCAATCTATGGCTGGCCCAATCTGACACAAGTTTCCGCTACACTTCAGGTTGTTGACATTGACATTGTGAGATTTAGCGCACGCCGATGCGGCAGAAACCGTTTCGAAGACAAACTGGCCCATGCGGTCGATCCGAGACAACACTTAAGCGGTTTGGACACCATGTTTTTTTTTTTGTGTTGTTGTTGTTGTTGTTGTTGTTGTTGTTGTTGTTGTTGTGGTTGTGGTGTATATGCCCTACTTGCGCGTTGTTCCTCCCGTTCCTCCCCGTTGCGTTGGTCGTTCCAGGTTACTCACCATCAACCCAACACGACCTCACCACCCCTTTCTGCATGAAGTTTGGCGAGGCCGCCCAGCCTCTACTGGACGATTGTTGGAGGAGCAGCGTTCAGACTGGGGCCATCGTTCTGTGAATTAAGGAAAACTTATTGTGGTGGTTTCACAATTATTCTATTTCCATCTAATTAGAACAGTTTTCCAGTTTTGTGAATTTTGTCAATCTATTTGGTGGTTTCAATCATTTTTTTATTTTTCCTGTATAGCAGCTATTAAAAAATGGTTGGTTTTCTAATATTTCTCATGGGTTTTGAAACCACCCACCAGTATTATATAATACCTGGAAACAGTCACCGAACATGATTCAGCATTTGTAAGCAGTGACGTTTTATAAGCATGAACCATTTTGTAACAAATGCTTTTCATCAGCATTTGTAAACATGAACATCGTTACCATCACTACTTAGCCGGCGTTGATCATTCTAGAGTTATTTCTTACCCTCAGAATTCAGGATTGGTCACCTGTTATTACACATATACGCAGTAGTTTTTGAACATGTTTGAACGTTTGGATTTGGCAAAAAAGATTGCAATACCCAAAATTTGCATCTCTTCTTTGCTCATCGCATCGGTACATCCATCCAATCGCAGGGGTGTTACCCTGCTGGACATTGTCGTTGCGGAGCCGTGGGTTCAGACGAGTGATTGATGGGTTATGAATAGGTCATGGATGGGTTTGAATGGGTCATAAATGGGTCATGAATAGCTGATAGCTGCTGGTATTGGTGTAGCCATGTGTAGCCCACTAATAATAACCAATAGCAAAGCCAATTGGTTGCTCCACACATAGTGTTTGCATGTCAGTGTCCGAAAGGCCAACTTGTTATGAAACTATTAGCTTAACTATTTACTTTGAATAGGTACTGGAAAATCTTTGGAAGCTGACTTGTTTTCTCACCGGGTCGTTGCAACTTCATTCTTGATCCATTTCCAAGCCATTTTCCTACATTTTGCAAGGCACTCCATGTATATATTTGCCATTATATCTTGTATAAATCCACGGTACATACCTTGCATCAATAAATGAACATGTACATGGTTACATCCATTTGTTTTTGCAAACAACTAGTCAAACTTCCATATTGCCTATGATAGCAATTTGTTTGATATTATTTACATTAATATTGTTCATTTTTAACCTATTGTTGCCTATTGCTCATATTCTATTATTGCTAGTGCTGCCCATATTCAACAATATTAACTGATTGCGATGTATGTGTTGACACTACTGGCAATAATAGAGTGATACGGTTTCATGATTTACGGTTTGTTTTTTCATATTGTTGCCTATGATTGCAATTTTGTATCAGCATAAGACTAGTATCTATTTCATTTACTATGCACATAGGTGTATTATACATTATTGTACTAGTTTATACATACATGTGCATTTGCAAATAAATAGTAGTTAAATATCCAATGTAATTTATTCATATGGTGGTTTCTCAAAATAGGGCTACTCCCAAAAATGGCTGGTTTATTGCCAAAAAAGCCAAAAATAATGGATGATTTTGAGGGCCCCCTATAGCTTGAGAAACATCCATGAAGGTGGCGTATCCCCTGTGATTGTTGGTGAACTTATTCCCTAACCATTATTGATGGTAAAACAAATCCTGGTAGGAAGTATTTGTTGTTTATTGATGGTTAAAAAAAACTATGATGAAGCATTGTTGATGGAAATGGTTGGCATATCCCCTATTTGTTGCTAATTATCCCACTCTATGATTTATATCTAATCTTCGTCCCGCTATCATTAGCCATTCTTTTCCGCATTATTACCGGTGGTTATCCCCTGTGAATTGGTTGGTCAACTGCCCAAACCCGCTCGCCACATATAGCTGGTATATCCCCTATAGTTGCTAGTTATTCTCCCCTATTATTAACAACTGCCAACTAACTGTTAACTACTATAGCTGTTATCCCCTAGTATCAACCCTAGTTGTTATCCCCTAGAATTGCTAGTTGCTAGTTGTTATCCCTCATTGGTAACCGTTAAGCAGCTATGACATTGGTTGGTTCACTGCTGTCTATCCAGTCCCTGAGGAGCTGAACCCCTGTGGCTGACCCGCGGGTCCCCCGTGCCCGCCGTGGAGGATGCTCAGCGTCTCTTCCATCAGCTGCAGCCCTTGGTGCCCAGCAGCAGGAGGCCACTGGGGTGGCCCCCACGGGGCGACAAGGGGTGGTGATAGACCATGGTGGATAAGGATGGTCAGTGGTGGTTCATGATGGCTGGTAGTGGTTGAGAATAGTTGTTAGTGAGAATTGTTAATGATAATGGTTGAAATTAATTGTTAGTGGCTAAAAATATGGGGAAACAATGTGGTTCATTGATGGCTGGGGATGGTTGTTCTTGGTTGAGGCTTGGGTGATTGGTGTTGGTCGTGGCCAATAGTTGTCAATGATGTTTCTTGAGGGTTGGTGCTTATGGATTTTTCTTACTAGTGATTTTTAATCAGTTGATGATAATGGTGTTGCCTTTGGTCGGATTTGTGTGAAAGTTCTTGCGATGTGCTGAGATTGAAAGATCAACCGTTGTTGTTGATAGCGGGTCTTAATGATAGTAGTAGTAATAGTGATGATTGATCGTGGCTAACAATGCTTGATGGTTTTTACCAAAGGTTAATAGCACTGATAATTTGCAAATTGTTCTTCATGACTAATGGCTACTGCACATGTCAGCAATGGGTGTGCCGAGTTGTTTGGGTGGAAACAATGTGCTTCCATCACATTTGTACCAAACTGCTGACTGCTAACCTTCGGATGGACTCAGCCCCTAGGCGAATGCTGTGGAACACCATGCTGAAGGCCAGCGCGGCGTCAGCGGAAGATAGGACACTTTGATACACTTTGGACAATAGCTGTGGCGTCATGGCCCACATGTGTTCATATTTGTATGCAATGCGGTTGTTCTGCTTTTCAGCAATGTCAGAGGGTGTTTTGGACCATTTGAGTGCTGAGAAATCTGCAAGCTGAATCTATCAATCTTAGCGGGAATGAGGCCCTGATACCATCAATATAGAATATCAATGATATCCTAAACGATGAGAATCGGATCACTGATGATGCTCAACAATGGTCAACCTGAATCAGATGTTATCGAAGATGATGAGTGATGGTGATGATCATGATGAGTGATGATGATGATCATGATGAGTGATGAGTGATGAGTGATGAGTGATGAGTGATGAGTGATGATGATGATGATGATGATGGTGATGATGATGATGAGAATCTCTTGCGCCACAAGCTTTTCACCAGATTGCCCAGTGAGGTTTTCCTCTCACTCCAGGCCTATGCCAATGCCGGGGAGGTGGACCTGGCCCACGACTTTTATCAGTCCATGCAAGGTCCCCCGATTGCAACTGCCACATTTTGGTGGCTCAGATCCGCTCACGATGTGACGATGTGTGACAATGGTTTTGCAATGGTGTGATCTAAGGTAGGCCCTGCGGAGCACATGGTCACATGGTTGATAAGTAATGGTGGTAGGTGATGGTTGATTAGTAACACCTGGTCAATAGTGATCATGGGTAAATATAGTTACATAATAGTGCTGACTAAGTAGTGGTTGCCATTGCCAGGGTGATATACCATGAGGCATAGTTGATAATGATTGTGTGCACATTCAACCTGCACAAGAGCTACGGCACACCCATACCTGTGCTCAAGATCATAAATCATGCCTAGCCCACTCCAACAACAGGTGCCATTCCTTTCACATTTCATTGTGACTGGCCTACCCCAACGGGGGTTAGCAGGGTCACTGATAGAGGTATCAAGCGCATCATCAGGTGCTCGGATCGTTCCCAACAAGCAGACCTTTGGCAAACTGATGGAGGCTGCATCGAAGAAGGGCAAGCTTCACACTGCGAAGCTCCCGCAGCATTGGAAAGCAGTGGGCCCTGAGCAGGGTTTGGAGGCACTGCCAAAAAGGTGCTGAAATAGTTCAGAGTTTTCGTCGAATCCGTTTTGTTCACCAACTCATTCCTTTAATTCCTGACAAAAGTCAGCCTGCTCAATAGATCAGTCAACGCTCAAATAGGGTGGTTTTAGGAATAGAGAAGGGAAGCAACAAAGCACCCAGTCAAGGCAACTATTTATGCCTTAAGAATGTTCGATGATGGCCAGTTGCGGGTGGAAAAGCTTGAGACTGCTTACAAAGAAACAAGAATCGACAACTACGTGGTGCACGCTAACTTTGACTGGAAGCGAAACTCCTCGATTCCTGTCGTTGTTTCCCGACTTCTCAAGTAGTTCTCAACTGCGGTGAGCTGGGAAGCACGGTGAAGAAACACCAAGCGTTGTTGATATCCAGAAGTATCAGGGATTCTCTGGTGTCCCTCTGTGTTGTTTCACGAACTCAAAGATTGTAGTTGGTTACTATCCTTGAGTGCCTTGTCTTTAGCACCCATCCAGAACTCTCACCCTGTAAAAGCTGAGAGTTGGGCGCGTAGAGCCCAACTCACAGATATTACAATGAGAACTGGAAAAGCCTCAGCACTGGTCAGATGCGTTGCACCTGCCCCTGCCACGAAGACTTACCATCACCCACCACCATAGCGGACTGCTTGAACTGCTCCAAATTAAGGAATGCAAAAACTTATAGTTGAACTATCGTCAGTGAGCAACTGTAGCAACAGAAGCTACCAGGGCAAATAGGGGGTCACATCACATACCTATAGGGTAACATACCTTCGGGCAAGAAACCTTTGGGTAACATATCCTTGGGCAACACACCTAGGGTAACATACCCTGGGGTGACATAACTACTGTTCCACAACTACGGTTCACTATACTTCCGTGGCACATCTGACTAGACATCCGTTGCGTTGCCGAGGAGGCGCTGGATGCGAGAACTGGCCGCGCATTGGCAGCCCGACGTCGTGGCCTACAACCAGCTGATCGCTGCAGCCGCCAATGCCTACGATCTGCCTGCCGCGCGGGCAACTCTTGAGGACGTGGTGGTGACACTCATGGGAAGATATGAATTGGTTAGATCAGTTGGCTGGTTGGCTGGTTGGTTGGCTGGCTGGTTGGTTGGTTGGTTGGTTGGTTGGTTGGTCACATTTACTTGATGTTGGACGGTCAAGGCTGGCAAAAGGTTACATGGAGCCGTGCTACCCCAGTGGATATCAGTGGACGCGCTGCTTCGGAGCATTAGGAGATGCATCAGCTGCAAGTGATGCCCAACGTCGTTTCCTACAACAGCATCCTCAACGCGGCGGCGCAGATGGGGGAACTGTCCGCCTGTCAGCGCTCTGGCAGCAGAAGCTTCAGCCCTGAAAGGTGGGTGTTGTGGGTGTTTTCACGTAGTGGGGAGTATTGTGTATTGTAATTAGCAGGAAGTTATGAATCACAAGCCCGATCAATGAGCGTGAGAGTCATTGAAGATTATTGATTCAAGATGATTTTCGGATTTGCACGAAAAATTGGGAACGTGCGTAAATTGTTCAATGGCCTTTATACGAGCAGCATGTTCGTCCTGGCTGACACTTCATTCTTGAGGATCGAAATGCTTTATCTAGGCATTCCATTCTTGGCAATTGATGGACTGAGGCAGTGCTCTGCATTGTTTACGTGTTTGCTCTTCTACTTTCAGGGGCTTTAAAGCAAACGCCATTCTGCTCCAGACTTCTAATGACCAGAATCCGGAAAAGATTCCAAATCACAATGCTCGTTGTCGTGGTCCCTGCTAAAAGAAATAGTAACCTGTTTTCTGGCATGTCCTGGTATGCTTGAGTCTTTTTCAAACGGTCAGGCGCAACCACCATACACGTTTTAGCAGAGTAGTTCTAACTGGTTGCGTTGCATCATGAGCCAATGTTGAAACCAGCTCTGTCAATATGCCACAACAACGACACAGGTTCATGCTCTCCAGCTATACCATAGCTGGTGTTTATCCTTTTGGAGCTGATTGATTGCGAAAGCTTAGGATCTCTCAAAGAGAATGGCCTGGTTTATGGATCATGCCCAGGTCAATAACAGCCAGATTGGAGTTCCCAAAGGTAGGGGATTTCCATTTAATCATTCCATTCCATATCTAATTTTGCAGTGCAGCTCAGTTTTTGCTTTTCTGAGCCCAGCCTCATTTGCTCCACTGAAGCTAGGCAGTACTATGAGGAGCTGCTATCCATGAAGCTGGAGCCCGATAGTGGCACGGTGGCAGCTGGCAGTTGCTGGGTGCTGGGGATTGCCAACTAGCATTGAAAATGGTTCAAGATGGTTCAAGAGGGTTAGTAACAATAATTGGAATTCATGATCATGATTGGCAATGGTTAGTATATAGTGGTCAAAGAGTCAGCAATAAACAAATTGACATCTTTGGTGGCTGACCGGCATTGGCAATCAAACACAGCTGCCTGGAGAATGGGGCCGCATGCCCACCTTCTAGCAGCTGCTGGTGGATCATGCAGGCGCTGCGCCCTGAAAGCTCTGCGCAAGCAGCTTGCAAAGTCCTTGTAGAAAATAGGGTCGTGTTGTCAGTAAGAATCAAGCAATGTTCGGCAATAGCATTTTTGTACTCCAAAAACTTTTTAGTTAATTGTGCTACCAAAACTGGTTGTTGGTCCCCTTCTGATACAATAACAAGTGGGGAGGATTTGCATGACACTGGGCAAAGTCATGATCCAACGGCCCGAAGTGCGCACAAGCTCTGTTGGCGCTGCCCCCTACCACCGAATGATTTGCGTCGAGGCCATGCTATGTTGATAGTCAACCCGGTCATATAACCTCAAATGATGTTGGTATTTCACGGCATTCAGAAACCAATCATAGGTCATGAACGTTTGACCTGTGATTTGTCAGCTGCCCATGATGTACAAACCACTTCTACTGTACTGATGGTATGCAAGCGCAGCCGGCATTGTTGCTAGGTCCCAATGGTGAAGCATTGTTGTATTTGGTGGTTCTTGGTTTTCCTCAATGACTTTGGGATGATTAGTTGACTGGCGCATATTTTTCACCAGGGTGGTTCAAGCACCAACCAGTGACCAACCAGTTGTTCATGACATTTCATGGCCATTTTCCATCCTGAAGTTGTCCTCTCACCAAGGTGTGACCTTCACTACTTTGATCACGGCTGGAAAGTACGCTCACGATGGCCTTGCTTGGTCAAAGCGCTGGCCTTGCTTGAGCCTGGATGCTTATCATGTCTCTCGGCTGGTCCTGGATTGGTCACCTGGGTACCGTGGATGTCCCCCGGGTCGACCAGCTGGTTACCGTGGATTGCTGGTTGCTCCCAGATTGGCCAGCTGGTTGATTACCGTGGGTTGTTGCTGGTGAATGAGATTGGTTATGATGACAGGCAGCAAGTACCAATAGTTCGACCAGGGATGAATCAGGAACCAATAAGAATAGCATTCTTTTGGCTTAGCAAGCCGGCATGAAACCCGTTTCCAAGTGAGAGGCTAGGTCATTTGCCTGTTCTGTGTCAACAGGCCACATTGGTTGGTTATCATGGCATTCATGCCGCGTAACATCAATGTCAGTCCTGATTGGCCTTTTTCCATCGCTTCTGACCATTGCTCAGTCTTCACTATGGGCTATTGTTAGGAACTACTAGTAGCCTTCAGCGGTACTCAAAAACGTATTAGCTCAATTCATAACCCACTGATCATGCAGGACCATTAGGTCAATTCGCTTTGTCGTTGTTTACTCGCCTGTCACTGTAAGTGATGAACCAATACTCAATACTCAATGAATGATAGTGCTTTGGTAAGGAGTTTGGCAAGCAATAGCCATCAATAGTCAGTCATAGCCGGGAATGGTTTGTAAAGGCCAGGCGATAGTCAAGTATGGTAAAGAAAAAGAATCGTTGACAATGCCGCTTGATTATGGTTAGCAATAACAGCTGAAATTAGTTCATAATGATTGGTATGATCAGCCTTGATTATATATAAGCAATCATACTATGTTCAAGAATCGCAAGCTATTTCCTGTATCAGGTTTAGACTATGTTTGCAAACAATTGTCTTGAAAATTCACACAGATAGCCAATATCAAACCATAATTAACTGACAATATTATAGCCACAACCATTCCTGACCATTTCATCAGCCGGCTTTGATAGCCGCCACACAACGATGGCAGCTTCGCAGGCCTTCCTTGATGTGGCTGCCGAGCATGGGGCCCTGGCTGTGGCGGAAAGGGCCTTCGCAGAACTCAAGGAGGCGCCAGTGGTGGGCGACAGGTTTTCGAGGGCGAACGGGCGTTTTTTGGAGTTTCTCGAAGTAGAACCCCCGTATAGCCAGACAAGAAGCCATTTTTGACCATGAACTAATCCATGAACCAGTTGACACACCCGAGCCGACATCAACCAGTCAACCAACCTTCTTAAACACAACTAGCCAGCTAATAAAAGGATTAGTACATAGTTGGCCCAAAAGATCCTTGGCCCAGGCTGGCCACCAAGCATCCACCAAGCATCCGCTTCACGAGGCCTTCACTCCTACGGTGATCTCGTACAACGTGTTGCTCTTAAGCTGCCATCGTTGCGGCGACTGGGCGGCTGCCCAGCACTGGAAGACTCAGATGGCCATTGACGCAGTGGAGCCCAACGAGGCGCAGGTGAATGGTTGGCTTAACCAGCTTCATGGGCCAATGACATGGTTTACTATAGGGTGAATGGTTTATGAATGGTTGGCGAATGTTTGGCGAATGGCTGGTGAATGGTTAATGAATGGTTGGCAAATGGTTGGTGAACTAGCTTACATTAGCTTCACCAGCTTCACATCAAGGTGGACAAGGCAGGCTAACTATGGTTCACTGGTTCAATGGCTGGGTTGTTTCGAACGGGAACCGTGGACGAATGGTTTGGGGATTCGTTGGTTCTGCCAACCAATCCCTGTCTCAGCTGCAGGATGCACCAACAAGGCATCCCAGCATCCGGGTATACATTCAATTAAATGTAGCAATACAGTCATTTTTTCCAACACGACTTTGGCGTGGAAGGCCTCGCCTGCGAATTGGCTCAGCCAAATGAAGCTGCTAGCCGAAGAGCTGGCTGGTTGAGATGGCTGGGCCACCAGGTCGCCTTCAGCCCTTGCTGAACTAACCAGATGGCGATAGAGAGAGAAATGCAGTCATTTTCAAAGGGTTTTAGTACGGAAAACTGTAGACATTTAGGGTATATTAGGTCACATCCCTGCCGCATTGTCAGTGAGGTTGTGCCCCATTTTTGGTTCTCTCATTTTGCCTGGCAATCACCATGTTTTCTGGCTGTATGGCTCTCATTTCCTCGCTGTCCATGTCCTTTGATGTCGTTTGTAGGTTGATCGAGCACTAAAACCCTGGGATCTCCCCAACCTTGTGGGAGATCCTACATCACAAGCCACGCTAAAGCCATGAAACCTCGTTTCACCACAAAGTTGAGGGCGGTGGTGTTTTGCAGATTTCCATCCTCCACCAAACCTTCCCCTCTGGGATCACCAACGACTTCAATGAGTGACGGGCAGTGACCAACGAAGTCTCTTGGGAGGTGACTTACAAGACCTTGCTGCAGACGGCAGTAACGACACGTGGACCTGAGACCGCCCAGAGGGTGCAGCAGCTGTTGCAAGAGCTCCTGGCGCTGCACCTGGTGATTTGTTGGTGCCACCGGTGGAGTGCCCATAAGGCTTGGTGACGCCCCAAGTAGTGGGTTTGCACGTTGGGGATCAGCACGGCCAAAATATGAAGGAAAGAGGGGAGGCAACAATGAAGTTCCAAGTGGTCCCATAGTGGATGATTGGGAATCGACGAGCATGATTTGCTTTGATTAAATTGCTATGTTGAGGTGCTAGATGCCAGGCTGCCCAGAATATGTGTGCAGTTTACAGCATGCATGATAGGATATGTACACATATAGATCTACATTTGCTGAAGTTCAAATCATCATCGAGAACCTTCCAGGAACCCCAAGATTAATCGACAATCGACAGCAGTCTTGTTTCAGATTCTTCCAGCGATTATTTCCGCACCGCCCACTGGGTTTCGAATCCACTCATGTTCAAGGGTGTGAGGGCTAGTGTTCCTGTACCGGTGGAGCTGGGTGTTGACATGGCCCAATCACACAAGCCATCTTCACCAAGCGCCGGGTTCACCAACCATGGGGGGCTGAGGGCGTAAACACTGCTGGGTCGCATTGGTGTTCCCCAAGCACAGCTGGAGGCTTTGGCAGTGCCATGCAACACCTATCGACACTAAACCAATCTTCACTTGAGTGACCCTTCTGCTATAAACTACCCTGGAACCTCAAACTTTTAGGAGGGGAAATCATGCTAAATCACTATAAATGGTGGATTCTCATGGATTTTCCACTACAAATGGTGGATTCTCATGGATTTTCCACTACAAATGGTGGATTCTCATGGATTTTCATGGATTTTCATAGATTTTCCAATCCCAGGCTAGTCTACCAAGCGCGTTTCGGTTGGTCGCCCCAAGCATCCCACGGAGCTCCCAGGATGCGCGACCGGCAACTTACGATGGACCTGCAGATGCAGAACATCCTCGCAGATGCGGCGGCCGGTGAGCTGAAGGACGGCCCATGGCTGGTGGCTTGTCATGGGACCCACGAAAAGAACAGGTGCACGTAGAACCCGGGGGAACATGTGATATATGATGATATATGATGATATATGATGATATATGATGATATATAATTATAGTTGGTTGGTGGTTGACAAGTCACTCTTTAACAAATGGTTGGGGGTACTGTGTATGGCCCTCAGCCATTTTGCTCATCGTGGCATGTTTTTCCTGAGCCTACACCGGTTTGGCTCAGATTAAAAGACACCTCGAGAATCGGCCATGGCTGCTGCGATTAGCCATTGTGATGTTCACGGGGTTTGCTGTGTGTTGTTGTTTGAACCGTGGTGTGAAGGCATGTTGGAAAATATGATGAAGACCTAAAGACCGGTAAAGTCATCAAAACTAACCAGTCCCATTTCCGGAAATATAATCTCACAACAATTGGGAACAAGAAAAATCACAACATGAATGGGCCTGCAGTCACTGAAGTTGGGAAAAAGTTTGGTTCTATAAAGCTGTACTCCTAGTGGAGGTAGATCCTGAAGGTGAAGCAGACTCGACCACATGACTGGCTGCAGGAGGAGTGGCTTTCGATGGCAAGGCGCCAGTCGCAGCTTCTTGCGGCGCGACGGATGTTCTGATTCCCCGTCACGCGATGGGGCATGAACACATGCACACATTTGCACGTCAAGCGGAGGACATGACAAGACGATTCAAGATGACCTAAGATGGACCAAAATAAAATGTCAGAATATCACAGGCTATGAATGTTAGAGCATCAATGAATGTCAGAATATCAAGATGACCTAAGATGGCCGTAAGTGGTTGTCAGAATTCATGGATAAGCCAACCCATGGAGGCTTAGGAGCTGAGCCATACCGATACCACGGATGACAGCAGAAACAGCTTTCCACCGACCAGCAATGCAAAAGGCAACGGTACGTACCCAGGGGTTTGTACCCAGCAGCGCAGTAGGGTAAGGGACAGATGAAGCCCTCCAGAGCATGTTCTACGTCATTATCCTTGTTATGGGTTGGTTCTCAAACTTCCGAGTGAACTCGGGTGATCGTCATGAATAAGGGTGCCATACCTTGCTTGAAGACTTATTACAATGTTTTCTTGACACTTGAAACATGATTCATTCTCTTCAGTAAGGCTCATCAAGGCTCCCAACTCAAGGGAACTGGTGAATAGGATGAAAAGGCAACCTGGGCCAACATGTCACCCTGTTTGGACATGTTCTTTTTCACTTTTGTTCATCGATGCCATGCGCAGATGCATGTGAATTATGTAGCATCCATCGTGGTTCCCAAAACGATTAGACTCTGCAGCAAACTCTCCGCATCACAGATGGTGCCTCCTTTCCTTCCATCGATTTGGCCACAGATGCAGCCAAGAACAGGCCTCCCTTCTGGTCAGACACAGGTTTCGAGTCCCAGGGGCATTGTTTGAAACTGAGGCCTTCGCTATTGTGATGTGTTTTTTCAACTCCTGAAGCAAATCTAATCACTATAGTCACCATAGCTCTTGAAATCAATCCCTTCCCAAGCTAAGTTTCATGGTGCAGTCGACCAACCAGCGACCCGCCAAAAAACTTTTCCGGTTGCCGCCACCAGCCTGCCAGCATGATCCCATGCCAACGAAGGCCGGGAGCCCTCAGCGATGTCTATAGCTTCAATGCCAAACTGCGGGCAGACCCCGAAGGTCGCGCAACGTCGCTGGGGTGAGTGGTGAATGCTGTGAGGATGGACAGGGGAGAACCACAAGCCTAACCGGCTAACGCAGCTCCCGGCTTATAATCAACCAGCTTAAGAGGCTAACCGGCTCACCCACCATTGCCCATCATCAACCTTTATTCCCCACCTGTCAGGTGAGGGTTGTTAGATTTTATCAGAGT
>VSDK01020031.1:306422-320023 GCA_009767595.1 Symbiodinium kawagutii | reverse complement strand
CACTACCATTAATGTGTCGTCGTCAGACGATGAACCTGTACAAGCCCCACCGCCTGTTCCTTCTTCCCCCCAAAGCGACGATGAACCAGTCATCGATAGCAATGACCAGAAAGCCATGGATAAAGCAAGAAAGTCAGTAGTCACTAGCATTACTCGTATGCACATGCGTCCAAACGTTCAAGTCGACCTTGGCCACCTAGCCAATTTGGGAGAGAGCTGGCCGCTTGCGTGCGTCCGCTATGACTGCCAATTCTTTGAAAGTCTCTATCGTATGCATATTTTTCGCACTGCCCTTCGTTCTTTGGGACAAGGTGTCAAATCCCAGGACATTATCACCTCTCTGCCTACGATTCTGCAACAAGCAGCCGACCTCGCCATCGCGAATGCTTCAGCACTCTTGGCAAGTTTTTTCTCTCAAGTTCCCGAGCATCATAGGCTAATGCAGGCTCACAATCACCAATGGCTCCCTTTCCGATCCGAGGCTTACTGGCAACAATGCTTGCTAAGTGAAACCATTAGAGGCTTTCAAGACCTTACACAGCGCTTGAATGGGGCTCACGACGGGGTGGACAAGGACACGGACTGTTTCGCCTCCATTAAAACCCCCGGGGCTACAATGGATAAACTACGGGTCAGTACTCTCCCATGGAGTAAGTTGCATGTGTATTTTCCGGTAGGATTCATGCAACTTCTTACTACTAGCCTGTCTAAAACACAAGCCTCACTCAGCTTACAGCAGCGGATTGTCACCACGACCAGTGATGCTAACTCCGTAGGCCATACCCTCGAAGTAGCAACAGGGGTAATCCCTGCTGATCTGGCTCGGCCTGAACCTCTGGCGGGCTTCGATGAAATGTTCGTGGAAGGCTTTCTCCATGTACACATGGCAGCGAAACTCGTGCCTTCACCTGACTCGGTACGTTTCTCAATCCAGGCCAGAGTTCCGCCACAGGCCCTGCCGGCAGACGGCAAGATCCGTCCAGAACATTGCCAGACCCCGGCCCCCTTTCATTTGGTTGCCGATCCAGATACCCTCCATCACAGACAACGCACCTTCAGCCTTCTGGATAACCAACTCCTCCAAAGCATTCGGCAGTACCTCTCCCATCCCAAGATAGCCCCTACCACATCTCGGGGCTTTTTTGGACCTATTTTTGCTTCGGACTTCAAAGTGCCCACTATCCCGAAAGCACAATTGCAAAAGTGGGCTCAAGGAGAGCAGAAATGCCCACTGCAAGGAGGAGTCGCAGCCATCCCACGAGTCAATATACCCAAAGAAGACCGCCACGATTTTGTTAACCTCTTCATGCAGCTCAAAGGTGAGCATTTTTCACAGGTCGATTTTCCTGCAGATCAAGACCTATACAAGGTCGATAATTATGTTACCCAGCACAGCCGTCGTCGAATGGATGCAAGAAAGCGACGCTGACACCACTGCTGAGGCATAGCGGCACTCACTGATGCTCCCCTGCCCCTCCCTCCCCTTTCCCTTCCTTTCCTTTTCTCTTCCTTGTCCCCTTCTCCTCCTTCCCACTCTCCCACTCCCTTCCCGCAGCTGTTTTGACTGCAGCCATTTACCCTAGCCCTACGGGCTCGGCCGCGCATGGAAGTCGCCTGTGTCCCTAGTGGCAGCCAGCTGGTTTTTGAGGTGGTCCTTGGCAAAGTCATTGAAAGGACGGAGGACCAGAGCTCTGGTTCTATGTACCTTCGGGGAGAGACGAAGGGCTTTTCGCCTCTGTTCTTTCTGACTTTTCCAAGCACCCCAGGGCAACAGCAATAGTCCTAAAGTTTCAAACCTTTGGGAGACTGCAGTCCACATGTCGACGCTCTACTTGTCCTAATAAGGCGTGTGGCGCTTTTCACCTACTTAGGTGATTGGCTGCTACCGCCTCACCAATTACCAAACATACCATTTGGCATCTACTTGCAAAGTGGACAACTTGCTCAACCTGCAAGCTCCATTCGCTCAAGCACACGTGAAACGGACCTGCCTAGTCACCACTCGATAACTCTCATGCACAGCCTGGGGTCTATGTACTTGCTTTTGGGTGTCCGGCTTCACCCACTCGCGCAAATTCACTAGGTTCGACTCTACAGTTGCAAGGGCATGGCCACAGCCCCATGTACCTTCCATAACATGAAGGACGGGACTCTCTCTGAGGCTGTGCTTCTGGCCGTAGGAAATGATCTTCTGCAGGTTGTTATCGAGATTTTTCAGGCATGTCCGATGAACTATGTGCCCTTCAATTTGGGAGGAACAGGCTGGGGAATACCATTTTTCGAGATTCAACCTGACCTTGCAAGCACCGCTGCTGCGCAATGTACCTATCACAGTCAAGAGCAGGATCAGAAGACGGTATGATGACGAAATGCAGTATGATAACAATCAGGGTAGAGACACCTTGACAAGGCGACGAACCTGCCAGGTTTCACACTCTGGCCTCACCAGTGGGTAGTAACTTCTGTGAAACCGACCGTCTGGCCCTTGTGTGAAACCGGAGTGGTTCGCTCCTTGACGGTGTCTCCCCTAACTTGGGCCTTGGTGCCCATCCCTCAATGGCCCCTTGGAGGCCTTCAGGATCCATTGGCTCACCAGTGGATCACTTCTCGATCATCAACAAGGTTACGCAGATACTCTGGCTCACTTATAACTATGTTTGTCTACATGACGCACCAACTCACTGCCCTCGTTTGCTTGACCTGCGAAATCACTGATCGTAAACCTATGGAATATCACTGTCAAAGATGTTCTACGAGGACTATGCTTACAATTACCGCCTCTTGTGAGTGACAGTGATATGCCTTTCTTTTTGATGGCTTTGTGAGCCATCACAGTACAACTCTGCTTTGATACGATGATGAACTTACAATTGGATACGCAGAGGATTGTGAGGCGGGGAATTCATTGCATGTACATAATTTTCGCAGACCACTGCCTTCGCTTCGTTTGCTTCCAATCTTCACTGCTTCGAAGCTTCGTCGGTTTCACTTGTTTCATTTGGTTTCACTTGTTTCACCTGCTTCTTATCGACCTTAGCTTAGTGCTACCGAGGCGATGTATGCGAGCAAAAAAAACTTGTCAGAGGAAGAAACCTGTCAAGATTTCGAACCACTTGAGCGCAGTGAAAGAATTAAACCCTAGAAGAAAACTAGCATTGTAAACTGGCATTGTGGAGATCTCAAATGACCACGTCGTACGCGGAATTTCTGAGAAGCAGGTGTGTCCATCCTTACTTGGACGTGTGCCACGCGCAATGGAAAGGAACCACGGTGGCCATTTTGAACTCAGGCACTGGCGGGCGCAATATGTCCGACACAATTGTGGAGATGTCAAACTGACACGTTGCCTGCAGAGTACTAAACTTGACATGTGCCATGGGAAATTTGTAAACCTCAGCGAGCAATCTGAGTGCTGTGTGATAAGAGTATGGGAGAAGAGTCTTTTTAGTGCTGCTTGTAATTTTTTTGTAGTCAGAGAAGCTTTGAAGCGATTTGATAGCATAGTGAAGTTTGAAACATAGGTAGTTGAATTCGTCTTGAGATTTGATATAGATTCGATCCGTTTTCGCGAGGTTTCGTTACAGTTGAGAAGATCTTGAAGGGTTGTAACCTTAAATGATATTTCAAGAGGTTCTGGAATTCAGTTTTCTGAAGGGATACTTCAAACGGTAGCAACGATAGATCTTACTGGTGCGCTGAGCTGGTTGGGGTTTCGCAGGCTCAAGAGTTGATTTGATGAAGGACTTGGATCTCTACGATTTTAGTTGCTAGGTTCAGCTGATTGGTTCCCGCGCCCGACCCTGCCTGGGTGACATTGCTGCCAAAGATTGACCCAGACTAAAAGAGCTAGCTGCCAGTGTGCAAGCGGTGAATTAACTAATTAAAAATTTGGGTTGAAAAGCCCCGGGGGAGAAGCTTATCGCTTTACAGCGTTTCCTGCGCCAAGGGGTTTCCCACGAGAAGGGGTTTCCCACCGCAGGCGTTTTCCTACTCCAGGGTGTTTCCTCCACAAGCTAAAGAATCAAATGGAGGGGGCTTTTCCCACCCCAGTTGAATTCCCTTTAAAAGAGGTTTCCCATGAGAGGAGATTTCCTGAAGCAGGTGACTTCCCGCACTAATTGGCGTAGCCCCAAATTCTGGTGCCTGAAAATCAAGAATTTTCCGAGGACATCAGACAGTCCACCGACAGTTTCAAACAAAGTAAGATTATCGATTCTATTTACTTCCGCTTTGTCCAACGCGCAACCCTACGCAAATAAACGACAAAAGCTGCTTGAGGTACCCGACTGGAGCATGACCTATGCAAAAAAACGAATTTCCGACCAAATCACACTTGGGAAATTGGGGCGGTGGAGCGGGGAAATCACATGATTGGGCCTTGCAGCAAAATGCTAGGCCGAGCGTAGATAAATTTTGAGAAGAAATCACACTAAAATTTTTCGCAAAGATGTGAGGATGAGGATGAGGATGAGGATGATGATGATGATGATGATGATGATGATGATGATGATAAGGATGATGATGATGGCTTTGATGATGATGGCGATGATGACGACGACGATGACCAGGGTGGTGGTGTTGAGGATGTGAATATGGTTTTTGTGAGATGTTCCATGCAAAACGAACAACGAATCCTAGCATTGCTGCAAATATTGCAGATGTATGTACGGAGACTAAACGAGGTCGGGACATTGACCTATGTTTGACCTTCTTCTACACGAGATAATAACCAATGTTCGCGCCAACGACAGATCAGATGCTCGAGCAATACCGCTCGCAAAGTCCCTTTGCAGTTCCACTGGAGCAGCAGTTAATGGTCTTGTGGCAAGTGAAGATATGGATTTCTACTTTTTTCCGGTGTTGTCTCTGAGGTCCGCACGAGATTTCACAGAACAGATAAAAGGAAACACACAGCTTCATTGGAAAGCAACCGATGAAGGATATCGATGTTCCACACATGGGCGTTCTCCTGGCCTATAAACTTTCAAGGTAAGAGAATGGTTGAGAAGGAAGAACCATACATACTGCTTCCTAGCTTCGGAGCTTCGTGCGTTTCACTTCGTTTCACCTGGTTTCACCGCTTCTTATCGATCTTAGCTTAGTGCTACCGAGGCGATGCAGGCGAGCAACAAAAAAGAGAAGGAAGAACCATACGGGGACAAAGTTCTGGAAGGAGAACGATTTGGCGAGTTGAGCTGGTGTGACTGAAATGCAAATTGGAGAACAGCAAGGATCAGGTTCAAGCGTCATGCTGAAGATTGGGTATTGTTCTTTGACTTCTCGGAGGTGGCGTGCTGAGGGTTTCCCTTTGAGACAACATGTGACACATTCAATTTCAGGTTCGGCAATTACTATCTCACCGCTTTCTCCGCGTGACATAGAAAAACTACCCAACTCACGAAAAAAATTTTCGGGGTCTAGCTGGCTGAGGTAATCTTGGGAATGTGTATGAAACCTTTGGTGAAGAACAGAAAATATGATGTGTACCTGAATGGCAACCCAAGAAATATGGATTTTTACTTGCCGCCGCATTTTTGCCAATTAAAACGAATTTGGATGCGTTGACTTCAGTGGCTGTTGCATTCTGCGTTCCAAGTGGCAGATCAAATTGAAATTGCAAAGGTATCACGAGGTCTTTTGATAAATTGAAATCGGAATCCTGAAACTTTCGGGCGCGCTTTCATCCTTGATAGATTTTGAACCCCCAAAGCACGGCGGTTTTCCTTTTTGAGCGGCTTGCCATGCTGTGGTTTCGGTTGATGCATTTCGCTTCTTTGAGCAACAGGAGGACTCGAACCAAAAACAATTTTCTGTGGTGTTTTCTGATCAGGTTTGGGCGTGTATAGTTGCATCGGTACTGTCTTGATCTTGCGGTTGTGTTGCTGAAAAAATCTGGCATAAAGCAGTGGTGTTTTGGAAATTGTGTTTGCATTCTGATGGTGGTTCTGCTGTGTTTTGCTGGCAGTGTTGTTGTTGTTGTTGTTGTTGTTGTTGTTGTTGTTGTTGTTGTTGTTGTTGTTAGTGTTGTTAGTGTTGTTGGTGTTGTTGTTGCTGGTGGTGGTGGTGGTGCATCCCACATGCGCAGCACGAACATGACAAAATCCATTGTTCGTCATCTATGGTTTTTCTCATCCATTCCCTTCTCCTTCCCGTGTTGCTTAGCGTGTGCCTTCAATTGTTTAGTCTCCTTCTGCTTCAGTCCTTACCTTCATCCTACTGTGGATGATCGGCGACAATTTTCACGTTTGAATAGCGCCAAAACCTGCTTTGAATTTAAGTCGTGACATTTAGATGCTTCGCGAAAGCAACGGCCTGTAAGCTTTATCTTGACATTGACTTTTCGTGAGTGGGGCATATGGAAAGGTCCGGGTAGATTTAGATCCAAAATATGCAGGATCATTTTCAAAACAAAAATCCTCGGCAACCATCCCTATGGTCACGATATTTGCGGAGTTGACAGGTAAAAACGAATCTCGCGTAAACAAATTCCTTGGGAATTTGGTTGTTTCTTCTTGAATCCAGTTCGCGAAAGTGGTGCGTAAACCTTCGGCCCTCCGTCTCCTATTGGCGTAAGACAACCCTTGTGTCAATTGCGTCGAATCATTCTTTTTGGACGATGCTCATTTGGGTTTTCCGGTCTTGTGAGTCTTTTACGTGTTTGTCCTGTTTGTGTGGCTTGTTTGACTCAGCAAATCATAATATCTTTCAAAATTCCGATGCGCACAGGAAACACACTTATGCAATCATTGCGGTTCAAGTGTCAGGATGTGTGTTCTTGCGCCACCTTCAAATGAAGAGTTCTGCGAATGAAACAGTTGCACATGTGGCTTTGTCATGGAAAGGCGTCAATTTTACAACAACCGTTCATGTTTCTATTCAAACGATTTGAACAGCAGACCTTACAAATCGTGGTGAGCTGTTCAGAATGGCTAACACACATTTTTTGTCAGCACGCAAACTGTAGCAGTTTTGTACCTACCTTTCTAACATGCTGGTTGAATGCATATCAAGGCGGAAACGCAAAAATGACAATTCAGTGTTAATTTGTTCCTTTCTACCCAATGTGAAATAAACCATGGCTCAAAACAATCGTTTGAAGCCCCTTTGGCCACAGTCTTAGCGTTTCTTTGCCAAACTGTTCAGGTGTGATCTTCTTCATATGAATTGTGCTTCAGAGGACAGACCCTCTCAGATTGCTTGGAGACTAATATCATTCTTTATTCAAATTACATGGCTTAAGCATGCTTCAGCATGGTTGGAACTGCTTGAGCTCATGATCAAACCACATTGCATTGAGCACTTCGGCATGGCATCCACAAGCTGAAGTCGGTGATGGGCAATGCCCAGGTTGGGGTGGTGCGGACTTCGCCCGTTTTTTTTCGTCGAAGACAGCGAGGAAAACTCAAACTGCTTTGCCCCCCGAAGTCATTGTGGCGGTCAACATGGTCATCTCGGCATGGCCGGGGTGCCGATTTCTGTTACGGGCAAGCTGTTTTTTTGCTTGATACACTTTGGTGCCCTCAAAGTCCTCAACTTAAGTTGGTTATCATTACTGTACCAATGGAAAGGCTGTTCAAAAATGCCTTTGTCCACCATGTTTCAACCATTAGCATTAGCACTAATGACAACACCCCTGTTAACCATAATGACAGCAACCATAACCATTATGTATCATACAGCTGTCATTGTCAAAGAGCTGAGATCAACCACTATTAATGGACCAATGATTACTAATCATTATCTAGAAAACCATGATGTGCTATTACCAATATAGTCAACCATTCATCAAACATCAGCTGAGATCCTTCAAACAGCTATAGTCAACCATTAATCAAGCAGCTGAGATCAACGCCCGTCCCTTCGCTCCTCGGTGCGCCTCAGGTGCCCCGAGTGGAAGAACCTCGAGTTTTGCTGGCGCAGAACCCTGCGTGAGCCCAGGGAGTGCTGTAGCCTACCGTTCCCCAGAGGTCATGGCTGATTCGAAGACTAGAAATCTGAACTTCTCGAAAATTTGTATACTTCTTGATTTACTTCTTAACTTATTTGAACTTCTTTAATTTCAAGATGTTCCAGTTGATCAAATTGAATCCTGTCAAGTTGAAACACTTCTTGTCTCAAGGTCCTTTCATTTTTTCAAGCAATCCAAGGGCCATCGACTCATCGTTTCACTGATTCATTTCAGTGGTGGCGCCAAATTCTGGTTCAAGACGGGGGCGCAGCATCGCAACGCAGAGTGTCGAACGAATTTTTGCCACCATCATGTCGAAGGCTTCCCGGGGATGGAAGCTTTGGATCCCACTTGTTGGGGTTATTTCTTACCAGTAAAGGTATGCAAAGGTGGTACTAAGAATACAAATTGATGTCTGTGCCATGCGTAGATCATAACTGACCTCATAACTCAGAATGAAATATGATAACCCATATGACCCACGTTTTTTGCAATCACATCGTCTAACAACTGGGTTTGTCCAGTCCGCCATTGTGGTTTCCCACGTCGTTACTGGTGTGGCTGTTACTGTGGCTGGTGGTTTCCCCGGTGAACTAAGCAGCTGGATGATACAGTGGCTTAGCGCTGACATCCTTGAGGCGAGCCACTTCACTGGTTGATGGGTTGCCATAGTTCAGTAATGGATGGTACCAAGGATGGTCAACTTAGCAATGGTTAACTTAACCAAGGATGGTTTGAACCGATTGTGGATTAAGTACACCATCATTCATGGGTTCACTTCCACCACTGTTATTTGGTGGCGGCCAATGGTTCAGAATGGGGGATGATAAGAGTAAGCACCTGCTGGTTCAACATGCGGGACTCAAGAATGGTGTCATTACCTAACCGCAACGTTCGCTGGCATCAAGATGATGTATACGGGGCCTGGTTCCCTGTTTCTGTTTATCGATGATCTCAATTGGTAAATGAGACTACCTATTGATGACCTCAATAGAACCTATTGATAAAAAAACATAGATAATTTCATGAGGCAGATGCAATCACAACATTTCCATGGACTGTGCCCATTGGTTGCCTGGTACGTGCGAAGCCTGTTTGGTGACCAACTGTGGGCGCCTGTCAGATTCTACTGAGCCAAAGGCACCCTATCTACTTGAGCTACCCTCATTGTCGCTGCTTGTTATCCCCACTCAACCTCTATGAACTATGAACTAAGTAGCAAGTAATCATGATATGACCATCAATCAAACATCAATCAGTCATGAAGTAATCAACCGTTATTTCACCATCCACGGACCGTCTCACCCCCGCCCAAGAATTACCAACCAAGATCAACCCCTCAGCGCTCGCCCCGAGGGCGTGAGCGATGAAGGACTCATCTTCGAAACCAGCGAGGCGCTGGCCACCGCGTTTTTTTTTTTGGTGCCATTTGTTTGGAGGAATTGTCCATGGTTCATAACGCTTCAGGATGGTTTGATGATGTTTTAGTGATAGTTTAATTCTGTTTAAAGACGGTTCATGTCCCAAAATGGCACACCAGAAGCCATCAAGATGGCCGGCACTGAAGCTTTCCTCTTTCAATAGCAAAAATATCTCTACTTTTCAACTATCATCAACTTCTCTATGACAAAGAGATGGTGGTAAGGCATGTGATGAAACAGCTGGGTTGCTGATTGGAGGACGTGGAGGTGCTCCCAACCTTTGACGCGTTTCTTGGAGCGCGTTGCTGGGTGCCCTTTGTGGGCGCCACGGGGGGCATGCGCAGCTCATGCTGGTCATGGCTTAGATGGTCCAGGTGCTGATTCTGTGGCAGTACTTGAAGATTCTTGGATTGTTTCTAGCAGCATGTGGCACTTGGATTGTTGGATTGTTGGATTGTTTCTAGTAGCTATGGGAAACTGGAGGATTATTGTGCATTCCGTATTGCAGTGGATGACACACGCACATTTTCGGCGTTGGACACATGTTTGTTGCTGATCCCAGGGCAGACAGGTGGTAGAGCTGCTCATCATCATCATCATCATCATCATCATCATCATCATCATCATCATCATCATCATCATCATCATCATCATCATCATCATCATCATGGTCACGGGGTCGGATACGCATGCAACTGTTGGGTCGCATGCGCATTCAATTGGAGGGTCGGATACGCATTCAATTGGTTCACATGTCCTGGGGTGATAGAAAAAATTCCATGCTCACATGTCATGTGATGGCACCGGACAGCTGGTCATGCTCAAGAGACCGGCTAGTAAAGTTTTGAAAAGGCCTGGAGCCTTGCGCCCCCCCAATGTCCTTTCCCTCAGTGGTGTGTTTGATAAACCCTTGTGTGTCCCCTGTTCCCCCCCCCGGTCTTGTCCCTTATTCATGTGGTTGAGAAACGATGCCACCTCCGTGTGCCCTGGCCCGGTTCCCGGTCCCCTGCTCCCTTTCCCCCCATGTCCTTTCCCTTAGTGCTGTGGTAGATATTGTCCTTTCCCTTGTGGTGTTTTTTTTTAAGAAACCGTTGACCTTGGTGGTTCCCTACCCCGTTTCCCCCCCAATGGCCTTTCCCTCAGTGGTGTGTTTGATAAACCCTTGTGTGTCCCCTGTTCCCCACCAGGTCCTTTCCCTTATTCATGTGCTTGATAAACGGTGCCACCTCCATGTCCCCTGGCCCCGGTTCCCTGTCCCCTGCTCCCTTTCCCTCCATATCCTTTCCCTTAGTGCTGTGGTAGATACAACCGTCTGTCCCTTTCCCCTTTCCCCCCCCTGTCCTTTCCCTTGTGATGTGAGAGGATGGAAGCAATGCGTGTGTGGGTGACCCTCTCTTTGCGTGTGCAGGTGACCCCTAGGTGACCCCCCCACCATCATCATCATCATCATCATCATCATCATCATCATCATCATCATCATCATCATCAGCTCCTCATCGCCTTTGGGCATTGTCCTCAAGACTGCCTTATTTGTTGCCGCCGAGCTGGTGAATCCTCAGGCTGGGCTTGAAGGAGGATCTCCTGCGTGGCGTTTCCTGGCAGCAAAGCGCCAGTTTTGTGTCACGGAATTCTGGGATGGTGAAACATAATCCGCTTATGATAAGACATGGTCCTGTCATGAAAATCCTGGTTGTGGTTGTTACCAGCTGGTTTATTGGGACCAGGTCATAACAATGTCATGAAAAACCTGGTTGATCATGACCAGCTTGTGGTTCTGCCAGGTCTTCTTTTCAGCTTGTGATTCTACCAGCTGATTTGTTGGGATTCTGGTTAGAACTGCTGAGCATCGCTGTGGAAGGCAGCTGTTCATGGCAGTGGCTCCATCCAAATGGTTGAGACTCAGTTGATGAAACTCCAACTTGTTGCTCCCAAGTTGTTGGCTTCATATGGCGGGACTTCAACTCGTTGGTATTCCCAAGCCGCTTGTAATCACAGCCCAAGTTCTTGGAAATTTTTGTTGCAGCCATCGCAGCGCTGGTGAACCACCGGAACCACCGTCCCAGGTCTATGCCTACGGTTTCGAGCGTCCCAGTGCTGTGCAGCAGCGTGGGGACGCCAAGCAGTTCTTCGCCGTTGGGTGACCGCAACATTTGTAGGTGATAGGTTTAGCTTCTAGGTGCCAAGTATTAGCTTAAACGACTGTCACAAATACAAGCTGTTGGTGCCTAGGTATCCATGGTTCATCACTTCTAGGCACCAATTGTTCCGCTTCGATCACTATCAAAAATTGCTAACGATGATGGGGATAGATACCAAGTTGAAATCTTCAATTATGACGGATCATTGCAAGGATGGGGATATTGAAGAAGTACGGAGGTATCAACCAGTAACGGACATGCAACCGTGGAAACATCATGTACTCCATATGTAGATGGCCTGTATATCTCATGCAAGCTGACTCACAAAGACTTGTAGCCTCAAGGGTCGGTTCACCAGAGGGGTTGCTGTTTCCCGACTTGGCAGCACTGCAAGGTGCCATCCTTCCGATTCTGAAGGGTCGCGATGTCATTGCTCCATAGCTGCAGCAGCTTTTGGTGGCGATCAGTCCATGGAAGGGGGAGAAATGTGGCAAGAAGAAATACCTTGGTCTCCATCTTTCAGTACGAAGGTGATGGCGTAAAATGGATGATCAACTGCAAAATTACAACTGGATTGGATGAACAATCCTTCTTATCTCAGATGAACAATCGTTCAGAGGATGCAAATCATGACAACTGCAACATTCAAGCCACCTCAGCACATCATTCCAGAGAAACACGCATCATTGAGGGTCGCCCCTGCAATCAACCATGGATATGGTCCATCAACCAGATCGACCATTGGCGTCAACCACGTGTAATCACCCATGATTCTCCATTCTCACCCACGGATATGAAAGATAATCAGATAATCGCAATGATTATCATGGACCATGACTATCATTTTGCATACATGTATTTCTTATAGATCATACGATATAATCATGGCAATTTATCATGATAATTATCAGTAATGATACAATCATCATGATTATCAGCATAGTCTCACGCCCCAAGCGTATATACCCAGGTGCAGTCGCAAAGCGGCACTGGAAAGACGTGTGTCTTCTGCCTTGGAGCTCTGCAATCCGCCCGGGTCCCATCCTGGATGCAATCACCTGGAAAAGCCTTAACGAGGAAGTAGTGCAAAAACATTTGACCAACTTCACAACCATTTGACCCAGTCGTTTTTTTGGGTTAATGGTTGGTCAATCACTATTTAATGGTAAAATTCATGGCAAATTTGGCTAAATGGGTTGTTGAACCATTGAACCATATACCATGACTGGAAACCACTATTTACCTTTGTGCTGCGGGGCATTCGTTTGAGCCGTTGATCATTGCCATGAATTAACATCATTCTGAATGTGATCACCAAGCAGCTGATTGAAATCACCATCACCGATCATTATTTCGCATCCTGACTGACCATGATCACTGAACAGAATACCAGTGATTCGCTATGATCGATCAGAGTTGACCTGGCGAGACGATTGTTCAGCATTACAATCATTAACCACAATCGCAGGTTAAGAATCGTTCATCACCATTCACCTGGTGATCAACAAATATTAGCCATGACTAAGCTATGATTATGATGATTAACCTTAGCCACTACTATAACTAATAATAACCATTGACCATCCTCAACAGATTGCTCATCACCATTCACCCCCTATTGATCCCCCATCAGTTGGCTGATGCTTATCAACTTCTGGTTGTTATCCCCTATCGTTGTTGGCTTAGCCACCATTGGCAAACATCATCGCGAAGCAGCATCATGACCCCTAATGTTGGTTGGCTTGTCACGATCACCAATTGTGTATTGTCATCACTTGTGGATCCTTATCATCACTACTATTTCGGTTATCAAGGTTGACAAATAGCCATTGGTATCACTACTATCCTTTGCAGAGCCAGCCGTCGTCGTCATCATCATCATCATCATCATCATCATCATCATCATCATCATCATCCTCATCCTCCTCATCATCCTCATCCTCATCCTCCTCCTCCTCCTCATCATCATCATCATCATCATCATCATCATCCTCATCATCATCATCATTATCATCATCATCATCATCATCATCATCATCATCATCATCATCATCATCATCATCATCATCATCATCATCATCATCATCATCATCA
>VSDK01020031.1:273772-306193 GCA_009767595.1 Symbiodinium kawagutii | reverse complement strand
ATCATCATCATCATCATCATCATCATCATCATCATCATCATCATCATCATCATCATCATCATCATCATCATCATCATCTTCAACCTCATCCTCATCCTCATCATCATCATCATCATCATCATCATCCTCATCATCATCATCACCAGCATCATCATCATCATCATCATCATCATCATCATCATCACCAGCACCATCATCATCATCATCATCATCATCATCATCATCATCATCATCATCCTCATCCTCATCATCATCATCATCATCATCATCCTCATCATCATCCTCATCCTCATCCTCATCCTCATCCTCATCCTCATCATCATCATCATCATCATCATCATCATCATCATCATCCTCATCCTCATCCTCATCCTCATCCTCATCCTCATCATCCTCATCATCATCATCATCACCAGCATCATCATCATCATCATCATCATCATCATCATCATCATCATCACCAGCATCATCATCATCCTCATCCTCCTCATCCTCATCCTCATCCTCCTCCTCCTCCTCCTCCTCATCATCATCATCATCATCATCATCATCATCATCATCATCATCATCATCCTCATCATCCTCATCATCATCCTCATCATCATCATCATCATCATCATCATCATCATCATCATCATCATCGTTCCCAAAGCCGGTTCATCATTAGCATTCAGCAGCTGAACCTCCTCATCGCCCGGCGGCGTGGGTCCACCCAGGTGGATACACAGTCCCGGGAACCCCAGGCGCACCTGGCACTGCGTCCGTTGTGGGGTGAACCCAGGATCTGCATTGGCTGGGCCCACCATTGCACGTGGCCGAGTCGTGAAGATTCCTGGTACTGGTGAAAGCTTGTAAGCTGGGCAAACCTGATGGCTATGGAGCGTGAGGCGCCAGTCACTAGTCACAAACATTTCCAAATTTTCATTGTGATGCTTGCACTCTGAACGAAAACTTGGAGAGTTGAAAAAAGAAAGCCTGAGTAGATCATCGCCAGCCAGAACTACCAGAGCATCATCCGAATGATAACGAGCTTTCGTTATCCATGCCGTACGAAAGTTACCAGGCCACAGTTGGCACACTCAATGCTGTGGGAGGTCCTGCAGTGAAAAAATAGTCAGGCCGCCCACTCTGCAGGTGCTCTGTTACATATTCTGCTCAGTGGGACTGGTGATTCATGGTCAGCGTTTTGGTGCTTGGGATGACTGTAGTCAGGTTTCAAATATGGAATGCAGGATCGGAGAATGAGCAGCTCGAAAAATGCAGCTGCTCCTGATCAATGTGCTTGTGATGCTATCACCGTTATCATCGTAATTCTCATGGTTTTTATCGCAACTACTTCTGCCATGTCAATCCGCCATTACTAGCATCCGTGATCACCATCGTCGACTGACACTACCTGCAAAGCAAAGACCATTGTCAACTATGATGATATGATTAATAGACACAATTTATCAATGATTCTTAGCCATTGTAAGAGCGAAAACTCGACACTATCAACCATCACTATCAGCCATGATTGGCCACCATTATCAACTATCACTATCAACCAGTATTTCTATTATCAACCAGTATCAACCATGGGAAACGGATGCAACCAGGATCAACCTTGAGCAAAGCATCGGATGCTTTAGACCTCACTCACCGCTGCGTTTTGCAGACCCAAGTGGCTCCGGGAAACAGAAAGATACGATGCGATGGTGGTTCGGAATGGCTGATTGCTGCTTGATGACGAGTAATGGTGGTTGATTATGGTGAAAGAGTCATGGCTGATGATGATCAATGATGGTTCAGAATGGATTCATGGCACGACCACTTCAAAATGGTTCTTAGACATGATCATGGTTGGATTCATATTCACTGTCCTCATTTTCCACTTGCAGGGTATCTCGCCTGATTGCATCGCCATTGGTGATGCCATGAAGATACATCTCTGCTCCATTCAACAATGTGCGGGTGCACATCTATCCCCTATGGAAGCCTTACCCACAGGGTGTCCCAGCATATCTTTATGGACGCTCTACACACCGTTGGCCGGGTGTGGGGCGCATTGGTGAATTCCTTGCTAAAGGGGCTGGGAGTTTTAGGCCAACCCACTTGTATGCTGAGTGGATGACAAGGGGACGATGCGCTAATGTGCTCCTTGGACTCTCGGTCGCCCTGGGCGTTTCTGCATATCTCTGCTCGCTCGGAGTGTTGCTTTGTTCGCTTACAGGGGTTCTCACCATTGCAAGAAGGGAAGGCCGTGCATGAGCTTAGGGTTTGGCAATTGCTCATGTGTTTGGTTTTGAATCTGCAAGTTGGAGGCAAGACTTTGCACAATGTGATGCCTAGACCTACTCACTCTTAAGCATATCCTACATATGAACACATCGCGGGCTGATTCCCTAGCTGCCACCTCGTATATCTCTTGTCAAACGGCTGACCTTGAATACTCAGTTGCAGTGGATTACATTGATGCAGTAAGTCTGTGCCGGCAGTGGCCTTATTCATTTTGCCAAGCAAGATGTCGCAGGATATTTTGATTTGGAGGCCAAAAATGGCAAGCAGCACCCTCCATCGGCTTTTGATCCGTGCAAGCCTTACCCAAAGGGTGTCCCAGCATATCTTTGTGGACGCTCTACACACCGTTGGCCGGGTGTGGGGCGCATTGGTGAATTCCTTGCTAAAGGGGCTGGGAGTTTTAGGCCAACCCACTTGTATGCTGAGTGGATGACAAGGGGACGATGCGCTAATGTGCTCCTTGGACTCTCGGTCGCCCTGGGCGTTTCTGCATATCTCTGCTCGCTCGGAGTGTTGCTTTGTTCGCTTACAGGGGTTCTCACCATTGCAAGAAGGGAAGGCCTCTCTGGGGGTATGTGCAAACTTATCGAATCTTCATGCCATTCTCAACTGGTATGATCATCGCGTAGCCATCATCAACGGACCACCCAGCCACACCACACCCTTCCATTTTCCAGAAGGCCAGATCTTTGTCCACGGGAGCTCCGGGGGAACAGCGGCCATGCCTTGGAGACCACAAATTTCTCGTGCGGCGTCGGAACTCCAAGGAGTCCATTAAGTCCGGCCATGACAAGAAACCATCAACAGCCATCAACTATCAACCAGAAGCGCTATGGCTCAGCCCTTTTGACAGCACCCATGGTTTTCGGATCAATTGTTGTTGTTGTTGTTGTTGTTGTTGTTGTTGTTGTTGTTGTTGTTGTTGTTGTTGTTGTTGTTGTTGTTGTTGCTTACCCTATGACGCCACGAGCGAGCGAACAATCATGGAGGGTTGGTTCTGGCCGGTGCAGGCCTTGTTTTTGTCGCCCACGCGAGAGCTGGCCGAGCAGAGTCAGAAGGTGTGGCGAGAGCAACAGTGAAGTTTGACGAATGGTTGATAACTGTTTTTAACCATTAGCTGTTTTATAAACAAATGGTCTTAGCAGGTTTTATAACCATTAGCTGTTTTATAACCAAATGGTCTGACTAAATCTGACTAATGGTTGATGTTGATGCTTTGAAGAGTGTTTACTAGCTTGACAATGGCTGAGAGTAGCTCATGAGTCCCAATTAAAGACCACAATTGCCATGCTTCAAGAATTTTGAAATTGTTCGAAAGTGATGCCCTTGTTGACCAATTGGTGGCCAGTTAGTAGCACTTTTCCTGCAGTGAAGCTGGGAGGACTACCAGAAGCAAACGAACCACCCCGACACGTACATGTTGCTATCCAACAATCTGTTGTACTACTTGGTTAGGTGATGCAACTCCCATGATAGTCAGAGACGATGTGGAAACAATGGCCTGGGTGGTGACCATACCGACGTATCTTGATACAGATTGGCTCTCTCTCCTACTCTCTGCTATTCTCTTTGTTGAGATTTTTTCTAACCAGTCTTTATTCTATCTCTCTTTATTCTTATGCTACTCTCCTTATTCATGTCCTTATTCTCTGAATATTTTTCTCTCCGGATTCTTACCCCGTTAAACGCTTCATGTGCTCTTCGAGCAGCTTCTGTTAAAGGTCGTGCAAAAGTGTGGGCCTGGCCTTGGGGAACAGCATCACTATCAACTCCCATCGTCTCCCGTCATCTCCCAGCGCCCCTGGGAAGGCTTATGGTACCAATCTGTTCCTCATATCATTGGAAAACAAGTAGAGATGTCACGAGTCACAAGCTTTAGCCCAACATGACTTATTTTTGTGTGGGCTAAGAATGCAATCCGGACGGAGAGAGAGACACTCCCATTTTATTCGGATTGAAGCGTTGAGACGTGCGGCTTTTCAAACCCTGAAGTGTTCGCCAGGTGTGTTTGGCTCTGGGTGACTATCTCAACGTGCAGGCCCTTCTGCTGTAGTTGTACAAGCTGCGACGTTGAAGCGGTGCTTTGCGGTAGGTGTATCCAGTTGGAGGTTTCTTCAAATCGGGGTGCACCAAAAATGGTTGGTCTTTTACTACAAATGAGTAGGATCCCCAGGGTGCCCTATGACTTGGGAAACACCTGAGAAACCACCATTTGATAGCTCAGCCCTTGGGCAGGTTCATGTGTGCATCGGAGGGAAGCGCGTTTCGGATGACATCCACACCTTCGAAGCTGGAGTTCAGATTGTGTGCCTCGTCAAGGAGTGGACCAGGGCTGCTGAAGGGATCAACAAATCAGCAGAATATAGTGATCAACCAGTCTCTCGATCTTTCAGTACTTAGATGCCTAGGATTTGTTAGTTACAATGCAGGGTTATTTTCCAACAACAACCACCATCACCATATTACCTGATAAATAGTTACCATTAGTTCACCTCTTTGGTGCTGCCTGGATCTTGGTTGCTGCCTGCCAAGAACAAGGGAGTTGGCAAGAGCTGTGAGCATGCTGCTGAAGTTTGTGAGTTTGGTGCTTGGTGATTGGTTGATGGATTAACTGGCTCCATTGGTTGTAGCCTCCGGCATGTTTGATCGCCTCATTCTGGTAGCATTGAGACGTTTTTGGATTCAAAGCAGTCCAAACTGGGAGTCTCCATGATTTAGAGAATTTCAAGAAAGACATCGCTTCATGGGCCTTCATGCATGATGGATAGTGTCATGGATGATGTCATGGATGATGTCATGGATAATGTCATGGTAGTTCCCCTTGCCTTCATCAAGAGCTGCTCACCACGACATGTTCCAACTGGGAACCTGCACCAAGGTCGGGCACTCCAGGCAGGGTCTTCCACATGATCCAACAGCGTCACTTCAGCACGCGACACGTATGGGCTCTCAAGTCTGGTCTCGGTCATGCTGCGAGAGAGTTGGGGGAGGTTGGTTGATGATGGTTGATGATTGTTGATGATGGTTAGCAGCGATGGTTTTTGATGATTTGAATAATCATTCATGATACTTAATCATTATTCATAGCTAATCCGGTTGACAATGGTCCTTTGAGGCTCAACAATGGTTGTGCTTGAAGCCATAGAGTGAAGGACCGGTTGCAAGGACTCAGCTTCTTTTGGTTGATGGGGAAACCATTCCCAGGCAATGGCTGGTTTTGCCGGTTGAGCAGAGCAGTGGGCAAAAGGGGACCATGGTTAACCATGCATTGATCCATTGATCATCTGAGTCCATGAATCCTCATCTGACTCCACCAACAAAGCTCTACTGCAGCAACTATACTTTGGCTAAGGTGGAGGTGCTTTGACAAACATAGTCAAAGACACTGTGGACCACAGCAGATCAATGGTTTTGGTCGGTGTGGTTTGTTGCAGGTTTGGTGTGGGGATGGTCTTGTGTGTTTGGTTGCTAATCTGTTCAGTCGCTACTCTGCTTGGAACTTGCGCATCACGCTCCCCCAACGAATTGGCCGCTGGTTCGGACCATTTGCAGGAACCACGGGCCTTTACCATCTTTTATCGTGAAGGAACATCAAGATGAGTGGATAGTGCCATTTGATGAATGGGACCAGCATGATTCTTGGGTTTCCAGTTTTCCCAGCATGACACCGTAGCACTGCATGCCGGGTTTTCCCGAAGCTTTTAACATGCAGAGACGTTGAGGTCCATGAGAGAAGACATCAAGGATGACTTAGGATGACCAAGACCTACAATGGTGGTTACCTCCTAAGGGCCCCTTTAGCTGGTCATTTTTACATGGAAACCAACTGGATAATCATCATCAATGACCACGATATTCCCCATCGTATTGTGGCAATTATTGTGCTTATAGTCATTATAGTTACCAACTATAGCTATTACAGTTACCAACTAGTTAACCCATCAAAGGTTGGTGGTTTTTCTCCCCATGATTTCTACTTTGTTGGAAGCCGATCACCCGAAATCCGCAGCACAACTAGCGGCGATGTCGCTCCGCATCGGTGCGCTGCTGCTGCGCCGGCGGAACCCCTTGGGTTTGGCCCTGCTGGGCCTGTGCGGCCACCTGCATACAGCGCCAGTGGGGATGGGTAGCTTTGGGGAAATGGTAGGGTTTGGTACTGGTGCATAGTGGTTGATGGTGGTTACTAGTGGTTACTAGTGGTTAATCGTTGTTGATGGTGGTTAACAGTGGTTAGTAGTGGTTACTAGTGGTTGCTAGTGGTGGCAAATAATGGTGGATAGTGATTTTCGTGCAGGTTAGTAGGGGTTAACAAACAAAAAGCTAACAACAAAGAATGACCAGCAAGAGGCCAACAAGAAGCAACTGTAGCCAAAAAAGAATGCTTGGTAGGTTATACGAATCTGGTTTTTGAGGCATTCAAGGATATATCCATGACGTAACGAGGAGCTACCCCCAAGTGATTGATGCTTTCCTAGTGCTGACCCTGTCCAATTTTGGGGAACCCATCATTGACCCAGCGGTCGATGAATCCACTGGGGCTGCCTGGGATCATCTTGTTCAAGCACTTTGATTCTTGCGGATTTTTAGATTGGTTGGATTCTTTGATTGTTTGGTTGGATATGTTTGCTTGCTTGTATGGCATTTTTTTTATATACTTCCAAAGAAAACGCCGGTGCTTGTTGGTTGATATTGCTTGTCGAAGGGTCTTTATGTCGTAGGAAAGCTGCAAAACGAAATGGCAATCACCAGTCATCAGACTTCAGGCAGACTTGTGCCCCATGCGGTTGGTTGGAATCGACAAACAATGTTAAAAGATGGAATAGGAATGAATGAGATGATATATCTCTATGTTAGTATTCCCATTCTTATGAATATGTTGATGTTCTAGATTGATATCCATCCAAAATCAGCCATCTATGTCCATGTTCCATTCTCATGCATGATAGTCTGATGGTTGCTGCTTATAGTTTGTTATCATATATTTTTGTTTTTTTGACACATGAACTCATGATCTTGGATTGCTCATTGGCGATCTTGTCGCTCTGCCCACGATCAGCAAAAGAACCACTCCTGTTCAGCACATGACGGTAGATCATGGTCACTAAATCTCATTTTTTTCATATCAACAGGTGTATCCAACCAGGTTGGAAGCCCAGGCCTTGAGGTCTCCAGGTATATCCTCAAGGCATCTCCCGGTGGCCGAGGCGGCTTGACCCAGCGGCCCTTCCTGGCTGCTGCTGGCGCGCTGCCCACGGGTGACCTCTCCGCGCTGCATCAGAGGTTTGGCGGCGATGCCAGCGTCCCCTGGCACCACTCGGGGTGGACCGTGCCATGGGAGCTGTGGAAAAAACCCCTGGTAGCCAATGGAAAATGGTTGTAGCTGGTTGTAGCTGGTTCATGACATGGGTGTTTCTCAAGGGTATCCCCAAATCATCCATTGTTACCCATTTACAGTAATAAATGGACTATTGTAGGGGTACCCCCGATTTTGACAAAGCACCACATACGTGTTGATGGAGTGTTGATGGATATGAAAGTAACGAACAAGTAGCTGCGATGTCTTCGACGAATTTGGGGGGTTACAGAAACTAGGAAACCAGTCAAGAACACACCTGTAACTTGTAAGTACAGGAATACTACATGGGACACATCAACTACTACAATCGAGCAGAAGATTCATGGGGTGATGTTGAAAGTATAAACTGTATAGCTGATTTACATCGATTGTTGCAATGAACCAAGCAGTTTGCAGCAAAGACTGAAGCTGTTTCCAGCTTGTGCATCATTCAAGTCAATAGGCCAAGAGGAATGTCTTGAGGATCTAACAGGTGTATAATCTGCATACCTGTTGACCAATGATTGAACGGAAACATCATCGCGCAGTTGATACTTCTTTTCAGTGGGCAAGCTAGGTCCTCCACTGCTTGAAGTCCTGCAAACAAATACAGGGTTTGGACTGCAGCTGCTACAAAGCAGAGAATAAACTATGAGTTGGAAGGAGATATCAAGTTTCACCGGCATTTTAGAAGAGCCGTCATAGTATTTGTAGATGGAGCTGGAGGTAGCGAGCGAAATGTACTTGTTTTGAAGTATCACTTCTGCGGTATCGATTGGCTACGACTTTGAAGATGTGAAACAAGCAAGATTGAGCAGGTGAAGAAAGTGATTGGAGGCCCAACAAGTATGGTTTGAACAGCCTAACCTTGCTTGTTTCACCTGGCTTGATTGCACTCAAACAATGGCACGGATCGCCACAGACATCTGGCGCAACCGAGGTCTTTGCAAATCAACCGATGCCACAGAAGGCCAAGAGCGGCGGCACCATTTCGGCCTTGAAACTTGACCCGTGGAGCGCCCAATGGTTGGACGTGCTGGTTCTACGGGGCTGTGAAAATTACCTCAAAAATCAGCAGCTTGAGAAACACTTTGGAAGTCTGATGGAAGAAAAACCAGTTTGGTATGGACTGACCTGATGACTGGTATGGCAATTTGAGGGTCAGTGCCACTAAGGAGTGTTCAAATTCCTGCGCTGGAGCGATTGAGGCCATATCTCAGGCGCCAAGGGTGACATCTGGGGTCGGCCTCAGCGGGAAAACACGAAACGGTTTCGGTGGTTCCTCAGCGCTTAGTGACTAGTTGCTGCAGCTGACATTGCAGGATCACAAGTCTTGCATCATGGTCCAAGAAATCTTCTTTTAGGGTCTACAAGCTCTGAACATCATCAACCATCAGCCATTAACCATTGACTTCAGCATCATCCCAGTGCTAGTCATTACTTAACCATCACAAGCCATCATTTTCTCATCACTGGAGTCATGTGACGTTCCTCCAAGGCCGGGTGCTTCGGTCTTCGACCTGGGCTTTGGCAGCGGGGTCATGACGGCCATGTTTCTGGCGCTGGAGGACCTGCACGTCACTGGGGCGGACCTCGAGGACAAGGTGAAGGTGGCGACGCAGATGCTGGGACCCAACGTGGTGTGACTCAGCCTCTGCCTGGTTGAGCCACCACAGAAAAACGAGTAAAATGGACCTAAAAGTGTTGATTGCGGATGATTTGAGATGATCAAACTACAGGGGAAATTTGAGGGGACCCACTTCCGTTTGTGCTCTGGTTTTGGACCATAGTTGGGAAACAATTGGGAAAATGACGGCAACTTGTGCTTTCCGAAGCAGGGTTTGTTCTGACTTGGCTCGACATATCAACTTTACACGCGATCATTTGAGGAAATCATGCTCTTAAAACTTCAATGGAAGCGCACACTCCCTAGACCAACTGCGATCATTTTTGGCCTTGAGCCAGGAGCCATGGTTTATCTGCACTTCAAATCCGGGTGCAGCACTGAAATCGCAGTTTGTTGGTACATGCTCGTGATTCTTGGTACCCTGCCATTGACCACCATAAATCTTGAACCCACTATCCGTAATCATTGCCATGAACCAATATGATGCTTAATTCTAAACGATGGCAATGGCTCTCATATCAACCATGATCATTCACCGGGATCCATTCGGATCCATTGAGATCGCCCTTGCGTTGGCTGAGGAACATGCTGTCCAGTGGCGGTCCATTCCGTCCCTTTCGGCAAGAGCAGTTCGAATTTCTGGGTGGCGATGCCTTCGACTTTCTGCAAAGATGGCAGCTGAACACATCGCCGCGTCGTGGGGTTGTTGTGGGCATAGGTCTTGGGGCACCCGTTTAGCATCACTTCTGAACCATCATCAGGATATTTACCATGACTTGGCCACGTCTAGTTCATCAAATCGGATTGTCACAGATCAACCATTAACCACCAGTTGATGTTCTGAGAAGTCGCAGTTTGACCAATCGGTAGATTCGTTGAGGCTCTCCCAGGAGCAACAGGTAGCCAACAGGGGGCTGATCACCATGGGAACCCTTTGGAAACAGTCACAGCTGCCCTGCACTCACCACTGGGTTCGTCCACAGCCAAGGTGGTACTAACCATCCAAGTTCATAATCATTATGAACAGGGAAACCACCGCCGTTTTTGGAGCCATTTTTGGACAAAGCCAACTAAGCATCATTGTTGGAAGCCATGAACTACTACATTGTTGCTTACTATCCTCTTACCAACTATCAGCAACAACGATGCGCCAGCCAACAACCATCAAAATAAACCATCAACCATCAAAATCAACCATGAACCCATCAACATCAACCATCAACTACTGAAGCATTGACCTTGATGGCTGATCAACCACCACCGTTCAACTTCCTGGATCCATTCACCATGGATCCTGCGCCGTCGCACCCCGTCCTCTCTGCGGGCGCCCCTGCCGCCGCCTGCGCCCAGGAAAGGCGAAGGACGAAGCTTCGACGTGGTCTACAGCGGTTGCTCCTTTGATCCGAGCACCGACCAGCTGGAGCTCTTGCGCCTTGCAGTGGATGGGGAACCAGGGAGGATGGGAGAGGATGGTGGATGAATGGTTGAGAATGGTGGTTCATGATGGTTGATGATTGATGGGATGAATGGTTCACATGATGGTTGATGATGGTGATTGATGATACTGGTTGAACACCGGTCCAATTTGTGAGCACACTCAATGGTACGCAGAGGCGTTGACATCGACGCTGTTGTTTTTTTGCTTTTGTAGTTGTTGTCGTCCTCAAAATCATTCAACATGGCTGTTGCCATTGCCATTTCGTACAAACTTACCGTCAAAACATGGAAACTTTCAGTCCAGGGAAACTACCAGTGACCGCACCAGCGTGGGTCACCAGCACTTCACAGTCGCTACATGTTTGCTTTACACAGTGTACTGGTTGATATATCAAATCACCAACAAGCAAGCAAAGAACCAACGAACCGACCCAACAACTAACCTAGCAGATTTTGTGCATTCGTGCCATGATGCCTGTCACCACCATCCCGGTGCCAGTTGCTCATAGCTGGCACGTAGCAAGTGGATCAACGGTGCAGTCGCCACCTTTTTGCCGCCTTCATTCAGCTTGGTGATTCGGGCCGTTGATTGACGCAGCCTTGGAACTAGGAAATGTTTTCCAACCGAAGACCAGGATGGGTGGTGATTTTCGACCACATGAAACCCCAAGATTGAAAGATGATTCCGGGGGTGAAACACATGGATGCTCCATGTCACGAGAAGCAAATCTGTGATGGTTCCTGGTTTAGTCACAGTGCTGGGAGTGCGAGGTGCCTTTGCTATGATCAATATATAGAGTCAGAGGTAAAAGGTGCAACAAACCGAAGACACAGGGAATCACTATAGAGGTGCACCAACCAACCGAAAGTCGGGATCACCAGCCGCAAAAAACACACCCAATCATCAACCATCTACCACGGACAGCCACCGTCCACAGTGTCCACTTCACGGTTTCAACGTGTTGCCGCTGCAGTCTGGGCCGACTGAAGCCCACTGGCGCTGCCGTTTTCAACCTGGGGAATCCTGGGAGACAAGGCGAGTCACCAGGGGCCACGCAGCAGTTGGGGTGGACCAACGAGTTGGGATCCACTGGGCATTTGTAAACTCATGGAATCGGAGGGATCAACTGATCAAACTGATCAAAACAACCAGTTCTTAGACTTCAGGGAATTGGTTCGTCGTCACATATCTTTACTCTGCCAGTTTCATGTTGACCTTTTCATAAACGGTTCCAGAGTCGTGGATGTTGACATTGACAGATTTGGTCTTGGGAAAATGAAAGCTGGCTTACATGCCCAGATGATTGGTTGGATAATATCGTGACTAATGGCCCTGACGAGCGGCAAATAGTCAATTGGATGCAATGGGCACCTGCACCGATTATGTATCAGAAGTGGAAGGCAGACCAAAGCAATGAGCACCTGAAATCGTGCAAAGTTATATTCAGACAGATCACACAAAGTTGGTTTCGACATGTCATGTCAAATGGTGCCAAGAAAATGAAAGCAAAGCTTGTGTTGTTGGAATGGTATGAATAAAAGTTGGTATTATTCTCAGTAGTGAAGGCAATTTGGCATCACATTATTTTGCATGATTGACTTCATCCGTGTAGGAAACTAGTGGAGCAGCTCATTGTGTTCAACAACTGGGCAACATGTTGCAAGCAACAATGGAACCAACCATGGAACCCACGGGCCTGCGAGGCATGTACTTTGTGGCAGATGGAGGGAAAACCTGCGAACTGCTGATGCAAGTGTAGGGGCCTGAGCTGAAGCAGGGGCTGGGTTCAGTTGGCGTATCAACTGAGTTGGTCTCGCGCATCTCGCTTGAGAAAAACCTTAAACCCTTTGCCAAGTCTTATATATGACTCATATCCTGGAAACATTTTCAGGCTGATCTCATGCGTATCATTTTGGGTGTCCTTTGGCCCGAGAGCGGGAAGCTTCTCGGGTTGAGGAACTTCATGATGGCGGAAAGTCCTTTGACTCCTCCGGTGAGAGCTGACTCTGAAATTCCGCTCGAACCTTCAAGGCTCAGTTGTGCGGCAGGTCAGTTTGGTGCGGTGGAGGTCCTATGCCAATGCTCCGGGCTGCAGGTGTAGAATCTTTGCATATTTGTAGGTATAGATTTCTTCATTTCGCTTTATTTACAGGTATAGTATATGAATTTAGTTTTTTGTCATGACGCATCGCACAAACACGGGCGTGAGTGTAACCCCCATTTCGTGGATTACGCATCACGTCAGAGTGCGAACTTCGCATTTACGTCCGCCCGGTCAGGCTGGGCCAGTGGATACGTCGCAACATCTTTGCAGAAAAGGAGTTGTGAAGGGACAAAAAACCCAGGGACCGCGAGAGCTCGGCTGCGCTTGGGATGGGCGGTGGATGCAGAGACTGTGCTGCATCCCGGGAAGTGTAGACATGTTATGAGTATATTGGAATAGATGTAAAGAGAATCAATAAACAAACACATCAAATAACTAAATACATGAATATAGATTTAGATCAATACATATATAGACTCTGTATATTTATATGATTTATATAGTACATACAAACATACATAGATGCTGAGAGTGTCTCTGTCGGCCTTGCGATCTGCGCCAGCCTCTCCAGCCTGGCTCAAGCCTTTGGAGCGGACGATGCAGGGCGCCGGGATGGACTATGAGGCAACGCTGTGGCGGGCGGCTTGGAGGTGTAGGATCCCCAAGAGCTGGGGAAGCTGTTGCATCTGGTGCTTGACGGGGTCCCCCAGTTATCATCCACTTAAGCATTTAGACCAAGCATAACTTTGGGCCCCAAACTGGTTTGAGAAACCACCAGGACTGTGGGTTTTCCCTGCTGTTTAAGTAGACCTGGGAGACACCATGATGCCATGGGTGACGCGGCAAGTGCCGGTTTTGGGCACTCAACGAGTCCAGCAGGAGACCAGTTCGCAGCCAGGTAGATGTTCACCACATTTCAATAGAGAAAGTCAGACGAAATAGAACATATTCAGTTGATTTTTTGGGTTGACGCTTGTTGATGCTTGTTGATGCTTGATGAATTCCGAATGTTTTCGCCATTTTTCGGATGAGATTTGCTATAGATTTGCTGAACTTCAGCTGAATGATTGATCAACAGATCTTCGGATCATGTCGTGGGCCGCCACAGACCCTGAGCCAACACAGCGATGCCACCCGCGACATCGGCGTGGCGGCCATGCGGAGCGCGGCCTTGGCTCGGGTGGGCTCCTGGTCTGGGAACTCGGTGGATCTGTGGAGTTGAATGGTTTTGGTAAATTCTGAGGATCTGAGGATTCTGGAAGTTTGAAGTTTCATTATATAATCTTTTTGTTTGTTGAAGTTTCATTGATCTTCTTCTTTGATGAAGTTTCATTCATCTTCTTGTTTGATGAAGTTCAGGAAGAAAGTCTGCTGTTTTGATACTGTGAAGAAACCGTTTGTGAAATTGTGATTGTGGTTTTTGGTTTGTGCAGATGCGTGTGGCTCAAGGCTCAAGCACTCTTTCAAGGGTTCGCAGGTGACGCATAGCAAGGCCAAGGACCAGACCAACGACAGCCATGCAGGATGCCGAAACTGAAGCTAGTCCTTTGACAGAAAATGGCAACAACCAGGATGAGTCTGCCAATTCTGAAGGAGATTTTGAGGAGAAAGAGGAAGAGGAGGATGAGGAGTACAAGCGATTGAAAGAGCACTTCTTGCGCGAGCAAAACTTCCGGTTTTCTCGCATTGTCTCTGGAACTCGTTTGCACTTCCGTCCAGGTGTCGAGGAAATTCCAGAGGCGACGGTTCATCACTTGCGTGGCTATGTGAAGCAGGCCAAGGCACTTGGGGTTACTGCAGCTATTGCCGTCAACACACACGTGGATCTCGTCCAGAAAATTGCTGCAGAGGCGGAGCCAGACTTTCCACTCCATGTTCTCCATGTTCCTTGCTGGGGAGCATTTGTCCCAGCCTTGAATGCACTGTTGAATTTTTCCCAGAGCAAGGGCGCCAAGCACATTTTGTATCAGTCTCTAGAGGTTTGCTGCTCACGTGATGTCTTGCAGCGCATCATGGACCATCATGACGCTGATACCTTGGTGGTGGGACCAGCCATGGATGGCCACAGGTTTCGTCCAGGAGAACGAATCCTGGATGGGAGGACTTCGCCATGGAACACTTTGGCACTTTGGAGCGTGCGAAAGCTTGCTCTGACCGGCTTTCTGTGCATTGCTGACGGGTTGCCCGATGTTCCGGACACAATCAGTCTCCAATCCATGAGTCTTCGAGGCATGCCCAGCTCTTTGTCTTCATCGACCATGGGAAGCCACAACTGGTGGAATGGCGAGGATGATTTCCAGGTTGGTTTTGCAAGGCAAATGACGGACAAGCAAGCCCCCCCAGCCGGTGTTGAGGAGGTCACGGCCATCGCGCTATTGCAACATCTCCATGGCTCCGACCGAGCCCGGGCAGTCTTGCTACAGCTGCCTGACCATCTTGAAGCTCAGATGTCATGGTCTGCCAATTGGGGCAAGGATGAAGCCCGGCAAAAGTGGCACAAATACAAAATGGCCTCCAAAGTCGCGCGCCCTGCAGCACAGCTACAGGAGCTCTTCAAACTTCGCACAGTGCCTTCAACGGGTTCTGTGGTTGGCCAAGAGGCAAACATTGCCGGTGAAGCTCCTGACTGCTTTCAGCTCTTGCGGCGCCGGAAAAGGGCGGACACCGGTGAAGAAGGGGAGCAAGAGCATCAGGATGATCAAGAAAAGGATGCTGGAAATGGATCCGTCCATGTGGGCAAAGTGATGCACTACGGTGAATCCATCATGCCGCCAGTGCGCATCGACTGGATATGTCTAGTGCTTTGCCTCATCTTCTACGCCAACTCTACATCTGTGTTGGCTACCGCCTTCAGTTGGATGAACGCCAAAGGCCCAGGTCAACTTGACCAAACAGATGTGGCTTTCGTTGCCTTTCTGATTGGAGGCATTTACCTCCCAATGCCATTGTCTCTCTGGTTGAGCCGAACAGTGACCGTTCGCTTTGGGCATCGCTATGGCCTCCTGTTGTTCCTTTTCTTCCAGCTCTTGGGGCACCTTCTTACGGTGTGCTGCCAAGCCATCGCACCGCACACTGCATGGCCTGTGATGTTGGCACGGTTGGTGCATGGCCTTGGCTCCGGCATCTTGTTCCAGACTCGCCATATCCTGGCGACGTTGAGCACCAATGACAACCACACGAAGATCCAGACTTGGATTTTCTTCACGGGTGACTTGGGTTTGGCGGTTGGAGCTCTCTTTCCTGTGATGCTCTTTGCCATCAGTGGGGGCAATCTTCCGAAGGAGGCGCCAGAATTGATCCCATCGGCGGTTTCCCTCTGCATCGAGTTGATGGTGATGCTGTGGGTTGGCTCAGTCTTCCCAAGTCGGCTGAATGGATTACCTGAAGGAGTGCGATTTACCGACTGGACTGCAAAGGGTCGGTACCGTTCAAAACGGGCCGCATCCGACGTGGAATCCGACAGGAAGTTTCGTCTCACTGTGTGGCTTTCGGGCACCATGCGAATCTTTGTGCAGTCCGCAATGGTTCCCGTAGTGGCACTCTCAATGAGAGATGCCAATTGGACTGGTAACTTCAGGCAGACTTTGGCAGTTGCTTCCCTCTTTCTTCTGCCGCTACCATTTGAAGCAATCGCGGGAGGGAGCGTGTCCTGCTCCTCTCGGGATGGAGCAAAAGATGGGACAACTTTCAGCAAGATCCTCTCTGGTGCCATTGGTTGTGCTGCTCTGCTCGTTGCTGGTTTGCAGCCCCAAAGTGCCGATGGCGATGGTGAACTTCTGACATTGCTATCGAGGATCTTCGAACTTGGAATTCTGATGGTCGCCTTGGGAATGGCAGCTCCGTACAATGCTGCAAAATTGTACCAGCAAAAGGATGCTGAACACTCTATTGTTGTGCTGGAGTGGCTGAAGGCTTATGTTGGCCGATTGCTTGGGCCCTTCTGTGCAGTTCTACTTTACAGCTTCCTCGGCTATGGTCCAGTACTTGCAGTACTTGCATTGGCCACCGCCGTCGTGACCCTGACAGCATAATTCAACAGGAAGACAGATCGATTATCAGAATTCGAAGAAGATCGTGGGGTTCTACAATCGCTTCTGGGGGGTGATCATACTTTCAGGGATTTGCCAGTGAACGCACTGAACAAAAATCGAACTTATCCACGAGACCCTACAGAAACTGTTTGGCTATTGACGCATGTTAGCCCTTGTCATGATCCAACTATTTGACCATGATCAAAAATCTGGCAATACCCATCATAGCTGTGGAAACTATATAATCAGGTGCTACCCTCGGCATTGTACCCGCAGGTATCGGGTTGGATGCTATTCTTGTTGCGCTTTGTCGCTGGTTAATAAGTGCTCTACGAAGTGTAACTTGTCGTAGTTCTTGCTTTTTGAGACCTGCAGAAGAAATCTTGTTCAAAGAAGCAAATTCGGTCCTTCACCATCTATTGTACTTTGGGACACGCTTTCATCACTGCTGCCACTGCAGAAGAACCCCTCTGCTACTTCGTAGATGTTCGGCGTTCTTGTGCCACCGCAAATGTGGTGGCACTTGACGTTTTCCTTAATTGGGTGTTTCTCAAAATAGAGGTACCTCTAAATCATCCATTAATAGTCATTTATAGCAATAAACCATCCATTTTTTCGGCTCCCCTATGTTGAGAAACCACCAATTTAATTATGTTGTTTGTGCAGGGTTTTTCCCTTCCAAGAAGGGTTTCCCTGCGACCGCACGAAGGATGGCCAGCTTGAGCTCCATGCCATGTCAAGGCAAAAGGCGCCAAGAGTTAGCCTGCAACCAGTAGCAGCTGCGTGGCGCTTGATCATCAGCAAAGCTCGAAATCTTTCAGTTGAGAAGCCCTGAACTTGCTGGGCGAAGAATCCCCTGAATTTTGACAGGCTGATTATTGTGAATGATGATTGACAACAGCTATACCCAACTTTTGAACACGAGGATCTACCAAGCAAAAAGCATCAAAAGTGATGGGTGGCATCATGGGCATTACCGAGGCATGGCCGAAGCACAGAGGATGTGGTGGCATCGGATATTGCACAACCAGGCGAGGAAGGGCTGGTGGTGTTCATGGATCATTTTGCAGCTGCGCTGCTGGTCAACCAAACCGGTGGGGGGTTTACCATGGCTAGTGATAGCTGGTTTACCATGATTAGCACCAAACCAGTCTGCAGAAAATAGCTGGATCTCAAGGGATTTTTTGGCACCTCTCTTGGAACATCACCAAGTTGACACGATGATCAGATCGAGACAGAAGTGCAAGAGGACGTAAATCTGGTCTGACCACTACTAACACTAACCACTATCAAGCACTATCAACCACTACTAAGCATTATGAATCACTGAACAGATCACCTGAGTCTTCACCAAGGGTTTGGTCGGTGCAGTCATTGCTCAAGCGACCAGCTTCAACAGCCTGTGCCTCTCGGCTTGTTTGTTAACCCGTTTCGCCATGAAGTGCTTCGCTCGTGCAGCACTTGCCCTTGTCATGTTGATGCCAGTGATGTCCCTGCGCGGGAAGGAGACAGGTGGGGCACAAGTCGTTTGTTGAGGGGCGAAGATTCTTGAAGCATCGTTAGCTGATTTAGATTGGTTTAGATTGGTTTAGATATTGGTTAGATATTAAGGTTTAGATATTGGTTTAGATGGGTTTCGCCCGAAGAATTCGACCAAACTAACTCACCCATTGCCCCAGTAGCCAGCTGATCGCCCAGGTGAGGATTGGAGCGCTCAGGATCGGACCGGTGTGAACGCTTTGGAGCGCGACCCAAAAGATGATGGCCGAGTCTCCTACTACTGTGCTCCCATTGGCAAAGCGGAGCCAGGGGATTGCAACTGGATCAAGGAAGAGGACAAGTGCAACGAGCGCACTGGGATTTGCACTTGGAAGCCGTACCCTTGAGAAGCCTCACGAAAATTCATGAGACCTTTGGCTGAAAAAAAAATGCTGATGAAGCACTGGCAGGTTGGAGCACTGCTGTTGGGATGTAACGGAAATCCCATCCCATCCACTTGGTGATGTGGCAGATCGCTGGGGAAAGGTGACCACTGGTGAGCCATTGTGGTATCTCGCTGAAGTGGTTGCCTCTCTGATTTTGCTTGGCACATTGACATCATGAGCTCATGGCTTTTCAGTTATTTGCACGAGCCTGTGTGATACAAGCAAGATGAACACTTGAGTGATGGATACATTCAAAACTCACGTTGTTGGCTGAGGGGGGTATATCCACTAATAGCTTGATTTTCTTCAACCCTGCAAAATGGTCAATTGTTTTCTGAGACTGGAATGTCTCTTAAGGTGGATCATTCCTACTCGAGGCTACGCATGGTTGCGATCATAGAAGAACCACAAGATGGACTGGGAAAACAGTTGGTATCACAACTTTTGTTCAGGTACCCTTTGATCATCCAACATAACAATGGATAATCCACCATAAATGAATGATTTCCTAGGGTTTTTAGAACAACATGGTGGATAATCCATTGCCCGTTAGTAACAGAGGGTACATCTCCTGATAATCCTTGGGTACTGTTCTGAATACCATCTTCTTAAGAATCCGTTGCTTTGACCAAGCAATCAACCACCCATTCTTCACCATAGGTCCATGTCAATGTGGTGGTTTCTCAAGATAGAGGCACCCCCAGATATCATCCATTTTATCAACCATTTATACAACACACTAAAAAACCATCCACATTTTTTTGGGGCACGCCTATGGCTACCCCCATACCACTGATGTATATGACCTACCCATGGTTCACCACAACCCATGTATGACTTGATGTTCCCTCATGGGGATCGACTCACCCACGATGACGGCAGGTGGTTTCCGGCGCTTCTTCTTTGGCGATGCCGGGGCGAGGCCGCTGATGGAGGCCCGCACAGTGATCGTTCCGCGCGTGGTGACCCACAGATGGTTGGATGATGTTAGATGACAGTTTTGTTAGATGTTGGATTATGGTCAGGTGATTTCTGTCAGAAATATATGATTGGATGATGTTCTGTGGACAACATCATCTAACCATACTTCTGTCAGATGATCCGCAGATGGTTAGATGTTAGATATTGATGTATGATGTCAGTTCTGTTTGTGTCAGAACTGCTTTGTTGGTATCGTCTATCGGAGCTCAAGATATCTATGCCGCGGTGAAAGAGGTGCCGGGACTCGGCACCTTCTGGTGCTCCTCCACCAAACTGGTCATGAATCGTCACCATCAGCGCCAACAAGCGTCAAAGAAACAGAAACATGAGTCCTTATCAAGTCCATGATCAATTCCATCATCAATTCCATCATCAGTTCCATCATCAGTTCCATCATCAATTGCATCATCAATTCCATTTCAGTCCTCAACCATTCTTTTTCCAACGGAGCCTATGCAACGACCAACGGCGTAAGCTCCAGGTTTCAGGGCCGTGCACCTTGCATGTTCCAGGACGTGATGCGAGTACAGCAAGCAGACAACTTCGAAGCGCGCTTGGCATCGCCGTTGCTGCCCTTTTACGTTGCTTGGACCGGTCCGCCCTTGATATCAGACCCCCATCAGAATCACAACAGAAATGGCTTCGATTCCCAAGTTTTGGTAATTGTGAGGCTATGTTGCAGCACTCCGAGCAGCTTACAAATAAGGATCCAGACACAAATCTCAGATACATCGATATCAACAGCCCAGAGCAGCAGGAAATGGCTGAGATGTTTTTCTGTTTCAACATTGCTTGCCTTTTCAGTGCTCCAACTTCTAGGTTGCTTTCCAAGCTTACACCACCGACCAGTGTGATCGAACGTTCAGCAGAGACTCCACACCACCACCACTCATGATCCCTCACTCACGGCTGACTCCTCATCCCTCCCTTCACTTCCTCAGTATCCATCCACTTGCAGATCCACTTAGATATCCACCAACAGATCCACCAACAGATCCACTAAGAGACTCCCTCAGATCTCAGATCTCCTCTGCAGCCGTTTTGGCTCAAAAATTGGACTCGCAGCCCCGACGCACCGAACGACGCCCGCGCCATGTCCTCCGTCCCCAGCGCCCCGGTGCTGAGAAGCTCCCGACGGCGTTGGAGCGAACGCCTCTGCCTGGCAGCAGTGGCCTGGACGGGGAGTTGGTGGAGTTCATGTGTGGTTAATGACTACAGTTGAAGGAGTTGAAGGTTGGGTAGGGGTTAAGATGTTGGAGTTAATGGTTGTTGAATAGTTGGTGAATGGGTTTTTTTAAGAGTTGGGGAGTGAACGGTTGGTTATGGCATTCTGAAGTGATGGTTGATTGACACAACATGGGAGATATACCTCTTGACCGTGTGATCAATTATTGGTTGGTCTCAAGTAACATGACATGGGGTGTCAGGTTGCATATCTCAGATGAACCAACCGTTGGGTATATCGACTCTTGGTTAGTCAAGGGTTGGCCATAGTCAAGGGTTGGTCAATGGTGGCCATTCGTTGGCAAGAAGTGACAGTGACTTCGATCCCCTGTTGGGTAGATCATGCGAGTGATTGCCATGCTGACAGATCTACCTTTTGGTCCAGATCTGGTGTACGGTCTCAGATGATTTTGCCAGCGATTTGTGGTGGGTATCCATCAAGTAACAGGGGATAGAAACTTACAATGACCAACAACCAATCAATGCTGATGATCAATATGGCAAGTCTCACCACGTGTATTCCTCCATGGCACTTGAGTGTCCAGCAATGACTGGAGCTGCCGCAAGGAAAATGAGTTGGTCCTTGGTTGACCGACCAGACAAGGAATGTCGACCCAAGGAGGAAACGAGTATCATGAACTCAAGATGCGCCATCCTCAATCATAGCTCTCGACCATCAACCACCATGAACCATCGTAAAGCCTTCGAAAAAACTGCAGGCCATGACACCCTTTCGGTCATGCAATACTGATGCGGATATTCCAACTCTCAGAGGTAACAAGTCGTTTATCACCAGCTACTGCTGCTGCTGCTGCTGCTGCTTCTGGTGGGCGCGACGCGGGGCGCACCTTTCAGGTCTTTGTTGCCCTGGCATTTCATGGCATTTCTCCTCGAGGCAACGTGGCGGCTGCTGCTGCTGCTGCTGCTGCTGCTGGCATAGCGGAGTGCACCTTTCAGGTCTTTGTTGCCCTGGCATTTCATGGCATTTCTCCTCGAGGCAACGTGGGTTGGGGGATGGGATAGCCCAGCGCGGGGGCGCTGGATGGGATAGCCAACCAGCAGCAGGGGTAGATCCAGCTCTAAAAGCCTTAGATTTGTTGGAAGAGGTGGGCTGATTCAAACACTTTATCACCACTCAACCGGTGATTGTCACAGCTAGTGGTGCGCAGTGGGCCCATAGGATCCCAAGAATCTGTGGCAGCCAATGTCAATGGATCAACTGGTTGGTCACTGGACACAGGATGCAGGCTCTGCGTAGATCCCAAGAAAGTGTGGAGCTTCACAGGTATATGCAGTCCACCGGTCAAGGGTTGTGGGTGCACAAATGAAGCGGTGCAGTGATAAACGGCTCAATTCTGGTTGATGATGCTTCATGATGGTTCAGATACTCAGATGATTAATCATAGCCAATCAAGCTGTGCTGGTGAACGATGGTTGATATACTGAGATGTCCACTGTTCATGGATGCGCCAAGTCATTGAAGGGGATTGCCATCACATCCCAAAGTGATGTGCTCCCGTTCTGCGCAGCAGCGCTGCTGCAGGCTCTGCAGTGGCTTTCACCGAGGCAGCAGAAGTGGAGAAGGAGGCAGAAAACTCGGCAGCTCATGGATAAAACATGTCATGAACCATTGGTCTCCATTGGAACCCTAGTTTTGACCTGATTGTTTCCGGGGTGCACTGCTGTGTGCTGCTCTCCCCCAACGATTGTTGGCAATCCAAAGATCCACCATCTCAGGGTGCCAGTCAGATCACACCATGCTTTGAGGCTGGTGGTATTCACCCGCTGTTGCATTTGATGAAGTTATGCTAGGGCATCAACAGCAAGGACATGACTGACCAACTCAAAAAGCGCTGGGAGTGTTTCCACACACCTGCAAACTCAATGGTTTTCGGCGGTAGTAAGACAGTTTTGCAGCTGAAGAAGCACATTGGAAATATTGTTTTGCTCAAAGCAGCGTGACCCTGGAAAGAGATGCGTGTCGATCTAATAGATAATTTGTTTCTTCCATTATTGATTTATGATTCTGCAAAAAAGTGACGCATTGACAGGGGATAGACGAGATGAGTGGTTTGGAAGTGGATGCTGGGGTTCCTACAGCCAGGTGTTCGTGGTTGGTTGGTGTTGTCATACAAATAGACACCTCGTTGTTAGTTGTTGGTGACTGTTTGTCAAAGAAATTAGCTGTTGTGACGCCTGAAGTTTGGACGCTTGAGCTTGACATCTGGGCAACACCGAACTCCTGACAAGGCCATGTGGTCATTTCGAGTCACCCAGCAGACCTGGTTTGGTTCAAAGTCACCAGTCATTGCCAGCAATCACCAACCATCATTAGTCATTAGTCATTACGAACAGCCATCACTAACTGTTCTTAAGTCACCAGCTCACTGCAATGGAAATTTGGTCACCAAGCGCAACGCCTGCAGGATGGAGGCATGGCGAAGATCGGAACCCTCGTGGCCATCCCGGCGGTCTTCTTGGTGCCTTGGGCAGCAATGTCGTTGCCGCGTTGGACATCCACCGGCACTGCAGGGGCCTCCTGGGAATCCGATGGTGGTGTGCTTAGCAACAAGATGGGAACGCCCCGCCCTGCCAGTCTGTTCCTGTTTTTCGTGTCGCCAATGCGGGTCCCTCAGCAGTGTTGACCCTTCATCAAACCGAGGTGCAAAAATCAAGGTGTTCACATCTGTTCGCGAGGTTTCACGAGGTGATGGACCAACTTGGGGATTGATTGACCCACTTGGGGATTGATTGACCCATACCTTCATCACTCATTGATTGACCCAGCAAGTGGGATGATGTGCCCAAGGGGCGCCACCGAGGCCATGTGTGCCTACATCAGCAAGGCCATGAGCGCCCCCAAGGCCCCGCATGGCAAGAGCGCTTTGTCAGCCGTGCCTGGGCTTCTGCGGCAGATGGCTGTTGTTGCTGGGGGGTTTCGCGGTGATGGGTTGGTGACTGGGGTTATGGTTACTGGTTTTATTGGTTTTGCTGGTTTTTCTGTTGTACTGGTTGGTTTCACGGTCATGGGTTGGATTCTATTTTGGAAATGTGGTTCTATCATTATCGTTTTTGGAGCCTGGGGTAGAAAAGGTGAGCAGATGAAAGCCGTATTGCCATGAGTTTCTCGGTTGCCGGTGAAAGAAGTGAAATTCACATGGGAATGGTTGATATTGCAGCAGTTTTCAGCCTTTGAGAAGCTCCAGCATGGTTTTTGGGGGTTCAGAGGTGCGAATCTCCAACGGCTGAGGGTTTTCTAGGGCTTGCGAGGGAGCCAGCGATCAGTACCAGCCATCCTTCCAACCATCCAACCCTCCAACCAACCATCCAACCAGCTATATCCAGTCTCCAGCCTTTAGATCATGAAGCCAAGGGCTGAGACTGTCCCAAGGGCTGACTCATCACCATGGAGTTGGGCTTGAGATCAGTCCCCAGTGGCCATCCCAAGGATATTCTGCCAGCAGTGATGTTCGGCCTGACCTTGTGGGTTCTGGTGATGTGCCCTGGTGAAGCAGCTGGAGATAGCAGCTGGTGGGTGGATTGCTGCCCTGGATGAGCGAGTCGACTGGTGGGGTTCTACTGGGGTTCTACAGATCTGATTGGTCGTTTTCCAAGAGCCCTCTGGTGGCCTCTAGCTTATGGCAAGTTGATCATCCAAAAAACCCACCGGAGCTGTGGGAAAGTGTTCGTCCTTGATGCAGTGATCGTGGAGCTTTCCCCAAGCTCTTGATTTTGCAACAGTTTCAGTTTCGATCCAAAAGACTTGGTGCTTGATCCAAGTTGTTTCATTGGGTAAATTGGTTCATCCCCATGCTTGTTGACCTTTCCAGTTGTGCGGCTCGCCAGGGGTGCCATCCAGCATGCGTACCTGCCGGTCCCTGGCTTGGAAGGAAAGCAGCACGAGTAGCTTGGCAGATGTGGGGTACATCAACCAGGAACGATGCGATTCAGCTGTTGATGGTATAGATCAGATCAACTATGAGGGTATGGTTCAGTTTTTGGATCGTCATATTCTGTCAAACTTCTAATGGCAAAATAGCAATCCCAACAAACTCAAAGCAACAGAAACCGACTATCAGAAGGACGAGTTCTCTTTGCCTGTGTTACATTTGGTTAATGGTTGATATCAAGTGGTTATAAAGGGCATGGTTCAACCATCAAGGGTTCAATACTTCCTTATACTTTATGGGTGGAAAGATGGCCTTTTTGGATTCCGCTGGGGTAACTGGGATTATAACTATAAAGCCTACGAGGTAGCAGGATGAACCCCAACCTAACCAGGGCTGGTCGATGTCACCCGTTCCGAGCAGTGGACATCTGGAGGTTTTTGCCCATCGTGCTGACCTTCATCGCGGGCTATGGCGTCATCGTTTTGGAGGAGGTCTTCGAGATTAACAAAACGGCCACCGCGCTCATCTTGGGCGTCATGGTGTGGCCCAGCAGCAGACTGGGGGTCCGCTGTGGTGGGGTGTCTGAGAGGTTGGTATCCGAGCTTCGGACTGGGAGGGGATTCATGGGAAGGAAATATCATAGCAAATCATATATGATTCTTGGCACTGAAACCCCAAAATGGAATGGTCTTGAAACGAAAGATGCCGGGTTTTCCTGATTCCCACTGGGCCTTTCTTTGATCGCAAGCTGGTTCCATACCCTTTCCGAAGGCTCAGTTTATCCAGCTGCGGGTTGATAGGTTGGTGGATTGGTAGGTTTATGTCTAGGTGTAGGTTGGTTGTTGCCTGGTTCAGACACCAACAACCATCGTTAAACCATCGGCCCGTTTTACTTGTCCAAACGCGCAGCCCCAGGTGGGCACTGATTGGTACTGGTGTGACGATGCCCAGTCAGGCGACCGGAGCCGTGGCAAGGGATGCACTCCCCAAAGCTGTGTGTTGCTTCAGCCACAACAGCCATGATTGAAACCGATCGAAAATGGCACTTTGATTCCTTGTTTTCCAGATTTTCGCACCAGATTTAGCAACTCAAAGAGAAATACATGACATAGCATTTGCTGCTAGGTTTGCTGCTGGTCGTTGCAGGTGCATCCCTTAGGCTGTGCTCGCTGTAGGAGTTCGAGGAAGCCGTGGCCGAGACGTTGCACGACGTCAGCGAAGTGGTCTTCTTTTTGATGGGTGCACTGACCGACCCCTGGCAGCGGTGGGTGGTGGGTGGTGGGTGGGTTTCAACCAGCCAATCACTTGGACCAATGGTGAGTCATTTGTGAAAGGATTTCTAAACCACAAAAGTGGTGGTCAAGGATTTTGAAGGTCCAGGCAAGTTTTCTTGCGTTCACAATTTTTTCCCAGGTCGGAGAGATAGGTAGTGAATGGTGGTGATACAACTGGGTGGTGTTTTGTTCCAACGAACGTGTTGTGCTTGCAGACAAGGCCAGTTCACCTGAGGGGTTCATCAGCGGTTGCACATGTGGTTCTACTTGGCCGGTTTTGCACTGGATCATCATATCATCACAGTCTCATGACGAATCATCATATTGACCATCAATCACTTACTAGTCGGCTAGTCCGTGACTTAACCATCAGTGAAGCATCATCAACAGCTATCAGTTGCTAGCCATCGTTCATGTCTAGAGAAGGAATAGTGGGACGCTGGAAGCGGCTGAGGCAGTTCAGATCATGGATGCCCACAAAGGCTTCGACATCATCACAGCCCCTTGGCGGCACCTGGTGCAACAACCAAGCTTCGACCCAGGTCGGAGCAAACAGTTTCTGTCGAATCATCATGATCAACGGCAGATCAACCGTGGGTATACAAACCCATGGTCCTTCGAGGATTGTAGGTCTTCGAGGATTGTAGTGGTCGTTGAAGTACTGGTTATGATGATCACTTCCTCAAGAAAACCTACTACTGTACCTGTCGGATGAGCTGAGGCATCCATTAAGTCCACCAAGAAGAAGGAGTTGATGCTGGTCATTGGCATCCTCACCTTCTTGTTCCCTGGCAGGGCACCTTGCGGCCCCCGAAGCAACAAACTCACCAACCAATCATTGTTACCAGCCGTTGAACACTATCAATGGTTAACCAAAGGTTATAAGTTATAAGTTACAAGGCACTTCTCATTTCTTGCCATCCCCTCACCACTCCTTGGATCTTCGATTTATCCTGGAAGAAGTCCCAGGGGCCATATGTTTGAGAGGTCCTCTTGTGGATGGCAGCCTCAGTCGTTACATTACCATGAATCTCGATGACATTGCAGACATTCTCTGGAAATCGCCGGGGAAATGCATCCGGATGTCTCCAGTGTCCTGGAGCACTCCTATCCAGGTATCCGTCACCGTAAGCCTTGTTTGCTCCCGGGCGCTTCAGCCCAGGTTGTCCTCGGTGCTGAACAACTTGCTTCTTGGACAACGACAACGATGAATGGTTGGATGAAGGTTGTTGGGAATAAATGGAGTTGTAAAGTCATGTAAATTGTTAACGGTAAAACTAGCACCAACAAAGTTGCAAAACCATTCTGATAACAATGGCATAACAAACGGTTGGTGCTAGTTATAGCAAGTGTAGCAAGTAAGAAAACATTACAATTACAAATGCTTCAAATGTCTTCGCAGGCGCATTGTCAGCTGTGGCTCGGGGATACAACGATGCACTGAATTAGTTCCATGATGCTACCTTCTCTTCTGTTGGCGGTTTGGTCACTGTTGCAATGGTTCGTTCCATAGTCATAATAACATTAATACCATAAAATAGTTAGTTATTCCACAAAGTATGGTCCTGTACTTGTCAGAGTTCCCATAGTGACTATCGTATCATCATAATGACGCCATCAATCAGATATCCATTCTTGTGACCAAGATGTCGCAGGAATATTTCTGTTTATGTAATGGTAGATCCGTATTGATAAACTACTCGTTTCCTTGACATGGTTCATGATCTCTCCTCAATACGGGTGGTTTGTTCATGATCCAGTATTTCGTGCCAATTTTCACATTATGGTATCTCTGTGTCCAATAGCAATGGGATTACTACCACTATTTCTCATCGTTGCCCAATCGCATCTCGTACTAATCTTCACCGCGATCGGTGCCATGGCCTCCCTGTCGAGGACGGTGGTCATTGTGATGGTGTCCCTCTTGAAGAAGTTGGTGAAGGCGCTCGTCTAGGATTCATGGATGATGATGATGATGATGATGATGATGATGATGATGATGCTGATGATGCCATGAATCCCCATGATGCCAATGGAATTGACATGTAGCAAGGAGGATACCCAGTGAACTGTTTGGTCAGTCTATTGTTGTTGACTGAGGGTCTTGAGTTGAATGAACGGATCTGAACAAGTATGAACATACTTTGCGTAATGAATGTGCGCGTGGGATATACACTGAACCCATGTTCCACTACAGACGTTGCCGTTATATTTCATTAGAATGCGCACTAGATCCCATATGAGGAAAATCATTTCGGAAGCATCTAGAAACTGATCCATGCTGAGACGCGGGGAGCGGTTGCCAGATTCGTGTCTCACCACCTGCAGGGTCCTGGGTCACTGCTTGGCAGTCACCAAGCGAGCCCAAGGGTGGGACCAGCCGGGGCTTCAGGAAGACGAGTTCCGAAGGAAGTTGGGCGGTTTGGTGGTCGTCGCCTCCAACGCTGGTGGTGCTTGGACTCCTATGGGTGCCTTGGCACAGCACAACTGGTGACCAACTGGTGGTGAATGGCTTAATGATGGCTTGATGGTGCTGATCAACAGTCAACAGCAGTCAACTTGAGATTGGATGAGTTGTTTTGTTGCAACGTTCTCCCTCTGCACTGGTACTTGCTGACGCATCTCAATTTCTCTCCACAGTCCAGCATCAAATCTAATTTGATCACTGACCTTCTTTCTCTAGCGACCGATTCTACTTTGCCAGCCCACTTGCCAGTTGTTATAGAACATTTTGCGGCCATGGTTTTCGATGTCACCCCTGTGAGAGATCTGGCAGTTTTAAACACTTTCTCAGCCTAGCCGCCTGGTTGTGACGAACAAACAAACACATTTGGGATGGTTGAAACCACCCAGCACCGATGGTTGCCATGTCATCGAATTCCTTTCGTGTGCAAGAAAGTTCGACAGAAAGTTGGCCCAATACAGAAGCAGGATGGCAGTATGAGCCACCAACACAATTGTTGGTGCTTCTATCAGCTGTTTGATTGGTCGTTCCAACTGCTTAACTGGGGATGTAGCACGCTACAGGAAACACAATCAACAAGCCCCCTGGCAGAATCCTGGGGTGGAAAGATCTCGATCAGGAGACATTACCACCACCATGCTCTACATCGGAGGGCAGGCGGGTGACTGCAGGGATTGACTTCCTGATGTTTTTCAGGACCAAAGAGGTGAGTTGGGGACATCTTTGTGCGTTGGGACATCAGGCTCTTCCTTGAGGGTTGAGCCATGAAATGCTACTTTGTGAGCCAACAGCGGCTCAGGCATCGAAAGAAATAACCAAATTTTTGGTGTTCACGAACGGTGATGGTTGATAAGCGATTCGTGCCACTGAAACTGCAAACCTCCTTGCGAATCCAGGTTTCACATGCCTTGGGGTGCCCCTGCATCAGGTGACAACCGTGCCTTTGTTGGGAAATCTGCTCTTCCCCAGCATCATGTGTCTCCCGGCTGGAAGCATGAGCTCGGATTGACTCAAACCACGGCTCTCAGATGGAGTTGGAAACAGAGAAGTCGGGATGGATCACTGTGGCAGCTATGGGAAGTGCTTGGGAGGCGGAATCGTTGTTGTGCTGTTGAGGACATTTACCAACCACCTTAATCTCGGAAATCTCACAGCGTCGGTTTTGAAACATGCCATCTTCGTTACTGTTCTTATAGGATTCTGTGCTCAGTAATTTCTTGTTGGTCAACAGATGCATCATTTCATCTACAAGTGGTAAAATCATATGAAAGTCATATCTATATCTGTATATCATTTCCACCACTAATCCTTATCGCCTCAGCTCCCAGGCTTGGTGGGCACCCTGGGCTGGGAGCTGCTGCAGATGAAGGACGAGAAGTTCGAGCGCCCCAAGGTGGAGGGCGCCTCAGAGAAGCCGCCGGTGGGACAGGCCTTCGTCTTCTGGGGCGGTTTGGCCGGGATGATCTTCGTGCCCGTCTTCAGTGGCGTGACCCAGTGCCCGGCATGGAACCTGGGCGCCATGTGGTGAAGTCAGGGGGAGGCCATGGTTGGAGGTTGGGGTTTCTGGAGGGTGTGGTGGTGGTTTGGACCTGCGCAAGCTTGGGGACAGCTGAAATATGCTGAAATCACTAACATCCGAAGATCCTCCGGATGAGTGTTTCTCATTTCGTGAGTGATTCGGGACCCTGTGTTACCTGTCGTGCCAGCATGGCAGCCAGAACGAAGGAAGAGGGCCTTCCTCCATCTTCCTCCGGTGATACATCGACAACATTCAACAACCATAAGTCTCAATGAAAACATAAATCTTGGCTCATCAAGAATCATTGACCATGGTTTATGGATAGCAATCAACATGCGTTGCATGGTGGCTTATCATCACTGAATGCTAGTTTGGTGGCTTGGATTTCCCCACCTGCTAAGGAGCGGGATGATGTTGAACCTGGGATGCTGGGTTGCAGTGGTGGCGCTGGTACCCAGAAACTGCTCAAAATGTTCAATCTTGTAGGGTTTCTGATGCTCAGAGGCTGAGCACACCCTACTGTTGACGGGGAATTACCGCGGTGGTCAACAATGGGCAACCATTGTGAATAATGCTTCGTGGTGGTTCATCGTGGTTCATGATGGTTATATAAGTAATGATAACCATCAATCAATTATTGGATCAACAACTAGCGCTGGAGATTACAAATCGTGGTCGGTGGCCGGGTAAGAATATGCAACTGCAAGCACCCATGATTGGCAAGGATGGCCAATGTGAATAACATTGGTCATCAATGGGTGGAATACAGTAGATTGGTTACTGCGTTTTGCCAACATCACTCATTTTATGTGATTTCGGTCCACATGGGCAGTGTGATTAAGCCGGTTCACCTTTTAGGCAGTATGGTTGTAAGAACAGCTTATATGGTGAATCATTCGACTCAAGGTAGCGATCAACTGCCTGCCCTGCAATCTAAAAAAGCCCTAGGAAATCATGAAAATCCAGCGTTTATATATGACATTTCATTGAAATCATCTGATTGAACTGTTGAATCGTTATTTCATTGACCTGGAATCGTAAATTATAGATGCTTGAATTGATGGAACCCATCTGATTGATCATGGAACCCATTGACTCATCTGATCATTATCTGATTGATGCTTGTTGTTCCATGGATTCATCTGAGATCACCAGGGGTCCACTGGAAGCCCAGGTGTGTTGTCGTTGATCGTGTCCCTGCTCCACCCATCTGACAGCCACTTCTCCTTGCACCATGCCTTGGCCAAGATCGAGATGGCCGACGTGCCTCAGCTGATCCAACATGGAGATGGTGCTTGTTGGAATTTTGAACATCTACTTGACATCTGCATGCCATGCCCTTTCTTTCAGCAATTTCTCCCAGCACTCACCGCGGTGGTCACCGCGGTGATCACACGTGGCAGCCCATCTCCCCACGCTGCTCGGAGGCTCTGTTCTTCTTGGGTGTGCTCTTCGCAGTGGGCGGCCTGGAGCGAGTTGGCATCCTCAAGGCGTGCCGTTGCCTTGGAAGCCTTTCCGATGTTCGGCCACCCATCCTGTTAGTGGAAGATGAACCATCGCAGCACAGCAACCGAGGCAACCTATCAGACCTATCAATCATCAAGCATCGAAACAAGCGATAGGTTCAGGTTTTCCATCTCCGTCAGGGAAAGAAACAGGCGATTTGAAAGGTCGATCCGTTGCTGCTACTTGTCACCTCATGTTTCTCTGCCCTTCGCCAGTCGATTTTGATATTTTGATCTGCAGGCATTGCTTGGCTTTACGAACGCCACTGTCCCAAGTCAACTGACACACCCCTTCACTTTGGTGATAACCCATGCGCTCATATCACCACTAAACAAGTGATACTGTAACGATCTGATATCTCAGCATGATTTTCATAGCATTCAGAAAAAACGTTCTGGACATTCTTGCCTAAGAATACATAGATCTTCAAGGACCACAGTAGTAGAAAAAGGAATCTGAGCTGATCTGAGTGTGTACTCATCATCACTCAAGAAAAAAAACCATGAAAGGAAGATCGCAGGAGGACACCCTCGGGTCACTACAAGATCCCATGATTTTCAGCATCATCAACCGGTATGAATCCATGCGTTTCCCTCTTACTATCCATCATGAAGCGACCATTCATGATAATTCATCACCGTCAATCACTACTACTACTAGCATCATATGCCAAACATGTTCCCTATTCTCTTTAAGTTATCAACCAATATGAAACGTCATTGACCATCATTACATAAACCATCATTATTGTGTGATAAGTTCAATCAGTGCGATCATAAACAACGATTGAGAGCTATCATCATCATCATCATCATCATCATCATCATCATCATCATCATCATCATCATCATCATCATCATCATCATCATCATCATCATCATCA
>VSDK01020031.1:255035-271628 GCA_009767595.1 Symbiodinium kawagutii | reverse complement strand
TCAACCACTCAACCACTCAACCACTCAACCACTCAACCACTCAACCACTCATGCATGAAACTGGTCAAGTTTCCCTCAGCCCTTTCCTTATCACTGAACGGTGTCATCAGCGCATTGGAACTGCTCAGGTGCCATTGGTGGCCGCCTCCCAGGGCATGTACGACTTGACCCAGCACCCTCCTGATGTGCCGCGCCGGATGAGCTGAGAACCGGCTGCTGCAGGGACGATGCAGCAATGATGCGTCAACGTAGCTGTGCCTGTGACGTATACATAGGTATTGGTGTATAGATATGTAGATGCAGACTGTAGACATAGATTAACCACATGTTCCTAAACACGAACGCAGGCATTGGATAGAGATGGTATGAAGATGCGCCTACTATGCCCGCCTACAATGCCTAGCCAATGGAGATGGAACCAAGTCTCGGTGGATCTGGGGAACGCGGATCACTCAGGACCCGGATCACTCGCAACATGGAACGCCCAGATGGAGGGGTGACTCAACTACTGAAGTTTTATCAACAACATCTATGAACAACTGGCCATGTAGTTGTTGATACATTGGTGTTTTATCAACTACATTGGTGACTCAACTGGCCATCAATGAACATCTATTCACAACCATCGACCATGTAACTCTCGTTGACAATTCTTCGAAACTGATAAGCAAGAATAGTCGATCACCATCAAATTTTCGTTTATGAACCCATCCATTTGTCTTGATCAACTTGACGGACAAAATCGATAGATCAGCGTAGATCTGCAGCAGATCTCCAGATCTCCAAGTGGACTTCCAGCAGATCTCCAGCAGTTGCAGCGGTTTCAGCGTCAGATCTCCAGTGGATCTCCGGAGCTGAGGACGCCCTGTGGAACCTCATCACCTACTGCGCCGCCACCGGTGGATCTTTGTTGGTCATCGGCTCCGCCGCCGGTGTGGCTTTCATGGGCATGGCACCGTGGCAATGAATGCGGTGGTGCCAACCCCCATGGTGGCATAGAATGTGCCGGGTGCCTCTGGTAACTTGCAGGGGTCACCATATTTTTTGGGTTTTAATCCTTTTTTTTTGAGATAATATGTTTATCATTCAAAACGTGGTATGATACTTATGCTATATCATTCATTTCGGTGGCGAATCTTAAGCAAGCGCTACTACTTGACCGCTGATGGTTACATGGTAACAATCGCTAGTCCAAGGCAACGAATCTAACGCCTGGGAATCTTTGTCATTAAAGCGGGCACTCTGCCGATCCCAAAGTGCTGCAGCACAGTTCGCAGTGACGAAACAGGAAACAATCGGAACGAACAGGTTCAATTGCCCTCCAAAATATGCTCTGGTAGAGCCTGGCAGCGATGGTTTCCATGCCAGTGAATCTACGGGAGGCTCAGCAGGCGGAATGTCTCTTACTGACACAGCCGTAAGACCAGCCAAAATGATGGGGATAAAACTCATGAAGAAATGCCTGGAAATATAAACAAAGATGAGAATGCCTGAGGATATCTGTAAAGAGAAAAGTTCTGTCTCAGGAATTTGTTTTGTTGTTTCGCTAAGCAGTCAATAAGTACATGTCCTTAGCCGATAAAGATATGTTCCCCAAAATGCAGCAATCCCCAAACAAGATTTTCTAAAGATTTGTGGTTGCATATTTTCCATTTGGCATTTTGTGGTTGGTGACCGGAGCTTGTTGGTGTGGTTGCTTTGCAAACATGACCCTGAATTCTGTTCTTCGACTCCAGCGTCCAAAAGAGGCATGGTGTTGTCACCCATTGCTTGTCTTATAGTGTCCAAGAAGAAATTCCCCACCAAAGCTTTGGATCTTCACAAGTTTTATGCTTACCAGCTCCAAATCTTCACATCACTGAGAAACATCTTCAAAAAGTCTCAAAAATTCTGTACGCAAACCATCCACGAAATCATTTATGGAGTCATTCTTGTAGCACAGGGGTTCACACCGACCTCTGTAGTTGATCTTGAGTTGCCTCTTGCCGTCCCTAGGAGAAAGACGTGTCCTTCGGATGGTACCTGAAGGCAAGAGAAGCGGCCGCCTCCGCTTGATCCATGTAGTCCGAGCTGCAGTGATGATCTTGTTTAGTAAGCAGCGCCGAATTTGGAGTTGTACTAAATATGTTTATGACAATGAAGATCCGTCTATTGGCTGGTTGTTTGGTTGTACACCAAATAAGCCTAATAGTCATCGGTGAGTCATATTAGTAAACCATTAGGGTTGTTTGGTCGTAGACCCTGATGTCGTTGGTTGGCCATGAAACCCTAGGGGTTATGGCCTTTGTTCAGTTTCCGAGCGGTGTGGATGAATTTCGAGGAGACAGGGCTTTGGACTGCTCGGTTACTTAGAATGGTAACCAGTTGACAGTCCTGGGAAGTGAAGCACTGCAGCAAGCAACCACCAACGCAACATGTCAACGTGGTTGTAGTCTCACTAGTGTTGTTATTGTTGTTTCCCAACAAAGACAGAAACTACGGACCCACCAACCATTGATCATTATCAACCAACTAACTAACCAACAAAACTGCATCAACCATTCGCTTATCCGATCAACTCACTGTGCACAAACTGTATCTCACTGGATCTAATCGGGTGTTTCTCAAAATAAGGGTACCCGCAGTTATTATCCTTGGTATGAATCAGTTCTAGCAATAATCCAACTGTTATAGTTGGTATATCCCCTATTCTTGCTTATTATTTCCTTCGTGAAGTTAAGCCATTGTCAACCATTGTGAGCCAAGAATAAACCATTCTCGGCCACAACTAGTAGTTGTTTAACCGTTTAACCACTATTGTTACTTATCATCGTATATGATTAAACACTATCAACCATTATAAACACACCATTTGGGTTTCCGATGTTGAGAGACACCCATATAGCAGTTGTTTAGCCATAAATTTGTTGGTGATTGTCCACTATAAATCCCTATATCATGACTTTATAAACCATGTGAAACCAACCATTGTAAAACCAACTATTTGATCATCATTAAAAACAATGAAACCAACCAGTGTCAGCTATGATCATTAAACCAGCCAATGATCAAAAGAATGAACCCAACCAAAAACCGTTTGTGGAAGAATGAAACCAACTATTTGATCATCATTAAGAATAATGAAACCAACCATTATAAACAAACTGTTTGTGGTGGTACCCCCAGCTATTAAGAAACCATGAGCTGATGGGTAGCCACCTGCTAGGCCATCGGCCCTGCAGCCTTGGTGGGCTACTTCTTCGGCGTGGCCGGCATGATGGGCCAACAGGCCGCCGGCCTGGCCCCTTGGGCGAAGCGGTCATGTTGACCAGTGATCAACGATGAATGACCAGTGATCAATGATGAATGATGCGTCAACTTAGATAGTGATCCATGATGATTGGTCAGATTAGATAGTGAGCTAGTGATCAATGATGAGTCAAATGAGCTGGTGATCAATGATTGGTCAAATGAGCTAGTTGTCAATGATGATTGATCAAATGAAGTAGTCATGAATGCTGAATCGTTGTGATTTGAATCCTTAGCTATTATTCAACATCTATCATCTTGGCGTTGATGATGGTTGGAACGGTAGTGATCAACAATAGTTCATTGTGGGGGATGTATGTACCGTAATCAAGAGCAACCAGCCGTTGCGGGGCATGGGTCATTTTCAACAATCCCAAGTAGTGGATGGATGAACCCAACAGCTAGGTACCTAGTTCGGTCATGGCCGGGATATGACAGCGGATCAGCATGCCACCCATATTTTGGCAGCAATGGTCAGTGGTGATGGTTGAGGACCGTAGAGTGTTGGTGAGTATAACCATGACTGACTGGTTAAAAAATGGTTGATCATACGTGATAAGAATCGTAGTCGGTTGATAAAGGCTTGGGAATGGTCAAGAATTGCGGGGTTGGCTATGGGTTTGGGTCATTTTAGGCATAAGCAAGACTTGGGATGAGCTCCGACAACCTGAAAAATGGTTGTACGATGGCTATATTAATCAACTAGTTATGGGGGCATCAACCATCTAAACCGATGATAATGATGAAGATAAGTACAACAGTAGCAAGAGCAGTGGCAACTGAACCATAGACAGAACAATTACATCAACACTGAGAATAACAGTCAGAATAGCACTAGTAAGAAGACATGATCAATCAGCATCAATCAGCGTCAATCAGAACTAACATCTGATGTCTTCATTGGTTGCCATGTCGTTACGAGACAAGCAATGCATGTGACAACGCAACAACAGGGGCAACGCCGCACAGCAAAGCGTCGTGCTGAGGCACTCACCTCCTAAGCGTGAAGCGTGAAGCGTTGAGCGAAGTGATCTGTGCGGTTTGACGGCCAGGGAGAAGAACGCTTGGGAATTTCCTCACAGCTTGGTGGAAAGGTTGATCCAGGAGTCCAGTATGGTCCAGTTGGGGTAAGAGTTAAAGGACACATCATTGGAGGAAACTTTTCTTGGTTTTTGATGCTTTTGGTTGTTCGTACCTTAGTTTCTTTTTTTGGTTGGTAGTTTCAGGACGTGCACATCTCTCGCAAATCATTGAGATGCCGACAACGCAAATGCGAGCACGAACATTTTCTTGCTTGTTTTGTTTGAGCAAGTTTTCCTTCTTCAGGGGTCTCATCTTTCAGGTTCACTAGAACACTCCATGGGTTGAAATGGACACGACTTTGGGTTGTTCCGTGTCATCAACTTGCCACGTTCTGTTTGAGCCAGCAAAGATCTGCAGAGATTGAAATCGAAAAATCACAAAGAAGGAGCTTGGACAATGGCGCGAACCGCACGGAAGTACAAGTAAAATCTAAGTATAGGTCCTGATCTTTTTCTGCTTCATTTTTTCCTCAGAGTCGCAGAGCGACTGGCCCCTCCACCATCCAGGGAGCCTTGTAAACTCCCAAATGGACCAGTCTTTTGCAAGCTATGCTTTCTACTTGCAACTGATATCCCCTGAAAGTCAATGGATGGGGTGAACAGCCGCTATTCAGCGAATTTTTCTGGATGTGGAGGTTGGAGTCTCCGGTTTGAACGTCTTAGTCTCCGAGTCGTATCTGCACTGCACTGGCGACAGAAAGGGGGCGATCCGCAGCTGTGCTGCTGGCTGTCTTAGCTGCCAGGAGTGACATCCCCAGGTTAGACGAACCGTATCTAGGCACTGTAGGTGTTTGGTGGCAAGCCATGGCAAGCTGTTATGTGCTCCATGAATGGTACAGTCATAGTTCATCCAGAAGTGCTAATCAAATGCTCCAGAATTGCAAGGCTAGTTGCTGATTAGGGTCATAACCCATTGTTAATAGGATTGTTATTGTGCTAATTGATTATATAACAATGGCTCAGTTGCAACGATCATAAGGGTCTGCTTCATGGTCGTTGATCAGTCCCTTCCTGTTGATCAGTTGACCAACTCGTCAGACCGGTGTCGCGGTGATCAGCGTTTGGGGATATGTGTTTTCTTCGGTTGGCTCCATGCCGCCATGATGGCATCCAAAGACATGAACATCACCCCTGGTGATACGGTAGCCACAGGTAATATAAAGATCTAGGTCCTAGGTATCAGCAAGCCGCCACCGATCTTTCGTGTTGAAATTGAAGGTTGCTGGATCTCCCAAGGGGTGCCCTGCCATGAAGCTATGCATCACCTCCCTGGTTAGTGGCAGGGCTTGGTGAATGGCACTCGATGGCAATGCCGTGCCAATAGGGCTTCCTAGGGCAAGCTTCCGGTGACCCCGAAGTCACCTGCGGTTTCCAGGTGTTGCCTCAGTAAGACCAAATTTAGTGTTGAGGGGACACTGAATTTGTAGAAAACCTGCTTGTAGCTCCAGAAGTCAGGCGTCGATGGATTGGATCAAAGCATGAAACTCATCTTTCACCAGGTTGGAAACGAGGGCATTGCTGAGCACTATAAGCTGGTGCTCATGATCTTGATCCCCGGCTCGGGTGGGTGACTGTGTTGCTGGGAAAAAGGTTGATGATCCCCCTGGCTATGGATTTTATAGTAGTTCCACATGTTCAAACGCATAGTTGGAAGCTGTTGGAAAACCATTTCGGATGGGTTCGCTTTTTCCCATGGTTCACATTCGAATTTCAAACACACTATTCTCGCGGCTTCACGGTTGCAAAGCACCATCAGCCATCACAATGCTCGTCAGGTATGACTCAACAGGACCCATGAATCAGGCTACTCCGCCACCCCTGATGGAAGAAACCTTGCCCAACGCTGAAGTATACCGAGCCATTCCACTGGCCTCCTTGCTTAACCACTTAACGGAGCCATGGGTTGAGCCAGGTGGTGCTGTTTCGGTACCCAAGCAGCAGCAGGTTCCCCGTGTGCCTCAGGAAAGGCTTCACCGGTGCGGCAGTGCTCTACCTCCCCCGGAGCTTTTTGAACGGCGGGCTGATGCTGGGCGTTGTGACGCTGGTGCCTTGGTTCAGATGGGCCGGGTGTGGTTGTTGGGTGGTGAGCCGTGGGTCACTGGCGCCATGGTTGGGTCATGGTCGGGCCATGGGTACCGGTGCCGCCCTGGGTCCATGTGAAAGCTGTGAAGTGCCGCGTTTCAGGCGATGGTCTGCTTCCTCTTCACCGTTTCCATGAAGAAGCTCATCGACTGTGTGGCCCAGCTGTTCGAGAGCAGATTCAGCTGGTAGGAACCCCCCACCACCCGTGCTGTTCATTCCTTTCTTAATGACTGGTTACTGGCTGTTTTCTACGAAGGGCAATGAGCAACAATAATGGTTGATGATGATGAATGAACAAGCATTTTTACAGTATAGAAATACCTGGCGTGATCCTGTGGCACTGACAGAAGCTACATCTACTAATGACATGAGTAGGTGCTCACCAAACACTTTCAGAAGGCCACGCAAGTGGCTGTAGCAACAGATCCAGGACCCAAAACCGAAAGTTAGCTGGTTCTTTAGTCTATCATTGAGCTTTGGTCTTCTGGGGGTCTATAATTTCTGGACCTAAAGAGACACCGGTGGCAAAGGAATAGATTCTGCAAAAGGGGCATGGTGGCTGGGGTGAGACGTTGAGCCATTTGAAGGGAGCACTGGCATAAAAGGCGCGCCATGAACCCCCCTCCATACATGGTAGTTGCTGGCGCTGCCCTGGCCTGCGCCCTGGGCCCGGCAAAAACTGCCCTGATGACATAGAAACTGTGCCCGTCAACCAACCATTATCAACCACTGACCAACCCAACCCAAACCAACCCTTCCTTCACCACCCACCATTTCCCCAACCATTCTCCAACCTTCAACCAACCACCAACCACCCACCAACCCCTTGGGTCCATCCCCATCCTCCCATGGCAGTTCCCATGCCGTTCCAGCAGGCCGAAACGATGCAAGTGCAGCGCATTGCGGAGACCTCAGCACGGCAGCAGCAGTTTTTGGACCACGGGCTGTCGGCCTCCGCGGTGCCCAGCTATGGCGACGTGGGCGCGCAGGCCTTCGGTCCCGTGGGGCGCGGCCTAGCGCCTTGGATGGCACCGGGCAGGGGTGGAGCCAGGTGGGGTGGTAGCGGTCAATATTAAACAACCAGTGGGGATAACTGGGATAACCACCAACAAAATTATCATTGGATCTCAGAATCACCACTGATCATCATTAGATCATTTGGTATCGTTGGTATTTTGTGGATTTTTTTGTTGGTGAGAAGCTGGTAGCAACTTTGGGACGGTGTTGTGACTCGGGATGATCTAGTTGAAATGTTAAGAGTTGTTTTTGTCAGCAACAGTCGTTGGCAACGGCATCTCTCCGACCCCGATTGGTAGTAATGCTTTATGATAGCCGAACCCGATCTAAGAGAGATGGCGCATGATGACTTCTATGGGTATCTTTTTCGTATTTATCACATGTCATCGATGGGTAAGAAATCTGATAAGTGGGGTGATTCCGATCATGGCCCAGGTCGGATGTCTGGACCTATCTCGGCCTTGCTAACCGCTCGGCGTTACTGATGAGCTACCGTTTGGGGTATGGCACGCCTTTTTGGTAGCCGTGCTAAGTGGTTTGTTTGAGAGTTAACTCCTTCACGCTTTCAAAAGCATCCAATAGTAACCATTATTAGTAATAAACCAGCTACTTTTTGGGTCACCTATTTTGAGAAACACCCATATATACCTACCATTTCACAAGTACCTGTGATTGGTCCCGGATGGCCCAAGATGCACAGGACCAAGACATGCCCAAAGTGGCAAAGGTCAAGCCATGCCTGAAACTGCAATGTGCCAGGAGCAGAGCAATGATTCGAAGAAAAGACGCAAGAGGAAACTACTAATCGCCGAACCCCAAGACCGAGGACCAGTTCCAGTCAGAATTAGCATTGTCATTGTCATCGCCAAACTTGAATACGGAGCTACCAGAGGAGAATGTCCGAACCTATTTGTCGCTTTCTAGTGTGCGCAGTTCCATAGCCACTTGTGGCATCCCTGGTTTTGAGCAGGAAAGCAATCAACAAGCAGCAGTCGTGACAGTTCAGCAAGGCATTTTGCTAGACATACCTGCTTCAGAGGCAACGAGATTCAATGTAAAGCTTGATGTCAAGAGAACAACGAAGTACGACCTCGATGGATGCCTCCCAAAAGGCCACATTCTGCTGAGTGCTGTTGTCTCCCTTGAACCAGATGAGGAAGACCTGGGAAAACCAGTGAGATGCTTGATACCTGCTTGCCGGGGAGCAGACATCGCTTGGCGTTCTAAAGGCCCTCTCATTGAAAGAATCTGCAGTGTTTAGAAATGGTTTCATGGAGGTGTACTTGGAGCACTTTTGCGAAATCTTTGCCACTGCCTCGCCGACTGGTTGCCCGTGGTTATGTTAAGCCTGAATGTGCTGACTGTGACGGCGGGCCTCTTCACGATGCAAGCATAATCACAGTACTGGGTTTTGAATGCCACCGTTGTGAGAGGTGTGCGGACAAGGCCTTGACAGATTTTCAACCCAGCGAGTCCGCAGAAAACCTTGGAATCAACGATGTACGAAGCCACCTTTTCTCACGGCCAGCGCCTCCAGATGCTCCCCGTCAACTCGCCATGTCAGCTACCATTGATTTCCCAGACCTTCGCGGCTGACTCAGAACATTCTTATGAAGTGGAGCTGACTGACACGAAGAACCGGAGACAAGCCACCTGCCATTTTCGTTTTCATGACACAGGAGGCACTGAAGTCGATGACACCTGTCCACCTTCACCATTGCCTTTCCAGGAATCTGATGCTGAGCTTCAGATTTTGGAGAACCAATTCCCTGACCCCAGCCCACCACCGGGTCCACCAAGTCCAGAACATCCCTCGGCTGCTACACCAAGTCCGGAACGTTCATCGTCAGCTTTCAAACCTACCTTGAAAGAGCGGCTTTTTAACGTTTGCACCTTTTGCTGCCGTCGGAATTCCCGCCTGAGTCGTGGAGTGGTCCCCTCAATTGAAGTGCCTCCTGTAGCTCCAAAACCTCTTTTTCCACCAACTCCTTCCTTGCAGAGACAACACCTGATGCTATCAGCTCGGTTCGACACAGAAGAAAAGGTTGCACACATCAAAGACTTGAAAAAAATGCTTGGACTGCATGGCGTCCCATGTTTCATGGTGGAAGTTCAAGGCGGTGAAAACTTTGGCCAACAGACGATGAGAGGTCTGCGACTGGCCAAAGCATTGCTCGCAGTTTGCACAGATGATTATGGCGCGTGGACTGGGGCTGGCTATGAGACTTATCACGAACTGAGGTATGCCTGGCAGCATCAGCTGCCCATCATTCCCCTGCGCCTTTCTGAACTATGGCCACCAGAACCGCACAAGGGTGATCCGCCAGAGCCTGAAGAGGCTGGCATCATACAGAATGACTACGTGCTATCGAGAGACATGTTGTGGATAGAGGGCAGGGCACAACCTATGTCGGAGGTGGCCCCAAAGATTGCCCAAGCTTGGCTTCGTTGTAGCACCGCTTGAGTGGGTCTGAGACCTAAAAAGCGACCAGTGCTGCTGGTTGCCAGGGTGTCACTTTCCAAAGCATGAATGGTGGAAGATGTTGGAAGCACCTTTGAGAGCATTTCGCCAACGCCCAAAGTATTCTGAAGTGTGAACTTTCCCAAATTTGCAGTGGCCTGGTCAGTTTTGCTTGGCTGCGCTTGATGATTAAGTCTAAAGATTCTTACCGATTGATCTTCTGCACTGAAGGCAGAGGAACTTGAGTTGCATGATTCGACGCTTCGTTCCAAAGAGATGTGCACATGCATCCCAGTAATCAGAAGCTTAGACATGTCTATCTTCAGATAGCACAGCAACCAAGTGGCAGTTGGCCTGCTTTCCAATCAGCAAAAGCACATGTTTTCTATTGAAACTCAATCAGTTGGTCACCATCATCGACCATCATCGACCATCATCAACCATCATTTAACATCATTAGCCACCCTTCACCACCATTAACCACCCCTTTGGCACCCTTGACCCACCATTGATGATCCTCAGTAGTGGTTCACCCTGGTAAGTCAACCAGCGGTTCACACCTAAGGTGGAGGCATCCATCTGTGCATCGCAGCTGGGATCCTGAGCGGCAGTACTGGAGGGGCAATAGCTCTTGGTCAGTGACGCTTTGGACGGGTTATTGGTGGTGACTACTGTAGTGGTCAGTGAGGGTTATAAGTAGTCGTTAGTCAGGGTTAGTGACAACTGCTCATGGTTTTCACCCTATTGGTTGGTGTCCATGGTTGATTATTTGCTTAGGGTTAATAGTGTTGGTTTTGGGACACGTGATTTGGTCAGTTTGGAGCAGGTCCAAAAGGCAAAAGTGAGGGTTGATAGTGATCAATAGTGGTCAGTAGTGGTTAGTGATGATATTTTTTGTGCCTAAGAGCGGTGAATAGTGTAATGGTTCGGTGGTTAGTGATGATTAGAGCTGGTAGGTTGGCCATGACATGATAGCGTAAACTGATACAGTACTGGTCCATGTGGATGATCCATCACGGCATCACTGGTTGCTTGACGTCAGTCATCGCAACCAACCCAGCAACATTTTTACTTCATCCTGGTGGCATCACTAGTTGTTCTTGCTGATGAATGGCTGGCCTTGTGGCATCCATCGAGTTTGTTGGTTGTAAATGGCTGGCTACTGACCCAGGATTTTGTTCCACGTACTTCGTCTTCGTGAGTGCCAACTTCTCGGAAGTTCTGGGAACTCTGGCAGGTTGTGCCCCGGTTGCGTCGAGTGCCATGGCCCACGGCCATGTTTGAGGCCATGGTGGTTGGTAAAATCCTGCAAACTACGTGGAACATGGGAGTATGGGTGGATTCTGCCCAAAAAGCCACAAGGCTATGCCACAACATCATCAACTGCAGCCGGATGGTTGCAAGCAATCGACGCTTACTTCGGACATATAAACACACTAAACAATGTGGATGAAGCAGAGTTCAACTGAGACCAAGATAAACATGATCATATTTGATATGCCATTAAACCTCATTAAGCCATACTACTGACAACCACAGGTCAATTAGAACCATGATTCAGCCACATTATTCGTCGCTTGGCGCGTGGATGGCAGCTTGCCCCAGGTTGGAAGGCAGAAGTGACAACATGGTGACGAATCATGTGGTCAACCATGGTCATGGCACATAGCGGGCCTAATCATGGCTGAAACTAGGAATGATGATGGTTTATAATGGTTGACTGTAGCAACGGATGCTCAACAATCTGGTTGAACAATGGATGACTAGTTCAGTGATCCAATAGTTTGTTAGTTCTTTGGTGATTCGAACGGTGAATACCTAGAATATATAATCGAGTTGACCCAATGATGAACGCAGAATAAGTGAACAAGCAAGCAGTTGAGAGGAAATGTGGTTGATTGTAGTTGATAATGACAGGTGAAGGTGAATCATGGGCAATCGGGGTCAATTTTGTTGGATTCTGATCATGAGTAATGATGACACCAACGATCATGGGCCTTTACTATCTATAGAAGTCTGTTGGCTGTGGCTGGTGTTCGGGGATGGTCATAATCATAGTAACAATCTCCATTACAACCATTCCCAGTGATAGACCGGACCACTGGGGCCCCCCAATGTTAGGACCTTAGTCAACCATTGGCACTTCCAGACCCAAAGGCTTTCGTTGGTCGTTGGTTTTTGCTGTTTATCAGAAATGAAGCATGATTATCATCATGGCAGTGGATCATTGATTGTCTATCATTATCATGCATCAGTGGAAAACAATCCATCATTGTCCGTCATCATCGTCCATCAGTGTGAAACATCACAATCCCTCGTTGTCCATCATTATCCGTCCAAATTGGTTCATTTTATCTTCTGAGGATGATTCTCCAAACATTGTCCCTCATTTTCCATCATTATCATCATGACAGTGGCTCATTGGTTATTGCTTATCCATCACTATCATTCACTATCATTGATTTCTTGTTAGGACGACCAATGCGGGATAGCAACCTATCAGTACAAGGACAACCAATGATTTACTATCAAAATGATGGATATTCAGTACAATTAGAAGGATAACCACTGATTCCTATCATTGAAAATCAGGATGATCCCATGGCAGTGGATCATTTTTCATCATGTCAACACATCATGGCTCCATCGGCACCTGAGGTCAACACGTCATGTCTCAGCGCTCCCTTTGCCGCTCAGCTAGGGGACCGGGGTGGTCGGCTTGGACCTGGAACCCGGCTCATGACCTGCCTGCTGGTGGAAACCAGCCCCGATTCATAGCTGGAAGAGCCATCCCCTTGAGGTGCTGTCGCAGCAACTTCGGAGATAGTCCTGTACACCAAAGTGCAAGTTGTAGAAGGTGAATCCAGGTGAAGCCAACATCAAGCGACCAGTAGTAGATCAAACTGTTCAAGGAGCACCTCAACACCATACAACCCCAGATGGTCAGCTTGAAGATCAGCCGACAATTCCAAGCGTCGTAGCACTGCTAAGCGAACCCCCAACCATCCCGCGAAAGTTGGGCAAAAGCAGCAATAACCTAAGGGGGTCCATTTCTCAAGCCATTTCTTAACGTTAAGCCATTTCTCAGCATCGCTATCGAGCAGATTTCTCAAGTCTACGTGCAGCCTCTCGCTGCGAGGCTTCGTCTTGGCCGTGCTGTGGACTCCTTTGGCTTTGATCCGACGCTTGAAGTTGCTTGGCAGATCCCTCCACAGCATCGAACCTGTGGCGATGCCCTGGCGCCACCAGGTTCTACCGTCAATTCTGGGAGGCTGGGATGTGAACCGCCAGGGGAAGTTCATCATCTCCGGATTGCCATTGGATGAATATACCGATGCTTGTTTTTGCCACAACCTGTTGGTGATATGGCCGCTGATCGCTGTTGAAAAATGGGAACATGGATGAACATGGGAGGTTTCCCATGGTTTCCCTATTGACCGTGACTAACCATCCTTAACCACCCATCACCAACCACGACTAACCACCCTGAACCAGTAGCTGAGAACAGGGAGCTAACAATCATCAGCCAATAGCGATCAGAACTCATGGTCTTTTGAAGGTGCATCTGTTTGTCTTGGGGTGCACTGGGGGACGGGGTGAATGGTCCAGTTGCCATAGTGTTCACCACGGTATCATCATTTGTTGGATGCTCGAAAGCAATGCTCAGAAGTGTTTATCCAACTAGTCGATCCTGGGATACCATTATTAAGTCTCCATAACAATACAAACCAGTATTGACCATTCACTGACTATCATGCCCACCAAGACTTCATCATCAGCAATGCATCAACCATCTCTGAGGCATCTCTCTACCTTGAATCTGCTGGCGGATGCCTGCATTCTTCTGGGTTTGATGGAAGCTTGGCAGAACAATTTCTTCCCCAACAGCAATACTTTGCCATGGGTTCTTTAGCCCAGATGCTGTCATGCAATTGGGGATGGCGCTTCAGTTAATTTTGGTCAAATCACCCGGAGGGTCTGAGATGGTTGAGTCTCCATGGTAGAAGTCTAGCAGATACAACGAACACGTGCACCCGATGGCGGTGTAGTCAACAGCCGGGTGTAGCTCGCTGGTTGCAACGTTGGCACGGGCATCGCTCTCGTAGCTTTGGAACCCGGTCTGTGTAGCTTGGCTCACATGCAAAGCTGGCGACTTCCAGCCTGGATTTCAACCATGAGAGCAAGCATCAACGACATTCAAGAATCATCACTGATCATTTGATCGACCCATTCCCTGTAGATAGACGACCGCCCTGTGTCTGCCACTGTATTTCTTGGTGTTTCCAATGATTAACGATTACTAAACCTCAGTAGAATACCCCACTTTCAAGTCGGAGACCCAGCTCCCAACAATTAGACATGGGATCTAGGACGCACCTAAAAATTCGCCATCATTAGCCATCGTGAATCAACAATCCGACCATCACGAAACAGTAATAAAGTTACCAGTCCTTGAACAAGCCTGAACCCTCATTTCCATCACTTCATCAACCATGAGTCAGCCCCATCATTTTCAATCATGCATCCCCTCATCAACCAGTAGTCCGCCGTTCATCCTTCATTCATCAATCAACTCATCAACCATCCATCAACTCATCAAAAATGAATTCACTCATCAGCCATTGATCAACAATCCATCAGCCATGAGTCTACCATTCCTCATCCATTCATCAGTCCTCACAATGGATCACCTGTCATTGCCCCTGGTTCACCCAGGTGATCCTGCTGGCCGCCGCGCCGCGCTTGTACGACGTGCCGCTCGGCATGGATGGAGGGTGAGGGGTCGGAGCAAGGACATGGTAATCCTCGTGGCTTAATGGTTGGTGATGGTTGGTAAATATTAGTTGAATGATTGCCATTTGGGATTGTTAACTAATTCAAAACTAATATTAGCCACAGGGATGAATCATGATGGTTTGGGATGGGTTGTAAAGATTGATGATTGTTTATGATGGCAAGAAATGATAGGCAATAACGTTGATGACGAATCATCATGTCAGGTTATACAAGTTGCCGGATTTCATATGAAAGATCCAGCACTTCCACCTGTGATGAGTTGAAACTTTTGGTGCGCGTGAGAGAATTCTTCGGGTCCTTTCAATCAATAAACCATTCATCAACCATTACCAATGATTCATCAACCATTCATCAACCATTCATCAACCATTCATCTACCATTCAGCAACCATTCATCAAGCATCTTCAACCATCAGCCAATCCATCATTATCCATGATTACATAGGCATCATTAGTAACCTACACCGAGCACAAGCTGAGGACGTGACACATTTCGGTCCCCCGAACTCGATCTCAGCCGAGGATCCCATGGGAGGTGCCTCTCGTGAAGATGGACAGTCACTTGGTGAGTCACGAACCGTGGGGAGACCATGGGGACACCATGGGGAACCAAGGGGAACCAAGGGGAACCGTGGGTGATTCCTGGCCTTGAAGCCATTGTTGATGGATGTTGCTGGGGAACCTGAGGAATTTCAACGTGAAGATTTCTGGCTGTTTCACGTTTCCAATAGCGGTTTTCACGGCTGGCTGTGTTATTCTGCCACTATCCCCCACGCCCGGCGATTGGAGCTGCATTGGGTTGATGGCAACTCTCACGAACGTTTCATGGTTCCCTTGCCTTGTTTTTTCTTTCCACGATTCATGGTCATTATGGTTCGTGGCAAATTTGTCCAACGATTTCTGGTATCCTGAAGAGATCGATCCTAGAACCTCAATGAACAAATGAGAGTAACCAACACGGGATTCCAAAAAGCAAATAGGTTCAGTTCCACATGAGCATGCTCAGAATTGCTCTAAACCTGTCATTGGTTGTTGTTTTGGCGACCGGTCAGTGATGGAATTCGTCACTATGTGCCAGTTGTGATGGGATTTGTCACTATGATCAGACTTGGATGGGCGACCACTCGCTTGTACACCCGAAATTTCCCTCGCTTTTACACCCGAAATTTCCCTCGCTTGTACACCCGGTTACCTGAGATCTTGTTTTTCTGTGGCAGGCGTGGTACTTTGAGTGCATGGAGTCATCTTCATCAGGCTTTGCGCGATGTAAATCGCACAGCAGTTGCTCGTCGGACGTCTTGCCATTGTGACTTGGTGTGGCAGGCGTGGTACTTTGAGTGCGTGGAGTCATCTTCATCAGGCTTTGCGCAATGTAAATCACACAGCAGTTGCGCGTCGGACGTCTTGCCATTGTGACTTTGTCTGGCAGGCGTGGTACTTTGAGTGCATGGACGCATGCTCCGCATGCTTTGCGCAATGTAAATCACACAGCAGTTGCTCTTCGGACGTCTTGCCATTATGACTTTGTGTGCCAGGCATGGTACTTTGAGTGCATGGACTCATGCTCCGCATGCTTTGATATGTTAAGCCATACACGCAAAGGCCAGAGAGGGTGGGAGCTTTGATTTGTTCAGTAGTGCATGCAGAGGCCAGAGGGGGTGGGAGATTTGATATGTTAAGTCATACATACAAAGGCCAGAGGGGGTGGGAGATTTGATATGTTCAGTAATGCATGCAGAGGCCAGAGGGGGTGGGAGATTTGATATGTCAAGTCATACATGCAAAGGCCAGAGGGGGTGGGAGATTTGATATGTTCAGTAATGCATGCAGAGGCCAGAGGGGGTGGGAGATTTGATATGTTCAGTA
>VSDK01020031.1:203218-247197 GCA_009767595.1 Symbiodinium kawagutii | reverse complement strand
TCCCCGAGTAGGGTGGGGGGGGCCCCCGCCACGTTGAGCCCCATCGATTGGCAGACGCGGCCGCGCGCGGATTTCCGGCGCTGCTTCCTGCCGCAGTGCACCACTGAGCTCCCTGGCGCCGAGAATTTGAGGCGTCAACTGGGCATCTGCATTGAGGATCGAGGTGACATGCATGCAGTGCCGGGACCCATTACGACCTTTCAGGAGCTCAATGATTTGCTGCCACGCTATGTGTTGGATGCCCTGACTTGGAACAACATCACCAATCCTTTGCCCATCCAGTGCCAGGCACTCCCCTTGGTATTGACAGGTTTGGACGTCATCGGCATTGCCCAGACGGGCAGTGGCAAGACGTTGGCCTACCTGTTGCCAGCCATCGTCCACATCGTTGCTCAGCCGCCCATCGCCCGCGGCAGCATCTCACCTGTTGCCTTGATCATGGCTCCCACACGCGAACTGGCCGTTCAGATTGTGGAGGAAGCACACAAGGCGTGATGGCGATGACGTGCTTCAACACATTTTTGCTTGATGAGGGGAGCTGATTTTCGTCAGCGTTGTTTATCTATGATTGTTGTGGGGCTTATTCACCATTCTTGTTTTGTGAGCTATATTCAGCTACCATCTCTGGTTTAGCTTCAGCTATCAATCATTTTTCGTTGCCATATTCAAAATAGCATTCAAGTATACTAAGCGATGCAGCAAATCACCAATATGATTATATAATCAATCTAGATGTTACATTGGTTGACAAGTGACCTATAGTATACCAATGTACATCAAATGTGATCTACAGTACGTCACAAGTAATCAATATATAGCAATCACATTTATTGATAGCATTTATGGTAAGTAATCAATATGTAACAGTCTATGCGTCAATATGTATCAATTGTAAGTAACAATAAATACTAACCACTCGAATTGTTCCATTGACCACTGGAGATGTCACAGCGCACTGTGCCCTTCAGGTTTTGAAGAGATCGAAAACCGAGGAGCGTCCCGCAGGGGTCTGGGCAGCTGCAGTGTATGGTGGAGGCCGACGGGCAATATCCTCCCGGTCGCGGGGGGGGTGGGTGGGATGCGTAGCGCCTGTGTAGCCATCAGCGGGAAATCCCTAAGAATCACGATCTTGGAACAACTGGTTGATGAGCTGTTACATTGTTGGTCATCACCTATAGTTAAACGACGAATCTAAACCACCACCAGGGGGCTGAAGTCGGTAGGCAAAAAGTTTCAGCAGCTGAATGACTTGGAGTATGGCTGCGACATCGTGGCCGCGACGCCGGGCCGTTTGATCGATTTCATGACGCAGAAGAAGATCTCCCTGGAGAGGGTGACATATCTGGTGCTCGATGAGGCTGATAGGCCGGTGGTGGGATCTGACCGCACGGTTGGATGGTTTCTGTATGTTTCTGGTGGTTTCTGGTGGTTTCTGCTTGGCATAAAGCAAGTATGCTGGTCTTGCCCCTTGCACAATTTCCATGCTAGTCATGTTGTTTAAGAATCTTTGTTTCATAAATTATGAACCGTTGGTCATACAGTGCTAGTTATGAACCATTCGTTAACTTATGAACCATCAATAATCATTGACTATTACTAACTATTGACCATGAGTCATCAATCATCATCAATCATCATCATCATCATCATCATCATCATCATCATCATCATCATCATCATCATCATCATCATCATCATCATCATCATCATCATCACCATCATCAACATGATTTTGTTCCTCATTCTGGCCATGACATTTATGGATGTACTTTGTGACAGTTAACCATGAGTTACAAGGCATTAGTTATAGACCATGGTCGCATCCACCATTTCCATTGGTCGGTGTAGCAGTAGCGGCGAGGATGTTGGAGGAAGGCTTTGCGGGCGACGTGGAGTCCATCAGCAGCCAGGTGTGGGGCGGTTGGTGGGGTAGCTGGCCCTGGTTGATGGGTTGGGTCGATGGTGAAGTGATGGCGAAGTGATGGGTTATTTGATGGTGAAGTGATGCTTGATGCAGGTAATTCATAGTGAATTTATGGTCAAGAGATGTCTAATTGATAGTTACTTGCGGAACTTTGGTGGGGCTACTTGATGGTTAATTGGTGGTAAGGGTGGAAAATCATGGCTATTCGATCCTTTTCCCAACGATTCTGGGGATAAACCCAAGCATACTGGGGGATGCAGCAAAAACATAGGTTGATTGGATGGCTAGTTTTGTAAAAAGATGAAGCCCCAAAAACAACCAGTAACAATAGATTTTCTGGCGCTAGTTGTAAAACTGCTCAGTTTTGGACCCAACCATCAGCAACAAGACGTCTGTTGAGCTGCTGGATTTGCCCTGGCCGAGCTTCCCATGGGAACAGCAGCGCAGCACCTGCTGAGGTTCGTCCAGAGCGTCAGGTGCTCTTCTTTTCCGCCACCTGGTCGCACGAGGTGCAGAAGTTGGCCGCGGGCCTCTGCAACCCAGGCGAGGTCGGTGACATGGATCACTTGGAAGCTGAGATGATCACACCACCAGTGGTTCCCATGGATCATTGGCAAGTTGAGTAACCAAGATGCATTGACCATGGATCATCAACAGGTTGAGTATCCAACAAGCCTTGATCTCACTCCTCAACCATTCCTTGAATGGTCCAACAAATCAGATGATTGATCAATCAGATCATTGATCATTGATCTTCCTGAACCATCGATGGTTGATCTCCAAGATGTTTTGGTGGGCGCTGCTGGTGCTCCAGGCACTCACCCTGTGCGCATCAGCGTGGGCCAAGACGAGCACGGCTCCCTGAGCGCCAAGCAACGCCACGCCCGGGATGGGATCGTTCAGACCGTGCAGGTGGTGGACTTCCCCGATGACTACGAGAAGCAGGTGGGGAACGGGTGACCCTAACCTGGCGGGATGATCCCCGGGTGACCTGGTGGGGCCAAGGATCCCCGGAAGCTCGAAATCAAGGTGTCTTTGATAGGGAAAACTGGCTGGAAATGGTGGGGCAAACAAATCTGGCAATGGAAAATCACAATTTTTGTAGGTAAAACCGTGGGAAACCAGCTGTTTCTATGGTGGATTTTCCAGGCAACCATGATGGCCAGAGAGTAACGGTTTCCGATGGTTTTGAATAGTCGTTGAAAACCAAGCGGCTGCAGGGGATCTCTACAACAGATTGATTAATACCTTAGCAATGATACTGATGGATAATCATAGGGGATACCATATTACTGATGGGGTAATGTGAGTTGATATATGTTGATGCGATTGCCACTCAATTAGCCCCACTGAATATTCGTTGGTTTTGAGGATATCGGGACCCCATGAACCGGAAAGATCAACTGAAGTAACACTTTGAATGCATTTGTATCCCTTATTGCTTGTATCCCCTTTTGCTGCTTGGTTCTCAACCTCATTAGCAACCAGCAATAGGGGACGGTTCCAAGCAGCAATAGGGGACGGTTCCGTGCAAAAGGCAACTTTTGATCACTAGAGGCTGCCAACCATGTGAACCCTCACGTTGGGATTGCCACAGTTGGAACCCGGACTTCTGCAGCACCACCATCAATGATAATCAACGATCACCACCCATTGTCAATCATAACGGTTCTACAATACTGAATTATCATCAACCACTATACTCGGATGATAGCCAACCAATATACCAACTAGAAATGAATTATCATCAATGATTGATTACCAACCACTGTGACTCATTATGTGAATTTTTGTAGTTGGTATATTAGTACCTCAAACTATAGCCATTATAGCTATCAATTGTTGTATAGTAGCTCATCAATGGTCTACTATACCATGATCAATGGTTGTAGCTCATGGTTCTCTTGTGGGTTCCCCTCTTCAGGTGGCCGAAAAGAGAAAACTGCTGGAGAAGTACCTGCAAGGCAGGTCGAGCTATGGTGGCGACGGTGGCAAGCCGTGCAGGTGGTCACGATGAATGGTCAGGTGGATGCCTTGGTTGATGATCAGTGACGAATAAAATGATGGTTGACTATTGATGGTTAATGGTGTGTATTGATTGATGTTCTCATCCGATGGTATCGTTGATGATGTTTGATGATGGTCAATGATACCAGAATTCATGGATTCTTGAGGATTGGATGATGATGGTTAGATTGATGCGATGATGATGACGATGATGATGATGCCTTAATTGATGATTGATGGTTGAGAGAAAATAGGCACAGGATAGCAAGGGTGAATGGTTAAATTGATGGTTACTAGTGATGGTTGATGATAGAGATGATACTGCTTAATGATGGTTAACAGGGATAGCAACCAGCCATAACGGTTAATTGATAGTTACTGACTGGCTAAGGACGGTTGCTTTGATAGGAGGCGCTGACAACCAACAATGACAACAAAATCCCGCCATGAATGACCACCATAGTCAATGATGGTTAACAATGCTTGAATATGAAGACCCTAACCAACAACAGTGGTTGATGATTGGGAGAGCTGATCAACCGCACCAGTTCCTAGGGGTCTACAACGGCTCAGGATTTTGAGAAATGTATAGGGGCGCGCGCGCGCAGCCATTGCACCTTGTTAATTTCAGGTTCTTTTCTACAGGTTATCTCTAAGAACAGGGGCGTGTACAATTCTTTTCAAGTCATGTGTTTGATCACTGCATACTTCCGAGTGCATGGAGGCACATACACAAAGATGCACATGACAATGTGCATACTGAAGCGCATTGAACTTGACACAAATAGAAAGATATGCAGACATGTACATGTATACATGTACATGTATACACGCAGGCATGCACAGGCACAACACATGTAGGCAGCATCCACAAATATCAAACATCAGTCTATGTATAACACACACACACACATGTAAATGCTCTATATACACCAGGACGCACATGCATTCACAAATACATCTAGTCCTCTTCACTCCAACTTCTCAACCCCCACTCGTGATTGTCGATCACCACGCTCTTTTTGAATCACCCATCAGCAGACCTTGACTCCGTTTCTTGGTTTCTTGAATTTGGTTTGCTCATAGACCTGGCAACTCGGCAGTCTGAAAGTTGTCGTTGTGCATTTTTCCTTCCAAAGATTGGTTCATTGTGCTACAGGTTCGACCCACGTGTACCTCCTACACTTTGATCAATCCCCATCTCCCGTGGCGCCATAGGCATCTTGTGGGGCGGACCGGAGCACAAGGTGTTGGTCTTTGTCTCACAGAAACTCGGTGATCCAGCCACTTTGATTTTTGCTCTTTTGGGGATGGATTGACCATCTAAAAATCCACCAAAACTTTGGGATTAGACAAAATCAATCCACTAAAGTAGCTTTATGGTGATATTTAGTGGGTTGATTTACAGTATCCAATCCCAACTCAATCAATCCAGGTGATATTCATGCACTAAATTCATCCACTCAATAATTCATCCTCACTCAACTCATATAGCTGTGAGTCAAAACCCATCCTTAACCATTATTTTGCCTATTATTGTTGGTTATAGCTGTTATTAACCCCCAGTATTGGTTGGTGAACTGCTTGACCCATAGCCATCTCCACCAGCTCGCCAAGGAAACAATACGCTGATGAGTTGGCCACCAAGCTCTGGGATGCCGGCTTCAAGGCGACGGCCATGCACGGTGGCAAGTCTCAGGACGTGAATCATGGGTTGGGCAGCATTTTTTTCGGGGGAAGCATGGGTAGTGTTGAGGATAGGGTGAGTTGATGTTCAGGATATGGGTGTTTCTCAAGCCAAAGGGGTACCAAAAATTGTTGGGTGCATTGCTACAAAAGATTATTAATGGATGATTTGGGGGGCCCTCTATTTTGAGAAGCACCCATGTTCAACCTTGGTTAAGAGAGCTGGTGCATCTCTGGAGATCACCGGGGTCACTCATTTTTTCAGCAGTACGACCTGCTATGGCTCGAAGGGGGCAGACCTGAACTCCTCGCAGGACGCGCGCTTGAGGACCCTGGAGGACTTTCGCAAGGGCGAGTATCGATTGATGGTGGCCACAGATGCTCAGCTGATGGTTGGGGCCGTGGTGGTGCAGTGGTGATCCACTGGGAAGCCATGGATTTTGTAGGTAAATCTTGGAGATCAATCAGAGGCGTTCTGCTCAGTGATACTTGGGGATTCATGGTGGGTTGCACCACCACCTCCTTGTGTTGGCTTGTGTTGGATCAACTGGATTTAGGGGAGGGTACCAGGTGGGCCTAGGTTTGGATGTGATATTCGAGCCATCATTGACCCTTAGCCATCATTAAACACTATGAGCCACCGTCAAACCAGTACTGAACCACAGCAGAGAGGCTCATAATAACCATGAAAAGCCAATAGGCTCGGGATTGAAACTCCATTTTCACCCTAGCAAAAATGCACACCATCCTTCACCTATTGGACAGATCGGCTACCCGAAGCCTTGGGCCCTCAGGATGTGATTGGCCGTGGCATCGATATTCCCAGCGTCTCCCATGTGATCATCTTCGACATGGGCTCCATCGACGACTACGTGCACCGCATCGGCCGCACAGCGCGAGGAAAGGATGGCCACGGACAGGACGGGCTGCGGTCAGGGCTGCCACCTGGGTGAAGCTGGGCAACCAGCCTGGTGAATGGTGAGCTGCACTGCTGTAGCCAACACAAACCATGGTTCACCACTTATTTTCATTACCCCATGGTGATTGCCGTCATCCTTTTGGTGACTTCCCCTTTGTTCACAACCACAACCACTCCAATGGCTCATGACTTCCATCTGCTTGCTGCTTTGCTTCTCTGCTTGCATCTGCTCGCATCTGCTCGCATGCATCTTCCATCTGCTGGCTGCTTCGAGTTGCTCATGACTTCTCTTCAGCTTCGCTTCGCTGCTTCGCTCCTTCTCTTCGGATTGCCTCGTGCTTCGTCAGGCCATGGTGTTCTTCGAGTATTGGCACAAGGAGCCCGGCATCGCTGGCGAACTCTGTGAGTTGCTCGAGGCTTCGGGACAGGAAGTGCCCGAGGACCTGCGCCGCATCGCCCGAGAGGTCCAAGCAGGACGGGAGCGGTGGCGGGATCCGTGGGTGGAGGGCTTGGGTGATGTGGCTGGGGAGGTCTGGGGTGCTGGTGGCTGCTGGTGGAGTTGTTGGAGTTGATGTTGTTGTTGTTGTTGATGATGATGATGATGATGATGATGATGATGATGATGATGATGATGATGTTTTATTTGTCGTGGTAAAGCTGAACACTGGATACTAGGATAATTTTCCCGCCGCCATGGGGATACGGGGAAACCGGGCTGTTGCTTGTCGTAACCCATGGAAGTTGATTGAGACGGTGACGCTAGTCAAGACTTGAAAGCGGCGTCAAGAGGCTGTTGCAGGGGAGAGATGATGGATATCATCGAACAACCATCCAACAATGGACCATTGACCAACCACCACGAAGTATCCGCGAACTAACCACCGATTAACCATCATAAACACAGACAAACCATCATAACCACTCATTCACCACTAGTGAATTACTAGCCAACCATTGATGAACGATCATTCACAGCAGGTGATGGTTGTGACCAGTGGATGACACCAATTCTGCTGTCGATCGCTTCCATCAATGGACCGCGATCCCAACATGGGGAACCCTCTTCCTTGATAGGGAAGCCAAGTATTCTTAATTCTTTAAAGGCAGCCTATTTGCAGATATAGCATGATATAGCCATCTTGTATTGATGGGAAGATCGTTGATATTAAGCAGTATCATGTTGCTCGAGGATCACTTGTGGTTGTTCTCGGGGCTCTATGAACCATTGGCAGCCGTAGCAAACTTAACCATCACGAAGTCAACCATCATTAATCGCCAATTCACCACCGGAATACCACCATTTCACCACCAATTAAGCAGCTGATTATCACCAGTGATTACCAAGTCATCATCATCAATTCGCAAGCTCACGCCGAGCTTTTTAGAGCGCACCCCCAGTACGCACAGAAACTGGTGCATTTCAGCTGGGGGAATCACTGGAGACCCAGCAGTAGTTGATTGCTGGGCACGCTGGTAAACCATAGTTATTTAGAGGGTTGATCGTTGATGATTAATGTTTCATGATTAAAACGGTCAACATCCATTGTTGATGATGTAACGGTAAAAAATGAAGCGCCGTGGTTATTCAGTTGGTTGCCACTTGTTGTGGTTTGGCAGGAACCCGTCCGGTCTTCAAGGGCAAAGAGAAGTGGGGCAATCGCCGCAATTGGAACGACAAGAACTGAGCGGGGAGGCTGAGAATGGAGAGGAGGGGAGCCGAGATTGGACTCGCGAGCATCCGAAAGAATCCCGGGAACACTCCCAGGAGCGAAAAGGGTCAGGTTGGTTGCTTAGTTGGGTTGGTTGGTTAGTTGGGTATGGTTAATGGTTGGGTAATAAGCTTTAATAGCCAACCATGATAGGGGATATACCAACTACGACTGGTGGGTTGGTTGGTGAGGAACTTCCGTGCTCAGGAGCGCAATGATTGGGCGGCCAAGCGGACCAGACACGAGCGCTTTGACCGATACGAGGAGCGCAACGACCGGTGAGCCTTCAGCACTGAATCTTCCGAGTGAACTGAGCCAGATGGGTCATAGCGACTGCAGTTCCAGTGATTCCGGGCACCCAAAATGAAGATTTCAACAGTTTGATCACCATGATCTTTTCAGTGAAGTTTTGAGCACAGGCCCTGGGTTTTGAATGATGCAATGACCCATAGCTGTAGATGGGAATCCCATCTTCCCAGCTCAATCGTCAGCGCTCAGTGGCGCTCACTGGCAGTCCCAGAACTGGTGCTGCCATGAATGTTCTGTTGACAGACTCTGTCCTCAATGTTCTGTTGACCACTGCGAAAGTTGCGAAACAGGAGAGAAAATGGTGCCCGAAACAGGAATGATTGATAAAGACCAGGGTTTCTGATGACGGAAAGCGCTTGAGCGCTTGAAAGTTTTTACCGAAGGCTGGGGGTGGGGGGTGGGGGGGGGGCAGACTGATTTGCAGAAATTTTGGGTCAAAAATCGACGTTTTACCTGCACGAGAGCGCAATTTTGCAATTTCTTCGCGGGAAAGATTTTTGTTGGGTGGTTGTTGGGTGGCCGGGGCCAAGTTAGGCGCCATGTTGGGGCATCAAGAGGCCATGTTTCGGACCATGTCGGGCCATGAAGGGGCCATGTTGGGCCATGTTGGGACAGAGTTTGGCCCATATACGGGTATGCAGGGGCCATGTTGGGCCATGTTGGGACAGAGTTTGGCCCATATACGGGTATGCAGGGGACATGTTGAGCCATGTTGGGACCGCCTTTGGTCCATATACGGGTATGCATGGGCCTTGTTGGGACAATCGCGCCTATGTTGGGACCATGTCGGCGCATGACGGGGCTATCTTGGGCAATGTTGGCAAGCCTTTTTGGTCAGAAATGGACGTTCTACCTGCACGAGAACGTAATTTTGCAATTTCTTCGCTGCAGCCATGTTGGGCTCGTTCTCGGGCCAAATTCGGCGCCATGTTGGGGTATCAAGGGCCTATGTTTCGGACGATTCGGATTATCTGGGGCCATGAAGGGGCCATGTTGGGGGCCATGTTGGGGGCCATGTTGGGACAGTCTTTGGTCCGTATACGGGCATGGGCAGGCGAAAGGAGCGTGTTGCGACTGTCTTCCCACCATTATGGGCAGCCTGAAGGGGCCATGTTGGGCCATGTTGGGACAGTCTTTGGCCCATATACGGGGTATGCATGGGCCATGTTGGGCCATGTTGAGACAATCTTTGGCCCGTACCAAGTCGCCATGTTGAGCCATACCGGTCGCTTGCTGAATCACGGTGCCAATTCGAACTGTTTGGGCCATCTTATTTGCAGCTAAGCGTGGTCAAAAATCGATGTTTTACTTGCACGAGACGGCAAATTCGCAATTTGTTTGTGGGACAGCTTTTTGTTGGCCGAAAGGGGCGTGTTGCGACTGTCCTCGCGCCATGTTGGACAGCATGTTGGGGCTCTAGGGCCCATGTTGGGACCATGTAGGGGCATGAAGCGGCCATCTTGGGCCATGTTGGGCTATGTTGGGACAGTCTTTGGCCCGTACACGCGCATGGGCAGTTTTGTAATTTCTTTGTGGGACAGCTTTTTGTCGGCCGAAAGGGGCGTGTTGCGACTGTCCTCGCGCCATGTTGGGCAGCATGTTGGGGACTCTAGGGCCATGTTGGGACCATGTCGGGGCATGAAGGGGCCATCTCGCGCCATGTTGGGATGGTGTTTGGCCCGTATACGGGCGTGGGCACTTTTGCAATTTCTTTGTGGGACAGCTTCTTGCCATGTTGGGCAGCATGTTGGGGACTCTAGGGCCTATGTTGGGACCATGTAGGGGCATGAAGGGGCCATCTTGGGCCATGTATTTTTGTTGATCTCTGATGACAGAACCTCACCGGGAGGGATTGGTGGTTTCTTGGGCCATGACATGCAAAAAGACTTACGTTGCGCGCTTTCCGTGATGTTCCAACCTGGTTTGCAGACCGAGGTTTATCAAAGAACAGACACCTTGGCCGGGGGTTCATTGACCTTCAAATGATTCATTACCCCGGAAAAAGCTCCGGTGTGATGGTGCTGCCACGAAGTACCCGTTTGTCACTAGCAACAACAGCAACGAAAGGGAAATGGACCAAAAACTGATGATGAGTTGGCTGGCACGTTTGCTACTTGGCAGGTTGGCTTTGGTTGACTGCAACGTGCCCGGAATCTTTGCTCAGAATCTTTGTTGATCGGGCTGCCCTCTACTCGGCCAAGAAGTGATGTATCCTCCATGATTTATCACCTCATTGGTATACCCCGATTTGACTGAACTTAGGAATGGTTAATAAGCAATAGTGGCCAATATTGGCCAATAAATTATTCATTGAAATAGTTTGTAATATCATAAGTTGCTATTGGATAATTAGCCTAGCAAGAACGGCTAATATCTACGGAGCCGTTCGTGCAACTCGCCTTTTTCTCACAGTGAGCTGTCCTGAAAAACAACCATGCTGTCAATGCTGTTGAGCTAGGCTTCAACCACCTTCACTGAGGAATAGCTATTGATCTATGGCTATTTCGTCCTTGTTGAAATAAGACCAATTCTAGATAAATCCATCTGATTTCTCAGCCTGACTTACAACCGACCATAACTCTGATTCTGAACCATCAACTCACCAGGAAGCATTTTAGAACATGATGATCCATCAAAGCATCACTAGGCCCCATTATATCATCATTCTCATGAACAATCATCATCCAACAATGATGATGGTCATTAAACATCATTAAACCATTCGGATGGTGGCGCATGATGGGGGCCATTTGTCATCTCTTCGCCTCCCCCATGGTTTCCGATTCGCCGCCAGGTGGCGCTTCCAAGGAGCGACGTCGCCTGGAGGCGACCAGATGTCGTGGTTCCTGTGGTGCCGCGAAAAATGGCCACTGATGGGGCTGTCCATGGGCCAGAGTGGTACCTACTAACCATACAAGTTCATAACCATTGTCAATAGGAAAACCACCAGTAACTTGGGGGTGCACCAATTTTTTGGACAATATGGCTATGGATCAATATCAAGCAACCAACAAATGGGTCATTGAACCAGGGTTTTGACGCCAAGCCATGTCGTGAACATCCAGGGTGGTTAATGGTACTGGTGGGTAAGAGCTGGTTAAAGATGCTCAATGGCTGAGCTGAATTTTTAACCATTCTTAATGTATGGTTGGTGGTTGATACTGATGGTTGAGGTTGTGCTTTTTGACAGGCTGGTTGATGCCTCTTGATCTGAAGCTATCGCTGACGATCATTTGGGGCGCCGAGCTGGGTGCATATTGATGTCGAGAATATGATAACTTCATCGAGATACTTCCCACTGCACTTCAGTGCCACTTTCTGGAGGGCTTCTTCGCTGGAGAGATTCTGCGTATCGGCCTGGTGTTCCTCACAATGTTCCTATGCAGAAACTGGTGCCTGCGTGGTGTCCCTGGCCCTGGTTGTGTATAATGCGGGTAGGGATGGGTAACAATGGGGCAGGATTGCTCAGTTGGTTGCTTGGTTGGCGTTCAAGGCTACTACAGCGTGGTCTTTGTAGGAGAAAAATGGGGTCTGCCATGGGCTCAAGCCAACTGGTACCACTTAGTTGCACGCTTAAGCCCGGTAAAATACATGAGCAAGGACTCTTTGTTTGGGCAATTTATTTCAAGTAGATGGCCTGCGCTATTTTTGTCCTCTCATCCACAGTTAGTTGGTGAACGAGATGGGTCTGCCTCATCGAGCGAAATCTGTTTATGTCAGGACGCATATGAATTCCTTATGAGGTACAATTGAACGAGGTACCCCAAAATGACGTTATCCGGTCCTGGTTCTGTTGAAACTGAACGAGGCCGGGTCGGCCCTTCAAAGTAGTGTCAAGAGATTTTGCATGAATAAAAGCAGCCGCTCACATGCCTGATGCGATGATCAAAAGCCCATCCGGAAAACGTGCCATGTTTTTGTTCTGACATTTTACACCATCCCCTCAAGTTATTGCTGAGGGAAGTCAATGGTTCTGATGGGACCCCCAAGGTCCTCTCATGGTTGACTTGACGCGCCATGATCATTTGTCATGACCATGATTGATCAACCCATGGTCTCACCCAGTATGAGGGATTTTCCCCGGGTTTCTCAACTATTTCCCAACTATTTGCAAACCAAACAACGAACTAACAAGCAAGCAGACAAACAAGCAAACAAACAAGCAAACGAGCAAACAAGCAAACCAAGCATTGCTAACCAAGTATTGCAAACTAATAGGCTAAGTATAGCTCACAGCTGCTAAGGAGCGTGGCGATCTTCGGGGCATCGCGCTTGGAGAGCTTGGTGGCGCTGGTGGGTGGACTGGCCTGTGCACCCTTGGTGCCTTTGCTGAAAGAATGGAGGGATTCCATGCAGGTGGGTGGTTGGTTTGGGGATTCCATGGTTGGTTTGGGTGGTTAGTTTGTGGATTGATGATTTGATGAGCTTCCATGTGCCATCACTCACCACCAGGAGAATGGTCCCAGAAGTACCACCGCAAGTCATAAGATTCGACCTAGCTACCCATTACACCATTCATCGTGAAATGTGCATGTAGATTGGTCCTATGTCCCAGCTCAAGCCACTCATCACTCTCGGCATTAGCTAGCTCTCCATTCCAAAATGGACCCGCTCACATTGGACACCATTGGCGGCGGCACCACTAGATGGGGCAGTAAAAAAGATTGTCACCCAAAACACATCGAAATGTTTAGGTGGTCAGGGTACACACCTCAGCTGCTACAGCCATCTGGATCAGGTTGGGAATCTCCCATGAAAAAACATCGGCACCAACGATGTTGTTAGTTGCGTTCAAGAATGGGTTGCACACAATTTGACACCTTAAAGCCGTCATTGATTCCGCTTGATAGCACCAAAAATCTGGGTGTGTTTCTGGCACTTCATCCTTTGTCCCTTGCCGTAACCTACCACTGTGACCTGACTGCAATCGTGGCATGTTCCCAACTCCTCCGCCTCGATGACCTTCAGAGTAACCTCGTAGGGTGGCGGTGGCACCCAAGGCTTTGGCCTTTCCACCCGCGCTTCATCATGTGCTGGTGGGGCACCCAGCTGCGGGATCGGCGGCTCATCGTTTCTGCAGCTTTCTATCCGCCGGCAGCGGTGAGACCATCAGAATCCATGGGCCCAACAGTCCTTTAGCATTGACAAGAATGAACCGTCATCATTGACCACCACTAAGCGTCGTTGAATTGTTGCACTCCATAGTGACCCATTATTGACCATGAGTTATCAACACGAACCAACGAGCACACAGGTGTGAACTGATCATTCAATCGTCAGCATCGATCATCACTGACCATCATCTATCCATCCCAGCAACAATAAACAACATTCATCATTATCAATCATCACAAAGCATCAGAAACAACCATGATTTCACCATAAATCAACCAGTATCAACCATCATCAACCATCAATCAGCCACCATCAGCCAACAATCAGCCCATCAATTCACCGTGAGTCAACCATCATTGAGAATCAATCAGTCAATCATCATTGAGAATCAAGCATTCATGACAGGGTGGTTCAACCACCCACCAGTGGCTATGAAGCTGGTTACAATGAGGAATAAACCATTCAACCACTTGATAAACCACTCATCATTTATTACTAAACCATTTAACCAATTGATTCCAAGAAGCCAGCTTACCAGCCATTAACATGGTCAATGGATCATCAACAGTTCATGGATCATCAGCAGCAGCCGCTGAAGCATCACCTGCGGCCCAGGTGGGTGGCCAGGGTCCTCAAGATCTGCTGCTGGCGCTGTTGGGCTTCCTGCCAGGGGCCCCAGATGCTGTTCGGTGTGGCTTGGGGAAATGCTGGGGAGCGACAACAACAGGGAGATACTACGAGGAGAACTGGTGATTTGGCTTAGCTTGGCTTAGCTTGGTTTGGTTTGCTGAGTTTGGTTTGCCTTCTTTTCATTTGTGAGTTGGTTCGTTGAATGGTTTCGTTGCTTGCGCGCCATGGAGGTACCCCCTTCCAGTGACCGGTCATTGGTTGCACAGCTGGAGGCTTGCCGCGGTGTCGTCCATAGAGGCGCTGAAGCATTGGAATCAGCTGCATCAGGACTCAGATGGGCATCGACAGTGGGGCAGCTGGGATGGTGCTGATGATTTTCTTGATGAAGCATGCAGTTAACTTGTTTGGGTAGAAAGAAGTCACGGGGAGCTATGAGACGTGCGAACTGAGTCGTTTTGAGGATGGCAATGAGGATCAGCAGTTGATGGGTAGCAGTGCAGATGAATAGTGGAACTATGATTCCATCAGGTAACGAACGGCGGGGATCTGTGGTGTTGTCTGCAGAGTCGCCAGCAGCATAGTAACTAACTTGAATCTTAGGATGACTAGTATAGTGATCCTGGAGTAGATAGAATATCAAATTCCCATTAGGTATATGAATTGTTTGGATTTTGAATATGGGGATATTCCTAGTCCAGGATGGCTGTAGTATAATTTCTGCTTTGTAAGCCATGTTGCTGCTTAGCAAAACAACAACTCTAACCATCGAATCTCCAGCACATATGAAGTGGAGATCCGATCATTGGGCTCCGCCAATTGAGGCTTCTCGTAAATATGAGACAACCTGGAAGATCCAGGCATCTCTAGATCATTTACTTCGGAACAACTTGGTGATTTCGGGGAGCCTGAACCTTTGGGTCTTTGGGATCTAAGGCACTGTGATTCAGGGGCATTTCGAGAGTTGCCAGGCAAATGGTCATGTGTCAATCACCAAGGCGAGTGGTGGACGAGCAGCTCAGATTTGCTGGGTGATCATGCTGATAAGCCACGTCACTCGGGGTGTACCCTGATGTTGGCCTAAGCACGGCTACGAAGCTGTGACTAGCGCCTATCAGGGGCAATCAGGGATGATCTTCTAGGTAAAAAAAAACCACAGGTGGGTGAAACCGATGGCAAGATCAAGAAACAGCATGAGATGGGTACAGCTGTGACTGATTGTTGGGCTGCTGCGATCTCCAGGAGATCCCCTACTTCTCCTGCAGCGGCAGCTGATTTGGCGAGCCAGGCATGGCTGCAGGGTGCTTGGGGTTTGGAGGAAATCCTTCGTTCGTGGCTTGTTGTCCACGTGGGAACAGCGGTGGCTTGTCCAAGTGGTGATACGTTCACAGTGGCTTGCGGATTGTTGTAAATGTGAGGCTTTATGTTTATGTAATTTCCGTTTATGTCTATGTTTATGTTTATGTTCTTTTTGGGCCTTGTTCTGACAATTGAACAACAACGAGCTACTTTGAGCTAGGGATAACTCTAAGCCTGACGGAAGGAGCGTCCTGCTTCCTGACTCCAAGTCTGGTCCAAGTCGGCTGCCAATTGGACGCCTGGTAAACTTCCGTTTGAATGGGGGTACCTGTGATTTATGGATCCATGTCACTGCTTTCCGTGTGAAACATGTTCGGGTTGCCAAAGGACCCACTAGTAGAAATACCCATCCGTTCGTGACTGGCCGAAATGACCGAACACTGGCCCCCCCTCCCAGAGATTGCAGGTGTTGTGTTGGGTGAGCACCTCATTTGGTAATTAGTTGGGGGCATCTCTGAGCCAATCTTGGAGTTCATCCATGACATGACCACCCAACCAACCAGGGATGACCCTGGGGTTCTTGAAACCGCGTAGGTGGTGATGGGGCACCCATGGGCGCCGATGGTGTGAAAAACTGGAGCAGCCGGATGGTCATGGACAGCAGATGCCGGAGCAGGGAACGGGCTAATGTTTGAAGCCCGTGGAAATGAGACAAGTTCGTTGGATATGGATGCTCTTGAAGCTATGCAGACATGAGTTTCAGGCAAACAAGAAGGCATAGAAACTCATTGAGATGCACTCGTTTCGATTTGGCTCCAGTTTCTTTCTAGTGCCATGACACACGTGCGAAATGATGCCAAGGCCGAACATAGCACAGAAAGGCGGCGGTCATCATGTTGAAAATTGCGTGTCCACTGATGACTTTCTTGACCTCGAAGATTTTGACCAACCATAAAATCGTTGTTGGTTGACCGCTGTCACTACGGGACTATCAGGCTATGCCACGGGGTTTGTTGTGGGGTGTCATAAGCCATCATGGGAACAGTTGCAAATACTGTACAACTACCCAGGAATGGGGAGAATTTACTTGGGGTCATTTCTTGCTGGTACAATACATGGATTCACAAGGCATTTGTGCCATTGATCCCACCCTTCCGCGAATTATACAGATAGACTCAGTGACTACAACCGTGGGTTTCGCCAACAATTGGTTTCGCTTACCATGGGTTTCGCCAGTGGTAGCGGAGGTTTATGTAGCTGCTCGCAGCTCCCGGCATGCGTCGACAGAATCTGATTGCAGCACTTTTCCTGGGCCACTTGTATCCCAACACCTGCAGGTGCTGTCTGAAATCACCGGGCTAGCCGGCAACTTTTTTTTCCAAACCCAAGTCTGGTCTTGAACCGGCATGGGCGCTGCACGAAATTGGTTAGAGAAAGTTACCCCCGCAGAGGATGCTTGCAATCATGGCTCAGTGCAGGGGGCTGGGGATGGTGACAAAGCCAAAGTCTTTGCTGTGTGAATCGGCTCTCAAGCAGCAGCCACCCACGTGGTGGTGGATTGGCAGTTGGAAATTGTAGGTGGCAGCAAAGAACATAAAATTGCATTGCTGGACGTGTCCTTTGCTTTCCAGGCATAGCATGTTTAGGGAAGGGGTGGGCGGGGACAGGTTGAGGAGAGAAGACGGGGGCTGGAGTGCCAGCCCCCGTCCAAAAATCCGAATTCTCAACCCAGGATCGTGGAAATTTGCGCGCGCTTGTTGGGAGAGGTGGGGTGGTTGGGTTGGGTTGTGGGGTGGTTCGGTTGGGTTGTGGGGCGGGGTAGGGTGAAAACGGGTTGAGCATGGATTACGGGAAGCACTGTGATATTACACATGGCAAAGAATTTTCACCTACAGCAGGGCCGATTTAGCTGCCTTGCAGCCATGGCAGCTGCTCAGCTCATGTGGCTTTGTGAGTTTGGGACAGCTTCTTTGACGGCGATCTACTGTTTGGTGGTGGCTTGCCGTTCCGAATGTGGTTTTCCGCGCTCCTATTTCCGGCCTGTGTTTCTTGTTGCGTTCTTTAGCCGAGGTGCTTCACGACGTCCAATCCAACAGCGCGGAGAGATGGAGCTCCAGCAACTGGTGCCTCGAAATGCGGATTGCGGGCACGATGTTTGTTGCCCAGAATTGGCGTGAAACCTTGATTGGCTTGGTTTTGTTCCGAGGTATGCCAATGGGTTTTGCGTGTCCGAGTGGGACCTTGCAGGACGAGGCAGGGGTTGAACATTGCGTAGCAGTGACTGGTTGGCGCAGTCTTGTCCCTTTGCAGTGTTTGCATCCCCGTCCAAATGTGTTTTTTGGTGTTCATTGACCATAATGAATGAACTGCACATGTCAATTTTTGTTTCCGTCGCTATTGTGATTGAAGCCGGTGCCGGCATCGGGCATACGCCAGGCCTGGATAGCCACGGCCTCAGCTGCATATTGGATGTGTTCCTGGGGCTCTTCTTGATGTTCCTCAATTCTCGGCGTTTGGCTGGTGCCGGTGACCTCAAAGGCGGGGCTGCCTGGCGGTGGAGTGGGGTGGCATGCCACCGCGTGCTGCACAATGTTTCTGCAACATCATTCAGCAATTGCGGGTGTCCGATGTTCGGGACTTGTTTGTCGCATGTTGGATGAATATGGTTTGACCTCAGTAACGTCAGGTCATCCTTCACATGTTTCCCGAATCCAATGTTCTTTGTTTTGCATGGTTACGTTTCAGTCGCCAACATCAGGCCAAGCCGCTGTGCCATTGCAACTGGCCATTTTTGTGTCGTTCTTTACGGCGCGCGGGGTGGGCAATTTGTGGGATCAAGCTGCGTGGATGTCCCCTGAACGCCCAGGGCGAGCAAACACCACAGACAGAATGAAGGGTGATTGAGTGATTGATGATTCTTGATGATTTTTGATGACTCGGGCACCGTTCATCGTGGGATGTCAATGTTGGTGCATTCAAACATCAGTCAAGTATGGGTCAATTATCAGTCAAGTATCCGTATTTATGTCTTCCGATCGATGGGGTTCATGCATATGTTGCACTCAAACAGCTAAGTCTCCAGATCGCTTGAGGTTCTCCACGGTATTGCCCATGGACTTCTCAGCGCCTCGGTTTGGAGGATTGAGGTCTTGATGCAGCGATCTGTTCAACACGTTTTTAGCTTGAAAAACGACTTCGCAAGATACCATTGACACCAGGACCCCTCAAAAAGAATGTGAACCACCACCTCCTTGAGGTGCCGTTTATTTTGCGATGTTCGGAAAAAGGCAATTTGCTTTCACGTGTTCTTTGTTAGGAGAATGACATTTCTACATTTTTTTACTGGCGTTTCAGCATTACCGAAAATATTCGACGACTTTGATGTTGGGTTTTCAAACATTGGTGGGCAAAATCCCAAACTACGTGGAATGGTCGAAAACTAAAAAAAAATCCATCCACCAGCAGTTGCATCATCCATGAGTTATGCAGATGTAGGCAGCAGTTTGATTCGTGCCATGGGTTTGCAGAACCTGTTGATGTGAACTGTTTTTGCATGCTGAGTAGTCGTCCTGGACAACAAAATATTCAAATGCGATGGCAATGTGACGACACTTTTGGGATTTTAAAAGAGGAGAACCCGCCAAAACTCACAAATGAACTTTGGATCAAATTGCACTTATTGGATTCAAAGGGACACTGAACCCCTAGGATTCCAAAAAAGCAGTATGATTAGGGCCATCATTGAACTACCAAATGATCACCCATTGAACTACCATATGATCACCCATCATCAAACCTTCCTAAAACCCATGATTAGCCAACCTTTTCCCTGATCCAATCCATCCAAGATCAAGATCCATCCTCCAAGATCTTCCAAGATCCCCGAAGATCCTCCCAGATCCTCCAAGTTCCCAGGCTTCTTCGGCGGCTTCGATGCCGACTTCCTGGACCAGCTCCGGCCGCAGGTGGCGCCCTGGTGGTTGGCGCTGGCGGTGCTGCTGGCGCTGTCGAGCTTTCTGGCCATCGGGCCCTTCGTAGGCAGGGAAGCGCCGTAGCCTTGGAAGGCTGGGATTTCAAAGCGGGATCCAGATCCTTGTGAAGGTCAGTGGCTTCGATTACCTCAACAGGTTATGTAGGATAAACATGGATTAAGTAACAACTTATGAGAATGCCAGTTGTGGTTATATAGAGCTGAGCCAATATTTCTGCTTCGTGGCCTATTGATTTGGAATTTGGATGGTCATCCCGACTATTTAGTTGTCTTTGGTAGTTCCCCCAGCAGTCTTATCAACTCCGCTGCATCCTGTAGCACGGCGACCCATGGTGACGTTTCATGGGTAGGCTACGTCCATGGCGTGCCTGTGTGGCTGTGCTTCTTGAGCCATGCAGTGTGCTTTTGGCGGCAGAGAGTTGGGAAGATCACCATGACTATGATTATGAACCATTGGTGCATATTAGTGTAACAATGAACCATTAGTGCATGTTAGTCACCATTAGTGGTTGGATCACGGCATACTAGCGGTTGGGATTCGATTATGCTACTATGGTTTATAGTGGTTACTATAAAGGTTTAGAACTAACCACTGGTGTAGATTAGTGGTTGGAATTTGGTTTACAATTTACTATGGTTTATAGTGGCTAATACTAGGGGACAACTAGCAATACTGGTGAAGTTGGGTTGGTTATAGTTTATGGTTGGTTAACAAGCCTTAATCAGCAACAACAATAGGCATATACCAACTATAACTGGGAGTTTCTCAACGTAGGGAGCCCCAAATATTGTTGAGCATGGGTCAGTTGAAATATTAGATGTGTTTTTTTGCCATTGATGACTAATATTGGATGATTTGGGGGTACCCCTATGTGGAGAAACCACCATCTACTGTAAGGGGTAGTCATTTGGTTTACAATGGTTATATAATAGTGGACAATACTAGGGAACTAGGGGGCAATACTAACGATAATGGTCAAACGAACCAGTTGGCTGACAGACAAACCCATCTCATTGTTGGCGCTTGGTGGTTATAATTTGTTATGAACCATTGTTGCTGGTGATTACTTCTGGTGATTTGTGACTATAGCTGGTGGTTAACAGTCGTAAACGATGAGTAGTCACCCAAATATAAAAAATGTTATAACTAGTCATTAAATGACCATGAGCAGTGATTACGGCGTACTGATTAACGGTCACTGAATTGTTGGTGTTAATGAACCACTGGTGGTGATCAGTGATTAACGATGATTATCGTTGGTGTTAATGAACTACTGGTGGTAAGATAGTGATTAACAGGTATTATAGTGTTGTGGTCAGTTCGTAACCCGTTCAGTTCTTGTTGGTTATTGATGACAGTGAAATACTGGGTGACTGGCCAATTATTTCGCAAAGAAAACACACATTAAGCCAGCAGTGCAACACACATGAAACCAGCAGTGCGCATGTTTCAGTATTCACTACTATCAAGCATTAACAATTCCAATATCATCATGAATCAATTATTATCAACAATGAATCATCATCATCATCAACCGACAACTATCAACCATCAATCAGATATACAATCAATGACTATCCACCATCATTATGCTGACGCCAGTGTACTCAGCAACTATCAACAACCAATCCCATAGATTATGATCAAGCGATAAGTATCAACCATATCAACCACCAAGCATATTCACAACCATCATATCCAAACCATCATCACCAACCATTCTCCACCCCCCGAACTCACCGCCTCTTCCCCCGCGAATTCCCGGGCGCTTCCCGGTGGTTTCCCGGTGCCTGGCGGTCCCACTGGTCGGTCGTCCGAGGTCGATGCTGCTCTTCGTTGCGTTTGTGCCGCTGCAGTTCGCCTTTGGAGCTGTGCAGCTGGAGCCTGGGCGTTGAAGCTGTGGTGAAGTGGTGGTCCAACGGGAAAATGGTTGGGTGGTTTGGTAACGAATGGTGAATGGTTGGGTGAATAGTTGGTTCAATGTTGGTGAATAGTTGGTTGACGGTGATATGAGTGTTGGTTGATGGTTAAGCTTTGGTTCATGAATGGTTGGTAAATCCTTCTCGTCACTGATGGGTAAGGGTGGCCCATGATTGAGGTACCATCGCACTTTTGTGTATGGCTAAGCATTGGTGAAGCATCACACAACTGAAAGCTTAGATTATTTTTGATAACGATAGGCCATGGTTCCACCATGGCCAAGGTCAACTGTTTCAAGGTCAGCACTCCTTGGATGATGGAAAAAACCATGCATGACAGATGGGTCACCAAAAATTACCACGATGAGGCGGGCAAAAACATCAACCACTGATCGGTGTCATCGTGGTATCGCCACATCAACCAGCGACAACACCTGGCCAAGCACCGAGCCCACCATGCTGGGACGCTGAGGTTCTCAATCTCTGGATTTGCATCCCACGTTTGATCCTCATCAGTCCCAGTGAGGCGCTGTGTGGGTTCCACGTCTCGTGGTTGATCATAGGGTCATCCCTTTAAAGGGGTAGCTTTAAGGAGCTAGCAGGAATACTGCTGGCTTGGGTAAAGCTGATACACCAAGTGAAATGCACCACTCGGTAATTTCGATGTGAAACAACATTTGGATGATGCCGTTCAGTTGCCGGTTGCAGCTGTTGAAGGCAATCCACCACTCTGCTTTATTCTCAATCATTATCTAATTGCTATTTGATACTCAATACTGGTTTGATATCAGTTATTCAGTTTGTTGCTGCTATCAGCCATTGCCCATTTAAAATCATAATGCCCCAGCATTAGCATCATCAATCAGCATTGAAACCATCATTTCCCCTTGGTAAACCTGGTAAACCACCCATCACTTGACGGCACAGTCACCATGTTCTACGGGTTCCCATGGGTTCCCACGGGCTCCACGGACCCCCCGTTTCGCTCAGTCAGGCGAAGCAGAGGCTGCACGATGGATGGCCAGTGATCAGCGTGGGTGTCCTGGCGTCCGATGCGCAACCAGAGGAATATGTGTAAACAAAGCCAGGGATGTGCTGTACATGTACTAGAAGCTTTTATATAGGATACCAGGAATATATGCTGTATATGTATGCATGTTTTTACAGATGTTATATGCACCATGATTTATCATATGTGTATTTGCGTACAATTGCCACGGGAAGAACTGGGCAGAATGCAAGGTCCTGGTGTTGACCGGTCGGGATTCGGTGAGGTAAATGGTATGTCGAGGGTCCCCAATACTTCCGTACCCATCATACCCCACTTTTCTCCCAGAGTTAAATCATTGAGCCATGCATAATCACCTTCAGGGAAGGGTGTGCGTAGAATCATCTCATTGGTTGCTGTGCTGCCATGTGCCCCCACCTTGTTCTTAGCAGCGATACCCGTCGCTCAGCACAGGTGTTCTCCTGCTGATGCCTGTCGTCTTCTCTGAGATGATGCTCTGCGAAGCCTTTTTCAAAGATTTTGGAGGCACCCAGCCACTGATCACTAAGCCGAGCAGAAAGTACGAGAGGCATACAAAAAAGCAATGGGCATGTCATCTGGGAAGGTAATGATTACCCCAACTAGTTCCAAAATTGTCATTCAGTATGCTGTACAGCAGATTAGGCCCTAGTGATTCTCGAACTTGCTCATTGTTGGTTTGTTTAGAACTGGCCGACTTGTTCAAGTAACATGATTGTTCCCCTTGCCTGGTCATTTTCATGTCAGTGTCTTGTTGGCCATTAAAAAAAGGTGATCCCCATTGCCGCCTCTCAACAGATGTCTCTCACATCAGGTTGGCCCATAGGTCCATGGCTAGTAGAACATCCATGATCCAACAGGATATCTCCAACATCCATATCCAACACCTCAAATCCTTGGAGGATCCCCAGTTGTTGACTCACCATCTCCATGGGAATAGCCGGCACTGCCAGGCCACGCGCTTTACGACGGTTCCTTGCTGCTGCTCACGGCTTGCTACTCTGTGAGTGTTTGGCACACCGCGGCATCCAAGCAGAAGCCTTGCTGATGAAAAGTCCGGAATGCTGCTGTGGATACTCGGGGATGCTGGTTTAACCAATGCAGCGATGAGGGGTTTCGATGCATGCAGGAAGAAAATGAAACTGTTGAAGAACAACAACAAGTGTGTTTTGTATATAGATGGATGGATAGACGATAGACAGATATTTAAACATAAATCGAACATGTACAATCGCCATGCAAAAGCAACACCCACCAATGGTGAACTTCATCAACCACCAGGGCATCACAACGAACCCTGGTGACCCATCCGGTGTTCCCAGCACGGGACCTCCCCAGTGACGCATCGCCACACCCAGCCGTGCTGAGATCAAGATGCTGGTCCTGGATGCGGCGGACGAGATGCTGAACCTAGGCTTCAAGGAGCAGGCGCCATGCGACCACAGCTGGATTCCACGGCTTGGTGACCCGGTGGATCCACTGGTAATGGGTGAACGTAGCCATGGGGATAGTGACTAACATATGTGGGCTGATACCATTGATGAATTTCTGAACTAACCATGGAAATCAGTCTCTAACCGGTGATTCGCTTGTTTTTGACCAAGAAACCAAACGGACCAACTGGGCTGTTATTGGAAAAATGACCCAACGAGTACGATTCAGTTGTGGAACCTTGGTGATCAACCAAGAAAATTTCCACATGGTCCAAATCTTGCTGCTTCGTACCCGTTGCGAGCCGCATGTTTGTGGTCACTCGGCCTGGCGTAAGCTCTTTGAACGCCAGGTGTATGACATCTACCGTTACCTCCCTCCTTCAACGCAGGTGTGGCGGATCTTCCAAGTGATTTGTGGTCGATCTGAACATTCCACGGAGCTGGAAACAGCTTCCAGGTGAGTGAAATTGGTACAGAAAATTCCAACTTTTGGAACAGCTTCAGATCAGTGAAAAAGCCAACCATTCTGGCTGAACATAGCTGCCCAACAGGTCGAATTTCCGCTTGAATGGTTCAACCACTTCGCCTGGTTTGCTGGTCCACCGTGCTCCGAGGTGGTCTTGGTGTCTGCCACCATGCCACACGAAGTGTTGGAGATGACCCACAAGCCGCTCGATTGGCAAGCTGTGCCGGGTCAAGTGGGTTGGTTGGCTGGTTATGGTTCTGGTCAATGTAGTTGGTTAAGAAGCCTTAATATATTAACCGACAACAACAGGAATATACCAACTATGTCTGCAACTGGTTGGTTGCTTGGTTTCGTGGTTGGTGGGTGGGTGGGTTGGCCGGTTGACTAGGAGCATAAGGACTCACCTTAGTGCTGAGATGATTGACACCCACGGGACTAGAATTCCTACCCAACCAGCGTGTTGAAATGGTTCCTGATGCTTGTCGTTGCTGCTAGTTATTCTGTGTTCCGAAACATCATTCAGCATACATTGCTGGGATGAGGGGCGCTGGGCACATCGGTAGTGGTTGATCGCATGTCTTGGAAACGATTCGGGAAACCGTATAATGACCGAGCCACAGAATGTCAATATGTACACTTACATATGTTGTGCATGTACCAAGTACACAACATGTACTAGCATGTATGTAAACAAATGCACTACATGTGCAAAGGTGAATGCCTGGCAGGCCTGTAATCCCCAGAAACAATGCGTCATTCCTATCCTTCGTTGCATCACTGCTTTCTTCCCAGCGCCGGCTGCGGTGGAGGTTTATGAACAACCCTTTCCGAGTCGGGCTCTCAAAGCTGCCAGCGGGTGGCGGTGGATCGTAGAGTAGTAGAGTAAGGATTCATGTGGTCAAAGATCATAGCCAGTTCGTATTTAGAGAAGGGGCTATGTGAACATCCCAAGAAAGAGTGCTTTACTCATTTCTGGGAACAGAAGGGGTATAGGGTATTGACCCACAGCCATTTGGATATTGCTTGGTGCTGTAGCCACTGGTCATTGTATTAATAGTGGTGTGAGTCCAACTTGTTAACAGTGCTTAGGGGTAAGCCATATGTAGCTGTAACCCATGGCGATTGGTTAACCAATGGTGTAACCCGTGGTGAATTGATCCCTGGAATTTTGGTTGGCCATTTCTTAGCTAAGCTTGTCATGGCAACGGTTTGTGATGAGAGCTCTGGTGTACCACATGAGCCTAGCCCATTTCCTGGTATCATTTGCAACTACCAGGTGCAGAAACAATGCATGCTTCCATCCCAAAACTGCCTCCAAAACACAGTGGTTTACTCATCAAAAGATCAGGATTCTCAGCTTAGGTTGACTCTGCCCATGTTTTTTCCCAGCTCCCCCAGGCTGTGATAAGTAGACGACAGCCCACGCAGCCCTGCCGCATCTCAAACTGCATGAGGTTTTGGTGAAGCGCGATGAGTTGACACTGGAAGGTATCAAGCAGCCTCCCGGCGGCAGCTGGTTGGTGAGCCGCCATGGTGATGGTGGGTGCTGACCTCCCATGGTTGGGACAGCTCCCTGGCAGCTGGTGTTCCAACTGAGGTTCTTCGTTGCGGTGGAACGCGAGCAGTGGAAGTTCGATACCCTCTGCGACCTCTACGACACGTTGACCATCACGCAGGACCTTCGTGGGGCGTCGTCTTAGACTACCGCTCCAACCTATGAAATCACAGGATTCATAGCGATGTCTGCCTAGATGCGCTGCTAGTAACTGGTAACATTCTGGTTTATCCAGCCACCCTGTCACTATCCTGCCACCTTTCCCCAAACGCCGACCCAAAAGGCGGTGATCTTTTGCAACACCAAGCAGAAGGTCGACTGGTTGACGTCCCTCGCCGATGACGGTTGGCAGATGTTGGCAGTCAGCTGGTGACCACAATGGTGTGTCTACAAAGGGTGCGATCATTTAACCATCATTCAATGATCGTTGAGCCCCTAGTAATCGTTCGTTGGAAACGGATGCATTCTTAGCAGTTGATTTTTTTTTGCCAAAGTAGTTCAAGCATCGAGATGTTTGGGATGGGCCAGCTAGACAACAATGGATCAAATGGTTCTGCTTGGGACAACGTCACAACTGGGATCCTGGGATGGCACTGAGGCAAAAGATGCGAGACGCCAACTTCACCGTGGCTTCCATTCACGGCGTCGGTCCCTCAGGGGGCTGCAGCTCCACCACGGCACGGGCCCCATGGGTCCCTGGGGTGTGGGCAGCTCATCCCATCCTGCTGAGGATATGCCCCAGAAGGAGCGCGATGCGATCATGCAGCAGCCATCTGGTTGCAGCCGGGGGCAGGTGGTGATGTACGGATGTGGTGGATAGAATGATGGCATCCATGCAGGTGTATCTCTGCATATAAATCATGAATAATGACGTATTTACGCAGACTAAATCGCTTGTGTTCATTGGAACAGGCAGGGTTGGGTCCTATAGGCAATGCTGGCTTACAGTGCTCACAATGTCTCTGTCTTGATTGCCTGATGGTCCATACATGGAAATCCGGGTCAAGGATTCTGTTCCATTGCAAGCCGTTCCAGCACCAGTCCCCCCCGGTTACCCGTGGCCAAACCATGCGGGTCACATTTGTCCAACGGGATGGAATAACAAGCGGAAGCTCACAATGCCAACAAATCATGGGGTGCTCCAGCTAGACAGATTGGGTCCGTACCACCATGCTTTACCATTGATGTATTAAGTGTCATGGACCATTACTAATTATCCATTAATGAACACGACTTGTAGCTAACTCTTCGAGAAGTTCAGTGAGCGGCAAAAGTCGGCATGGATCCGTTCCCTGAACACCTTTGTGTTTGGTTGACAGTTTGCATTCCATCGGCTGTTGCCGACGTCTTCTGGGAATGACTTACTGTGCATCCGGAATGACTTACCGTGCATAAATTCACCTTCAATAAACCAATAGTGAATCCTTATCTAGCTACGAACCACCAACCATTAATTCACCAACCATCAACCAACCACTCCCAACCAACCATTCCATAATTTGCTAAACATCAACCTACTAATTAAGCATGAGCCACTATCATTCTCACAATGAACCAGTACCAGTATACCCAACCATTCACCAACAAACAAACCATAGACCAATATCACGAATCAAATGACTAATTAACCAACCATTCATGATATCATTTATCAACTGATTGATTGCTAATTAACCATCAAGCAATATCATTAGCCAACTTGCTAACCAACCATTCACCGACCATTCACCAATCATTCACCAGCCATTCCCCAACCATTCACCAACCATTCACCCACCAGAAACTACCATGGTCCCTGCGCCTCAACCGCTATACCCAGGTTCCGCAGCGGCTCCAGTCGCGTGTTGATCTCCACGGACCTCTGGGGTCGCGGTTTGGACGTGCAGCAGGCGACACCGAGGGGGTCCACGGGGGTCCACGGCGACACGGCGACCCCTTGATTTGGGTGCCGGGCAGAGGCAGATTCGCCTCAGGATTCTAGTGGGATGGTGGTTGGAACCGGATTCTGATAGAATCCTGATGCTTGGAATCCTGCAATTCGATGTAAGGATTTGGTATTTGGTGGTTAGGACCTCAAATCTTTGATTTTTTGATGGAGAAACTGTCAAACGTGTCGCTGGAATTTACTGAGATTACCTGGAATAGCGGTCTTGTTGATGAGTAGACCCTGCTAATCTGATGTACCAATCGAAATCACCATGTACAAATGGCACCAGTGGGCGACCCACATAATTGGGGATAGGGCCAGTGTTTCTTGTAGATTGTTCCATCAACCAAGCAAGCAACACTTGAGCACCAACTAGGTTAACAGCAATCGCTCTGACAAGCTGTTGGGTGACGTGGTCTCAGATGCGCAAAGCACAGCCAAGCACGTCCCCCATTTTATAACACCGCGACAGCCCAGTAGAGCTGATGAATTGAGCCCGGGACAGTTGACCGAAACCGGAGCTCTTGAGCTTGTTACAACTATCCGAAGGGGATCAGCACCCGGATCTCAGCAGCAGTTGTCGGATAGCCCCCACACCCAGGGTTGCCGTTCAATAACATCTGGGGTATCACAACAGGTCTGTTCTGTGAGTTTTTCATCCAGGAAATGAAACCCCCCGACTCCGGATCTGGTGACGAGCCACAGGTGTCATTGGTCATTTGCTATGACCTGCCCAACAACCGAGAGCCTGGGAAGCCCAGTTTGGTGCCGCATTGGAAATTCAAGCGGCACGATAGGGTGTACCAGGTTATACCAAAGGCTGGTAGATCCATCATGAATCATAATGGTACAATGATATCCAAGCAGCAGCTGTTGATAAATGTCATACAAATCAGCTATCAATACAAGTGGCATTACCCATTTTGAGGCTTTCTTATTGGATCTACATGGTCAGGATGAGGGCACAGAACGTGCTTGTGCGTGGCTTTTGGATGTGAGGATCTGCAGGGTAACACGGAGCCTGAAAATGGATCCCTACAAGATCACTCTATATCATCCTGTTCTAAATCTATTGCCTTTTGGAAAACTATTGATCCCTAGACACCTGCATTCCTTAGCTTCCATACATTTTGGCCGCGTGGTGGTTTGGAAGATTATTTCCTACCAACAGGCGTTACCCCTTGACCTAGAAATGCTCACAGAGAAACCAATGATTTTGTCGAAGCCGACCCTGCAACTCATAAACACTATGGCAACAGAAGTTACTTGGACCGCCAAACTTGGCCTCAGGATTTCACTCCGGAAAAGTGGCCCTGCAGGATCAGTTGTTTGGTGATGTCCAACCTGGAATCACTTGGTTCTTGTTTGGTCGTCATTGGCTACCAATATTACTAACTAATCAGCAAACTAGCTAGCTAACTAACTAACGAACTAACCAACTACCCAACTAACTGACTGACTACCTCGCAAAGTAACAAACAAACTAATTAACTGACCAGCCAACCAACGAGCCAACCAACCAACTACCCAAGTAACCAATTCACCAACTGACTGACTGCCCACCCGATCGACTCATCGCCCGCGAGGCTCTACATTCATCGCATTGGTCGATCTGGACGATTCGGCCGTAAGGGTGTGGCGATCAACTTCGTAGGGTGGCCCAGGGGCACAACTGCGACCGTGGCACCATGGACCATAGGATAATGTTGTGGTAAGTAGCTCTTAATAAGCCACTAGCAGTCATAAATAGTTGGGGATCTACCATCAAAAGCAGATATAGGGGATTTATCAATATGAATCTACCATTCTAATTCTACTGTGTGGATGAAAGGCATAATGAAGTCATAGAGTTGACCAGTCTCTGCTCAAAAGATCCATAGGACCCACTGAGAACCGAGAATACGGATTATGGGGCTTGAAACCTCAAGTCAGAGGAGTTAAAGCCCAGAAACAGACCGTCACAGTCACGGTGAAACTGTTGTTTCCCTCTAGATGTTTGAAACACTGTTACGTGGCCAGCCAACTTTTCGCCCCAGAATTTCTTGATCCATTTTGTCACCAGGTGCCCTTGAGAAGTCATCCTCAATGGCATTGAATTTTACTCATCAACCCCTGCGTTCAGCAGCCACTCTCCGAAAACATCATTTATGATCATAGGATACCCACCATCAACGCAGAGGCTACACCTCATCATAATGAATACCCTCAATCAACCACAGAAATGGAAAGTAAGGCATCAAATGTCATCAAGCCAAATGGTGGATGTTCTAAGCAGCCATAATAGCTCACCGCAGGATGCACCTCTCAATCTTCTTGGGGTGGATATCCACCTCTTTTTGGATACCTCGACCTAGATCTCCGTGGATAATGCACAGATTGTCGCTGCTAGGTCAAGAACGATGACATTCGCATCTTGCGAGACATCGAGCAGACGCTCGGACAGATGCGCCATGGATAGGATCTCACTGACACCACTTGGATCCACATTTGGATCCAGTAGGCCATGTAATGCCAATGGCGTTTTTTTCCCTTTGGTTTTCCATCTCCATCAACAGCTGGTTGTTGGTTTCCGACGTTGATGGAATGTCACTGTCGCCCAGCTGGTGGTCAAGTGCACCTTCCCTGAGTCGATCCCAGCGCACCATCAGAGGTGAGAGGAGAATGGTAGGTTCAGAATGATTGGGGGCATGGCTGATGCTTGGTGATGGTTGCTGGTGGTTAGTGTCAAGTGATGATTGTTAAGCATGGTTCATGACTGGGAATCCTGGGACAGCCAGCTGTTGATAATTAGGTTGCATGTGTAAACAATTGTTGTATTCCAATAAGCGTTTGTCCAACAGCTGGTTAATGTCAACGCTGACGTTTGGACAGGTATACAAAAGCTAGAGAATAGATAGATACATGTACGTAAAACAACAGCTTGTAACTACCTGGGGCTATCGCCTAGTGCACATCCAATGACAATCGATAGATGTGTACATATTTATATATACACATCTGCACGTCCAAAAGTCAAACATAACTACGTACCGGCAAACCATGATCATACATGTGTTTCCTTAAAAACCATCATGCAACCTACTATTACTGTTACTGTTTAGTAAGAATACTTTAATTATTGTACAACTTGGTCTTAAACGCAACACGCACATTACGTTGTTGTGAACTTGGGTAAATCACAACTAATTTAGTACTGTTATCCAATTTTAGTACTAGATTTTATCCTGTTTCTTATCTAGTTTGTGAAATCACCCAACGCCTTAGCACGTTGGGGGCTGCACCGGTCCCAGGTTCTATTCCACCCAGATCGATGAGATGCCAATGAACGTCGCGGACCTTATCTGAGCAGCCGGCCACAGGGCGGAACGCCACGCCACACTTCAGGGAAGAGAGTGGGGGCTTGGAGGGTCAAACAAATTCAGTTGAAGCAACACAAGATGGTCAAGAATGCTTGCCAAGCTGGTGAATAGTGATCAAAAGCGGATAAAGACCGTTGATAATGCTGGATGGTGGTTCACAAGCTAGCTGATAAGCTCCCTATCTACTGGCTGAATCATAATGTTCATGATGAGGTATTCTGAACCATTATCAACCACTGTAGCTTATGGAATCACGTGTCTTATGACCCATTATCAAACACACAAAGCCACCAGTAGTTTTGGATTTCACCACCCTTTGAAAACATCATTACCTTTTCCTGGGGACTACTGAATGCTTAGAAACTAGAGACGAACATACCACACCCTGGAGATAGGCTTGGCATCCATGTAGTAATTTCAATGGCATCTGCATGGTGTTCAGGAGTATTGAGGGTTTTGATGGGGTCCATGAGCTGTCTACAACTGGTGTTGCTGGCAAATCAGGGGCTACAACAACGCTCACAGATTTATTGGCCCTAAATAGTTGGTTTGTGATTTACACAGTTAATACTTTACAAAGGTTGGTGAATCATGAATAGAGCTGCTTGTTGATCAGCACTCAGACTGTCCACGAACCATCCCAAAGCGTACGCATCATCCAGGCTAATCACTGTTTGTCAACGGGCATTCACTTTACAACATGTAAGCAGTTGGTTCGTTAATTCTCGATTTGTCGACATTCCAAAGATAGTTGCAAAAGTCCAAGTGGCTGGTATCCCAGTGTGGCAATTCCATGCACAGGCGGCGGCCCGCTGTCCATTTGTCACTCTATGAGAACTCTAATCCATCTGGTTGCAGGTTGCACGCGTGACCAGATTCCGCAGGAAAAAAGCAGAGCTGCACGGTGGGGTATGGGCCTGGTGATTCGCACTTTTCAATGTACACCCTGGAACTGTTGGATAACAGGGATATCTCACGGGGGGTGGATATATAAGATACTGTATGTAGATACAGGCAGACAGACACTGGCAGGACAGATGGACAGTCAGATAGTAATGTCAATCGAAATAGCCACCAATGTTGAACAGAATCCAGGGGTCATCTTTGCAAAGCAACGTCATCGTCACTTCAAGACAGTGACTATGATCGTTGCTGGCACCTTTATTGCTGGACGCCAACACGGCAAGACAGACCGTCACCGTCGAGACAAGTATTACAATCTCGTAATTCTTCTCAAAGTCTTTGTCAACATCGGCATCGTTGTCATTTTTCAGTTGATTCTACCAGCGCGTGCTAATTTTCTGACTGCCGGCCCAGTATCAACAACGCTTTGCCTTTACTGATGTTGCTTTTGTCTTTACTGTGCCGAAAACCTTGCTGTCGGCCTTGGGGTGACTATTCTCAGGGGCAGTACTCAGTACTGCCACTGCTCCTCCTCCTCCTCATCATCATCATCATCATCATCATCATCATGATTCTTGCTGTCTTGTGGCTTTTCTGCACATGTTCTCGCGGTTGATTCAACTCATCTCGCGGTCTTCCATTTGAAGATGGCTGCTGCGCCAAGCGAAAGCAAGCAGTGAAGCAGTGGCCCCAGGGGCCCCAACCCCCAAAGTTAGCAGGTTGCTTGGTCGATTGGAGCTTCGGCAACAATGGGAACAAGACAACAATTATGGGATGTTTCTTGGCAAAATTTGTTAGTTGGTTAAATGTCTGGTTGATTGGTTGGTCAGGCTAGATTGCTGCTTGATTGGTTGGTGAAAGGTGGTCGGGACCAGTTTCTTTTCTTCCTGGGTTGCTTGGATAGTTGGCTCATGAGTTTCCAAGTTTCTCTTCGGGAGGGTATGCCGCTTCATCAACCCCTCTGCCTGGAAGGTACCAGGGCTTCGCCTACCAAGATGTCCTGGGCAGCTACAAGTTGCCGGGCGCCCAGCGACATGGGGTCCAGCAATGGTTGGATCTAACGAAGACATCCAACGTGTCAATGCAACCATAGCCATACACATATGCAAACACATGCATTCATAATTACAAAATGACGACCATACAGTGTACATGAAGGTGTAATTACGATATGACGAATGCATTCTTGTCTCATTAGTCATCCATATAATTCGATATAACTATACATGTAGAATCCACAAATTCCTATATAATTGAATATAAGTATACATCTAGAATCCATAGTTTTCATATGATTCCGTGTATGTCTTTCGTCATCCACCATCCGTGCTCCGCCGTGAGGTTCAAGGTCATGCGCTGCGTTCACGAATGTGAAGGCGATGTGGTGGTGAAGCTCTTCATCCACAGGCTGGGAGAAGCTCAGCAGTGGCTCAAGCACCAGTGGAATGCAGTGAGTGATGAACTCTAATTGTTAGCAATAATCCCTAAGAAGTGACTAGTGAACAAATATAAAACCATTTTAACAATAACCACTAGTGCTAACAGCTGTGATTGACACGAGTTGTATAGTCAAGTGGCTCAGTGGGAGACACTACCGAGACGTGGTGAAGGAGGGGCCGTTGCGGTCGCAACGCGCGGCCAGGGATGGGCAACCGGACCTCATCGAACTGCAGAGGCGGATCTATCAGGCGTGGCATTGGTTGAAGTATCTCTCACGGCCGATCCAAAAAAGCCATCCGAAAAAATATTTTGTGGCTAGCTGGATTCAATGATACATTGGTCAAATAGATTTTTCTGTCATCAAAAACATATGAAAAACATCAACTCCACGTGGTGGAAGTATCTGTCATGGGTGGGGTGGTTGGTCCAACTGGTGGCGCGCCAGGTGCGCGACGCGCTGCGATGCAGCTGGCGCCATCCCAACGTGCTGCCGTATCAGGCGTCCCCAGTGTCCCCGTAAGGGGGAGCTGTCACCGTGGTGGCCCGTGAAGCCATGAGGAACCACTGGACTCAACCTGACACCAACCACCATGAAGCACTTTTGAAGAATTTTTAAACAATTGTTGAGCCATTGTCAATAAGCCATGATGGTGGAGTCCAGTGGTTTCAATGATGGTTGAAGCCAATAACTGTTAAGCCATTGTGAACTGTCCGGAATCTACAATCAGCCAGTACTGACCTCATTCAGCCAATATTGATCCACCATAAGCCTGTTGTTAAACAGCACGTGTTGATCAGTACAATCAACCGTTATCACTACAACGAAGACTTTTTCAGTGAACATCCACCATCTCAGAATAAACCACCAAGACAGAAATGATGCTTTCACAACAATCCAATATTTCAAAAATAATTCACCATTCATAGATCCGCTATTTCAAGTAGAAAATTTCACAATACTCCACTAGTCATAGAGATGAACAGTATGAATTTCATAATCCACTATTCATATACAGATCCACTAGTCATAGTCATGTTGAGCATTTTCCCCTATGAAAGATGAACAGCTTGGGATGGAGTTGCTGGGAGTTGCAGGCGATGGAGATCTCAGGCCAATCTTCCGTGCTGCTTCGCCAGCACTTCGTGCTGGGGCCCTGGGAGGGAGGGGACATCCCGAGCTGCAGCTGGCTGGGGGACCTCCTCAGGAAAACCTTGCTGCATTTCACTTGGGGATGGTGAGTGGAGTAATTAACCCCAGGATGAATCCATGTGATTCATGATCCATGCAAAATTCGGATCGCCAGTTGCAGCAACGGTCAGTGACCGGGGGGATATCTTTTGCACTGGTGACCCAGCTCCATCTCCTTTGGACTCATCCAACCTTTCGCAGTCGATCCTCTTGGATGGTGAGCAGGTAGCATTTCCTCCGAGAGAAAAGTTTGCCAAGCCTGGAAGGGAAGGTGTATCAAGGAATTCTACCCATAGCTTCTGCAAGAATCACCGCCTTTTTCTCCTGGCCATGGCACCATCGATGTGGCGTTCTTATGCCACCTGCAGAATTTTTTCTAAGGGGCAACCAGCCAGTCTTTCAACCCTGGATTTCTTAACACCTTGACAGAGCCAGGAGATTCCCGACAATTGTGGTATTTTTGGTTTGACTTGGGAACCTGCTGAATGCTGGTGTGCACCAGTGGGTCACAACAGATGGTACTAAACATCCTCACTCTAAAGCACCTAAAGTGATCATCAAGTGGACATCTCTAGGTGGATCAACTGTCGATAACTACAACAAGTGCTACTGTAGTCAAGCATCATCAACCATCAGAATAACTGCCATGGCTCGTGAAACATCACCACTCTAAACAACCAGTGCTCCAGGAAATCTATTATGATTCACCACTGAATTCACCACCATAACCACTACATAAGCATGGCAAATCATACATTGACCACCAGCCTGTGGAAGGGGGCCTCCGCCACCAAGGCGACACCTGAACGATCGCATCCACACCCGACCCTTCCTGTCGTCCGTGGAAAAGAAATGGCTATCCTTCCAGGTGCAGCGGGAAGGTGACAAGGCAACGACCTGAGGTCGGCAACAAGATGGCTCCAAGAGGAGGTTGCTTCCCTCATGGCAATCCATCATTCACCATGAAGCATCAATAACTAGCAATAAGTCCAGCTCCGCAATTCGTGCCATATACATCCGTAAACCATCAACTATACACAGCAATTTGGTGTTGTTGGGCTGGGCTTTTACCACAGCTATGGAGTGGTATCTTCAACATCTAATGGCACTTCCATCAGTAATGTAGACAACACTGGTGGACATTCATACGTGGGCTGTGGACATCCTTTGGGTTTGGAGTTGTATGTTTTTGCATACATTATGAACCATGTCCGTCATCCATTTTGCTACAGAAGCATTTTGCCCCATCCTGAATTAATCTTCACTGCTATTTGTTGAGAATATCGTCATCTCCCTCAAGTTCCCTATTTAAGAATTATTCGATTGATCCACGTTCAATTTTTGCATATGATATCATACTGTGTTGATCACCCCATGATTTGTGGATCACATGATGACGCAAGAAATGTGGATTCTCGATGATAGTTGATAGCAGTTGAAAATGGTCAAATTGATGATTGTCAATGGTTGATTATGGTTGATAGCAGTTAAGTACTGGTTGACAATGGTTGGTTAATTATGCTTAGCTGATGCTTTCAAACAGTTTTAAGAAAAGCTTAGTTGATGGTTAATATTGAGGCAAGAACTCCATCTGCATTCGCATGATGACGTGATCGTTGCATGATGCCATCTTCACCTCCGCCCATTCTGTGGGAGGCTATGGCGGCCGTGTGCCAAGCCCATTCCGCAGGGGTGGGAACTCAGCGTGGGTTGGAGATGGTGAATTCTCATAGCTGATCGATGGCTAGGTAGCTGGTGGTGAAACCGCTTCAGCATGGTGGCTGGTGGTTAAGGGGGTGCTGTTTTTTGCAACAGTAATCAGGGATAATCAGGCTATTTCCAGACAGTTGCTTCCTTTGGTTAAGAATACTGGAGATTGAGGGCCAAACAATGGTGGTTAAAGATGGTTCCTCATGTTGAAAGCAAGAATGTTTGACGGTGGTTGAGATTCTTCATGCTTAGTGAATGATCAGAGTCGTTGGTGATCATAGCCAACAGTGGTGGTTGATACTAGGAACAAGACACTCAAGAATGCCATATCATGGTGATTCATTGCCCACGTACCCAACATTCCTTCTATTCTAAGCACTGTAAATATTCTATGCCACTATATGCCTTCACAATATCCTAATGATGGTTTCCTAAGTCATTAACCACCTTCAACCATCCCGAACCCTTTTCGACCTCTAGGTTCTTTTTTGGTCCTAAGCACTATGAAAGTCGACCCCATAAGCAGCTTGTCCTCCACAGGTGGCTCATGGCGACCTGAAAACGGAGAATTTCTTCATCTCGTGCGGGCCCTGGTTGGCGACACATGGCCATTTCAGGGTCCAGGGGGCGTTTTTGCATGGATGGCCTTCCCGGGAGCCATGGGGACCACACCTTGACAAACGGTTTGCAACTCGAGTTGCAACAAAATAAGAACCTCCAGCCACGATCAGAACTCAAAGGTTCCCACAGTTCTTTCAGGAAGATTCCTCCAGATATATTCCAATTTTTTTGTTGGACAACCAGCCCCAGTGCTGAAACCCTGCAACTGGGAAACCTGTTGAAACTGTGGGCATTTGGCTGACCACCGCTGACGAATCCCTCTTATGAACCTCCCAGGATACTCGGGACCAGCTGGTCGTTTCTACCAGCTCCTGAGGTCTTGGTCCCATGTGGTGCTGACGGATTTCGCCACCTTCAAACCGCTGATGCTTCCGCAGGAGCTGCGTTGTTTCGGGGCGTCAAAGTTAGCAGCTGCAGCTGGCAACCTGGGAAGGTGTCAGCACTTCAGCAGGGGAGCATTGAGATGGGGAGGCTCCTCGACTGCTAAGCTGGTGCAATTAACTTTGTGGGAACCCGTGGAATCCCAAAACTGTATATTGACCGTTGACCACTGTGAAATCTGTGAATCAATCACTCTGAACCACCTTCAACTGCGAAAAACCACTGTGCACACTCCGATTGTTATGCAACCATCATCCACCACTAGTATCCACTATATGCTCCTAAAGTGAATCAACCATTGCCATCATCAACAATCATCAGCCAACTCGGTGTCTTGGAATTGGAACCAGCTCTCCCTCAGGACGACCCAACCGAGTCTGGCGGCCCAGCTCTTCAGCCACAGCTGAGCCTTGTGTCAGCCGTTTCCATGGGTTCAATCAGGGTACACCATGGGTACACCATGGGTACACCATGGGTATCGTGCTTGGTGATGACAAAGAAATTATACCACACACTCCACAAGTGGGTATGGTACACGATGAGATGATCATGGGTTTAACAAGTGGCAAATGCTGGCAGCATGATGAACAGCAATAACAATCTATATCATTCAGTGCGGGTATAAAGTGCAACGATATCATTGGATATGGCAATTCTCGTTGGCATATCACAAGATCTTCTGGAATGGAGTCACAACCACCAGTAACTAACACCAAGATCTGCTCTCACGTGTTTCAGCTGTTGCGATTGGCACTGTTGCTGTTGTGATATCTACATCGCAACACCAATCGAGGTTGTGAAGACCACATTCTTTCCGTCACTATAACTGTCAAAACCAGGTTATAGTCACATGTGCAATCATGTGACCAGTATCAAAGCCATCATCACAACTTGCGCTATAATGAACAGACCACTATCGTAACCACCATAGTTGTGGCGTAATTTGTACTATAGCCACTATTATTGCCACGTACTATATCATAATCACAACTTGCTCAAGCCACGATTAGAACCACTATTACACACCTATTGTTATTGACACTCTATCATAACCACTACCATTACTTATCAACCACAGTTGTAACCACTCTTGCAGACCACTTACAACATAACTTCCGCCGGGTCCAGGTTTTCCTTCTTCTTTGAGTCGGATCGCAATCGTCCAGACACCGAGATCTCCTGCAGCAGCTGGTTTGGTGTTGGGTTGGAAGGGATCCCGCCTGGTCCCACACCTGGACTTGTAGCGTTGAGAAGGATGGTATAATAGTGGTTAATTATGGTTGATCATGGTTAACTAATAGTGGTTAAAGATGCTAAGTGCATGACGATGATTGCCAGTGGCCAGTGGACTGCGTGGGAGTGGTCAATCAACTTAATAACCATCAGATAGGCTGACTAAGTGGCTGTCTAGAGGGGCGCCGGGCACTGGCCACCCCATCTCAAGCACCACAAGGGTGTGCCACTGGTGTAGCCTCAACGTCCTCGGGTGACGCCTGGGGTACCTGTTCTCAACCATCATCAATCAGTATGCACATGTGTCAACCATCATTCATCAACCAAGAATTCGACATGATTCACCCCAAGGTTTTTTGTTTCTTCACTTTCTTGAATCATGACTAACAATTGATACCGCTGTAACCACTATTCATCGTTGACCAATGAACCAGTCGTAATCACCACTGGTAAGCAGTGGTAATCAGTAGTAATCACCTCTAGTAAACCACTGTAGCAATCACCACCAGCCCACAAGAGTAATCACCAAACTAGTAGATACGAGTAACCAGATGTAACCAGATGTAACTAGTAACTGTCATCCTTGGTAGCTGCCACCATTGCAACCGTTGCTGAACCCGTTGCGGTTCTCGGTACCAGGTCATCGGTGCTACTTGGCTCCCGAGCGCTTCGATGGCTCAGGTCCGACTAACCGCTGGACCATGTCATGGGGTCCGCCATGGCGGTTCCCCAGTCGTTACGAACAGCTGGTGGTTTCCCTATGAATGGCGGCTTGAACAGCTGGATGCTGCCTGGTAGGTACCACCACCATGGCCAAGTGGATCACCCCAAGGGCCAGTGACGCTTGCAGAATTGCATTTGATCATCTCGCCAAAGACTTGGACAGCAGTTTTGGCTCAAAATTTGGACTGCATCATCCATGGTTGATGATGGTCCATGATTGTTAACCATGGTTTAACCACCATGAAAGAAATTTTCTGTGCAATAATTAAATTCAATGTCATGTCATGTACGTATGCTAAGCATGGTATGCTATGCTATAGTATGGAATGGTATCGCATCGTATGGTATAGATTCATTTATTCATGCAGCGTCATACAATGGGATGTGCAGCATTGTACGGAAATGAATGCATGGAGTACTTGAATTCAATGTAGTGCCATGGCAACTTCGAGCTCAGAAAACTCCACCGAAAGCTCGGTGACTTGGGGATCATCAAGTCCAGTGGCTTTCCGCAAGTTTTGGCACCGATGGCGGCCTGGCTGGTACTTCTTGATCTTCTTTGTGCATGCCTTGGGTGCTTCGTTGTTGTTTCCTAGGAGCAGATGGTATTGGTGTGATGACCCGGACAATGCTTGGGTGGGGCTATACCGAATATGCTTCAGTGGTTTGATGCTGTCGAGTTTGGGATCCGGTTGCGTGGCGGCATTCCTGAAGAAAAGGGCTGGGGCTTCAGCTCATGTCCGATCGGCCAGTGGCTACGCCATCGTCAACTGGCTGCAGTCCATTTTGGGCACCGTGAGCTTGGATGCTCCTTGTGCTGTCGAATATGGCATCATACCATTCGGACATGGAAGTCTCATTGTCCTGGCAATTTTGAGATTCTTGCTTTATTTGATCGCTTCATTCTGGATCCAAAAGCTCATCGCTTCGCGACTGGATCTCTTGGAGCAGTCTTCTCATCAGAAATTCTGCAGTGGTTGTGTTCGCAGGCTCCTCAGGGTGCAAGCATGCACTGCCACTCTGACAGCGATTTTTGCTTGTGTTTCAGGGGTGTCTCTCATTCTTGAGGTCGATTATACAAGAAAATTTGCATGGAACATGTTTTTGACTGCTGCAGCACTGGCAGCGTTGACTGAGTTCTGCAATGTGGTGGCAAACATAGTGGCAGCCTGCTCCTTGACCAAGTCTTTCCTCCTTTTGCGAAGAATCTTGGGCATCGCAAAGCTCAAAGCTGCACCGCCTGCAGCGAGGTTGTCTTTGGGACGAGCCCGACGCTTTGCTGCTCTACAAACGGCAGGCGTTTGTTCCAGCCTTGTGCTCACGATCTTGGTAGTTCCATGCATTCTCATGGGAAATCTTGGCGCAAACCTTCCGTCAAAGGGGATGCCGTCGTCACCCCCGATGGTATACGTGGGGGTTTCCATTCAGGCCATGGATTTCCTTGGAAATGCTCTAGCCGTGCTTCTCTTGTCAGGCAGCCACAGGTTATCACAGATTGAACAGGCGCCTGGCCGGTTGGGCTGCCGGCCATGCTCCCGCCAGACAAAAGCCGCACCAGAACAGGCAGGAGTTTGGAGTCCCACATGGAGAGCAAAAGTTAAAGAGCTCTCGTTGCGGGGTATGACTTTGCGCAGCCTCTTGCATTTCTACGACAATGAGCTCCTGTCCATGCCAGGTTGGAAATTTGCCCCCAAGGAACACAGGACTAGAGATGTGGTCCGCAGGGCGATCATCCCTCTCACCAGCAGGGAAGAATCCGCATACGCGGCCTCGGCTTTGAACAGAGATGGTCCTCAAAGAGCTCAGGTGATGGTGACCCACAACTGGGGAAACTTCTTCAACGACCTTTTGGCCGCTGTTGTGTCGGATGCTCTCGGCGAATGCAGCTTCAGGATGGTCTCGCAACTGCTGGAGGAAGACTGCGCTTTTCTCACTGAGATCCTGGCCAGGAGTGGTCGCTTGGACGACACCTATTGGATATGTGCATTTGCAGTGAATCAGCACATCTCTATATGCCACAGCAACCCTTATGACCGCGATCCCTTCACAAACGAGCTGCATCCAGTGTGCACTTGCAGTAGTGTGAACATCTCAGATCCTGATGGTCGCAGCACCACCTCTGAGATCAACAAATTCGACGACATGATGTACCACCTTGCAACAACGGGAGTCTGCAGACAAGTCATTGCAGTGGACAAGCAGCTTGACTTGTTTCACCGCGCTTGGTGCGTGGCCGAAATTGCAGAAGCCAACAGGTTGGACATGACTCAGTCGCTCAAGCTCCTGTCCAAGGCCACCATTCAGCAGCGTGCTCAGACACTAGAAGACTTGGATGTTCGCAGCATGAATGCTTCATCGGCAAAGGACAAAGAACTCATCCTGGGGAAGATCAACGACATAGATAGGTTCAATGCAGAGTTGCAGGCACTGATTTTTGACCCAAAGTCAGGCCTCGTGGCATCCTGGTTCACCATGGATAGTTTGCAGCAGGTGGGAGAAGTAGGCCGGCTGATTTGCTGGGGCCTTGCTGATGCAGGCACTGGCAAAGTATGGAAAGTATGGGAAGCCGTTGAATGATTTACTGGTTGGTGGTTCCAAGTTTTTTTAGCTTCCCCAGTGACCTAGTGTTTAACAATGATTGGTTGATATTGGTTGATTGACAAATACTTTTCATAGGGGTTACAACCACCAACCAGTTTGATTTGCAGGACCTCATTTTCAACTTTTTCCCACATCTCTCACAAGTTCTTCCCCAACAAGTGACTATAGGTTTGGACTCCCATGGCCGATTCCCTAGCCTTGAAGGAGTATCCAGACATGTTCCCAGGCCCTGGCAGGCGCCATTTTTTATCTTTGAAAGTGGCATAAGACAGGGCAGAGCGCGCAGGTCGAACTGAACCCGTCTCTTGCCCAATGGGTGAAAGAGGTGGCAGCGACTTGTTTTGTGATCCTTGGACATGCTACTATGCTGATTATGAGGGCCGCGAGCCTTGAATTTTTTGGTCGCTTAATTCATTCTGCCTTGCCCACAAGGGAACAAACCGATTCGATGCCGGGAATGGAAAAAGGTGTCCCACAAGAAGGAGGCGCGAGAAGAAACCGAGCATGGACTGGACTATCGTGTTTTTAGGCTAAGGAGAAAACAAGTTATCCCAGAAGTCCATTATCGCAAGCAATGGGTGTCGCCACAAAGGGTGGCATATGCCGAAACCCAATCTCCAGAGCATTCCAACAGATAGTCTTCCCGCATGTTCATGACTATCTTGAGGACTTGGTATTGATCCATCCCGAAAGATCCGGTTGATTGCTGGTGATCGCTGGTTGGCAACCATGCCCAAATGGTTGCTCGCAATGATGAATCACCGAATCTGCTTGGTTTTTGAGCGGAAGTTTTACTGCTGGTTTCATTTGAAGTGATCTAAATCTAAGTCACCTGATCTACAACTGTTTGATGGTCCCTTGCACCCCTTGCGCTGACCAAATGAGCCGAGCAGCAGCAAGCGATCAATCCCAGTCATTTCCATGCACTTTCCTTTGATGGTTTTCCATTGGCTCATAATGGCTGACGAACCAGTTCATGGGCCACTGATGATCAAGCCTAGCACCAGGATTGAAGCAGCAATGTATGTGTGAAATGCGGTGCCATGAATAAGATGTCTTGTCATGTAATGTATGTGACGTTGTATGTACATACTGTGTTTACTTGAAAGCAATTTTCTGCGCCATGATTAAATTCAATGTCATGTAACATATGTATGGTAAGTATGGTACGGTATGCTATAGTATGGAATGTGGCTTCCCTATGAATGGCGGCTTGAACAGCTGGATGCTGCCCGGTAGGTACCACCACCATGGCCAAGTGGATCACCCCAAGGGCCAGTGACGCTTGCAGAATTGCATTTGATCATCTCGCCAAAGACTTGGACAGCAGTTTTGGCTCAAAATTTGGACTGCATCATCCATGGTTAATGATGGTCCATGATTGTTAACCATGGTTTAACCACCATGAAAGAAATTTTCTGTGCCATAAATAAATTCAATGTCATGTCATGTACGTATGCTAAGCATGGTATGCTATGCTACAGTATGGAATGGTATCGCATCGTATGGTATAGATTCATTTATTCATGCAGCGTCATACAATGGGATGTGCAGCATTGTACGGAAATGAATGCATGGAGTAATTGAATTCAATGTAGTGCCATGGCAACTTCGAGCTCAGAAAGCTCCACAGAAACCTCGGAGACTTGGGGATCATCAAGTCCACTGGCTGTCCGCGACATTTGGCACCGATGGCGACCTGGCTGGTACTGGTTGATCTTCTTTGTGAATGCCTTGCATGCTGCCTTGTTCTTTCCTAGGCCAAACAAATCTTGGTGTGATGAATATTGGCGCGATTGTTATGATGAAAACGGGGTCCATACGAATACTTCGCTGCGGGATTACCGAATATCCTTCAGTGGTTTGATGCTGGCGAGTTTGGGATCTGGTTGTGTGGTGGCATTC
>VSDK01020031.1:135425-203205 GCA_009767595.1 Symbiodinium kawagutii | reverse complement strand
GCGGGGGCTTCAGCCCATGTCCGATCGGCCAGTGGCTACGCCATCGTCAACTGGCTGCAATCCATTTTGGCCCCCATGAGCTTGGACCCTCATTATGATGGTATCGAATATGGCATCATACCAGCCCACCCCTCTGACACCTTCCTCGTCCTTGCAGTTTTGAGAGGCCTGCTTTACTTGATCGCTTCGTTCTGGATGCAAAAGCTCATCGCTTCGCGACTGGAACTCTTGGAGCAGTCTTCTCATCAGAAATTCTGCAGCAGTTGCGTTCGCAGGCTCCTCAGGGTGCAAGCATGCACTGCCACGCTGACAGCGATTGTAATGTGTCTTATGGGGGTGTTTCACATTCTTCGGGTCTATTGGAGTCCAGCACTTCACATCGCAGTGGCTGCTGTAGCACTGGCAGCGTTGACTGGGTTCTGCAATGTGGGGGCAAACATTGTGGCAGCCTGCTCCTTGACGAAGTCTTTCCTCCTTTTGCAAAGAATCTTGGGCATCGCAGAGCTCAAAGCTGCACCGCCTGCAGCGAGGTTGTCTTTGGGACGGGCCCGGCGCTTTGCTTTTCTGCAAACGACGGGCGTCTGTTTCAGCCTTGTGCTCACGATCTTGGTAGTTCCATGCATCATCTTGGGAAATCTTGGCTTGGGAATGGGTTCCACTTACATTGGGGTTTCGATTCAGGCCATGGATTTCCTTGGGAACGCTCTGGCCGTGCTTCTCTTGTCTGGCAGCCACAGGTTTCCAAAGGTTGACCAGGCGCCTGGCCGGTTGGGTTGTTGGGCATGCTCCCGCCAGACAAAAGCCCCACCAGAACAGGCAGGGGTTTGGAGTCCCCCGTGGAGAGCAAAAGTTGAAGAGCTCTCGTTGCGGGGTATGACTTTGCGCAGCCTCTTGCATTTCTACGACAATGAGCTCCTGTCCATGCCAGGTTGGAAATTTGCCCCAACAGAACACAGGACAAGAGATGTGGTCCGCAGGGCGATCATCCCTCTCACCAGCCGGGAGGAATCCGCATACGCGGCCTCGGCTTTGAACAGAGATGGTCCTCAAAGAGCTCAGGTGATGGTGACCCACAACTGGGGAAACTTCTTCAACGACCTTTTGGCCGCCGTTGTGTCAGATGCCCTCGGGGAATGCAGTTTCAGGATGGTCTCGCAGCTGCTGGAGGAAGACTGTGCTTTTCTCACTCAGATCCTAGCTGGGAGCGGTCGCTTGGACGACACCTACTGGATATGTGCCTTTGCAGTGAATCAGCACATCTCCATTTGCCACAGCAACCCTTATGACCGCGATCCTTTCACAAATGAGCTGCATCCAGTGTGCACTTGCAGTAGTGTGAACATCTCAGATCCTGATGGCCGCAGCACCACCTCTGAGATCAACAAATTCGACGACATGATGTACCACCTTGCAACAACGGGGATCTGCAGACAAGTCATTGCAGTGGACAAGCAGCTTGACTTGTTTCACCGCGCTTGGTGCGTGGCCGAAATTGCAGAAGCCAACAGGTTAGACATGACTCAGTCGCTCAAGCTCCTGTCCAAGGCCGCCATTCAGCAGCGTGCTCAGACACTAGAAGACTTGGATGTTCGCAGCATGAATGCTTCATCGGCAAAGGACAAAGAACTCATCCTGGGGAAGATCAACGACATAGATAGGTTCAATGCAGAGTTGCAGGCACTGATTTTTGACCCAAAGTCAGGCCTCGTGGCATCCTGGTTCACCATGGATAGTTTGCAGCAGGTGGGAGAAGTAGGCCGGCTGATTTGCTGGGGCCTTGCTGATGCAGGCACTGGCAAAGTATGGAAAGTATGGGAAGCCGTTGAATGATTTACTGGTTGGTGGTTCCAAGTTTTTTTAGCTTCCCCAGTGACCTAGTGTTTAACAATGATTGGTTGATATTGGTTGATTGACAAATACTTTTCATAGGGGTTACAACCACCAACCAGTTTGATTTGCAGGACCTCATTTTCAACTTTTTCCCACATGTCTCACAAGTTTTCCCCCAACAAGTGACTACAGGTTTGGACTCCCATGGCCGATTCCCTAGCCTTGAAGGAGTATCCAGACATGTTCCCAGGCTTTGGCAGGAGCCATTTTTGATCAGTGGCATAAGACAGGGCAGAGCGCGCAGGTCGAACTGAATCCCTCCCTTGCCCAATGGGTGGAAGAGGTGGCAGCGACTTGTTTTGTGATCCTTGGACATGCTACTATGCTGATTATGAGGGCCAAGAGCCTTGAATTTTTTGGTCGCTTAATTCATTCTGCCTTGCCCGCAAGGGAACAAACCGATTTGATGCCGGGAATGGAAAAAGGTGTCCCACAAGAAGGAGGCGCGAGAAGAAACCGAGCATGGACTGGGCTATGGTGATTGTAGGCTAAGAAGAAAACGCGTTACGCCAGAAGTCGATTATCGCAAGCAATGGGTGTCGCCACAAATGGTGGCCCTGATCCACCAAGCATTCCAACAGATAGTCTTCCCGCATGTTCATGACTATCTTGAGGACTTGGTACTGATCCATCCCGAAAGATCCGGTTGATTGCTGGTGATCGCTGGTTGGCAACCATGCCCAAATTGTTGCTCGCAATGATGAATCACCGAATCTGCTTGGTTTTTGAGCGGAAGTTTTACTGCTGGTTTCATTTGAAGTGATCTAAATCTAAGTCACCTGATCTACAACTGTTTGATGGTCCCTTGCACCCCTTGCGCTGACCAAATGAGCCTAGCAGCAGCAAACGATCAATCCCAGGCATTTCCATGCACTTTCCTATGATGGTTTTCCATTGGCTCATAATGGCTGACGAACCAGTTCATGGGCCACTGATGATCAAGCCTAGCGCCAGGATTGAAGCAGCAATGTATGTGTGAAATGCGGTGCCATGAATAAGATGTTTTGTCATGTAATGTATGTGACGTTGTATGTACATACTGTGTTTACTTGAAAGCAATTTTCTGTGCCATGATTAAATTCAATGTCATGTAACACATGTATGGTAAGTATGGTACAGTGTGCTCTAGTATGGAATGTGGCTTCCCTATGAATGGCGGCTTGAACAGCTGGATGCTGCTTGGTAGGTACCAAGTAGCACCATGGCGAACTGGATCACCCCAAGGGCGAGTGATGCTTGCAGAATTGCATTTGATCATCTCGCCAAAGACTTGGACAACAGTTTTGGCTCAAAATTTGGACTGCATCATCCATGGTTAATGATGGTCCATGATTGTTAACCATGGTTTAACCACCATGAAAGAAATTTTCTGTGCAATAATGAAATTCAATGTCATGTCATGTAACATAATTATGTATGCTAAGCATGGTATGCCATGCTACAGTATGGAATGGTATTCAATCATGCAGTTTAGATTCATTGACTCATGCAGCGTAACGCAGTGGGATGTCCAGCATTGTACGGAAATGAATGCAATGTAGTGCCATGGCAACTTCGAGCTCAGAAAGCTCCACAGAAACCTCGGAGACTTGGGCGTCATCAAGTCCACTGGCTTTCCGCGAGTTTTGGCACCGATGGCGGCCTGGCTGGTACTTCCTGATCTTCTTCGTGAATGCCTTGCATGCTGCCTTGTTGTTTCCTAGGCCAAACAAATCTTGGTGTGATGAACACTGCTGCGATTGTTATGATGTGAATACTTCGCTGTGGCATTACCGAATATGCTTCAGTGGTTTGATGCTGGCGAGTTTGGCATTTCGGAAGAAGAGGGCCGGGGCTTCAGCTCATGTCCGATCGGCCAGTGGCTACGCCATCGTCAACTGGCTGCAATCCATTTTGGGCACCGTGAGCTTGGCCTCTACATTTGATGGTATCGAATATGGCATCATATCATCCTACTTGGAGATCCACTTCGTGCTGGCAGTTTTGAGAGGCCTGCTTTACATGCTCGCTTCGTTCTGGATGCAAAAGCTCATCACTTCGCGACTAGAACTCTTGGAGCAGTCTTCTCATGAGGAATTCTGCAGCAGTTGCGTTCGCAGGCTCCTCCGGGTGCAAGCATGCACTGCCACTCTGACAGCGATTGTAATGTGTGTTTGGGGGGTGTTTAAGATTCTTTGTGTCGATGGGAACATTCGTGCGCTCTATTTCAGTACAGCGCTTCACATCGTAGTGACGGCTACAGCACTGGCAGTGTTGACTGGGTTGTGCAATGTGGTGGCAAACATAGTGGCAGCCTGCTCCTTGACCAAGTCTTTCCTCCTTTTGCGAAGAATCTTGGGCATCGCAAAGCTCAAAGCTGCACCGCCTGCAGCGAGGTTGTCTTTGGGACGAGCCCGGCGCTTTGCTTTTCTGCAAACGACGGGCGTCTGTTTCAGCCTTGTGCTCACTATCTTGGTAGTTCCATGCGTCATCATGGTAAATTTTAGCTTGATTTCCATTGGGCCAATGGGGGAGTTCTTGGACCTCATAGAATATGTGGTGGTTTCCATTCAGGCCATGGATTTCCTTGGGAACGCTCTGGCCGTGCTTCTCTTGTCCGGCAGCCACAGGTTTCCAAAGGTTGACCAGGCCCCTGGCCGGTTGGGCTGCTGGGCATGCTCCCGCCAGACAAAAGCCCCACCAGAACAGGCAGGGGTTTGGAGTCCCCCGTGGAGAGCAAAAGTTGAAGAGCTCTCGTTGCGGGGTATGACTTTGCGCAGCCTCTTGCATTTCTACGACAATGAGCTCCTTTCCATGCCAGGTTGGAAATTTGCCCCCAAGGAGCACAGGACGAGAGATGTGGTCCGCAGGGCAATCATCCCTCTCACCAGCAGGGAAGAATCCGCATACGCGGCCTCGGCTTTGAACAGAGATGGTCCTCAAAGAGCTCAAGTGATGGTGACCCACAACTGGGGAAACTTCTTCAACGACCTTTTGGCCGCCGTTGTGTCGGATGCCCTCGGGGAATGCAGTTTCAGGATGGTTTCGCAACTGCTGGAGGAAGACTGCGCTTTTCTCACTGAGATCCTGGCCAGGAGTGGTCGCTTGGACGACACCTATTGGATATGTGCATTTGCAGTGAATCAGCACATCTCTATATGCCACAGCAACCCTTATGACCGTGATCCCTTCACAAACGAGCTGCATCCAGTGTGCACTTGCAGTAGTGTGAACATCTCAGATCCTGATGGTCGCAGCACCACCTCTGAGATCAACAAATTCGACGACATGATGTACCACCTTGCAACAACGGGGATCTGCAGACAAGTCATTGCAGTGGACAAGCAGCTTGACTTATTTCACCGCGCTTGGTGCGTGGCCGAAATTGCAGAAGCCAACAGGTTGGACATGACTCAGTCGCTCAAGCTCCTGTCCAAGGCCACCATTCAGCAGCGTGCTCAGACACTAGAAGACTTGGATGTTCGCAGCATGAATGCTTCATCGGCAAAGGACAAAGAACTCATCCTGGGGAAGATCAAAGACATAGATGGGTTCAATGCAGAGTTGCAGGCACTGATTTTTGACCCAAAGTCAGGCCTGGTGGCATCCTGGTTCACCATGGATAGTTTGCAGCAGGTGGGAGAAGTAGGCCGGCTGATTCGCTGGGGCCTTGCTGATGCAGGCACTGGCAAAGTATGGAAAGTATGGGAAGCCGTTGAATGATTTACTGGTTGGTGGTTCCAAGTTTTTTAATATTCCCCAGTGACCTACGTAGTGTTTAACAATGATTGGTTGATATTGGTTGATTGACTCATACTTTTCATAGGGGTTACAACCACCAACCAGTCTAATTTGCAGGACCTCATTTTCAATTTTTTCCCACATGTCTCACAAGTTTTCCCCCAACAAGTGACTATAGGTTTGGACTCCCATGGCCGATTCCCTAGCCTTGAAGGAGTATCCAGACATGTTCCCAGGCCCTGGCAGGAGCCATTTTTGATCAGTGGCATAAGACAGGGCAGAGCGCGCAGGTCGAACTGAATCCCTCCCGTGCCCAATGGGCGGAAGAGGTGACATTGACTTGTTTTGTGACCCTTGGACATGCTACTATGCTGATTATGAGGGCCAAGAGCCTTGAATTTTTTGGTCGCTTAATTCATTCTGCCTTGCCCACAAGGGAACAGACCGATTTGATGCCGGGAATGGAAAAAGGTGTCCCACAAGAAGGAGGCGCGAGCAGAAACCAAGCATGGACTGGACTATGGTGATTGTAGGCTCAGAAGAAAAAGCGTTACGCCAGAAGTCCATTATCGCAAGCAATGGGTGTCGCCACAAATGGTAGCACATGCCATAACCCAATCCACCAAGCATTCCAACAGATAGTCTTCCCGCATGTTCATGACTATCTTGAGGACTTGGTACTGATCCATCCCGAAAGATCCGGTTGATTGCTGGTGATTGCTGGTTGGCAACCATGCCCAAATGGTTGCTCGCAATGATGAATCACCGAATCTGCCGGTTTTTGTTCACATGATCTACGCTTAGTGATCAAGCGAACAGTAGTTTGACAGCGGGTTTCATTTGAAGGGATCTAAATCATCTAACTCTAAGTCACTTGATCTCCTGTGTTTGATGGTAATCCCTGGCGCTGAGCCTGAAATGAGCCGAGCAGCAAATGATCAACCAAGCATCACAGGCACGATTTCCATGAAGTCTCCCATGATTGTTTCCAGTGGCTCATAATGTCTGACGAACCAGTTCGTTGACCACAGATGATCAAGCACAGCAACGGAATTCAAACAGCGATGTTTGTGTACGAGCATGCCGGCTGAGCATGTGAGGGAGATATGGTGGACGACTCACCAATAGTCCTTCATGGGAGATGATCTGGAGTCACGTGCTTGGTGGGGGCGGGGAGCCGTTTGGGTACGCATCATGTCCTTCAAGGCAGTGATTTGAAGCGAAGGATCGGTTGCCCACGTGGATTTCCAACCATGACCCACGGCTCCACACGGCGGCGCGCCCAAACAGCCCACCCACCTCACAAGTGCCAGGTGGCGCTGGCCCTTCACGGGGCCGCTTTTCTCGCGAGCTGGCGGGGAGGGCGGTGGGTGGCAGTGGTAACAGCTGGTTCTACCATCGACCGTTTGATCATGGCTGGATCTAAAATGGTTGATGAGTCACATGGTTACAATGATGATGAGTCGTGACATTAGTCATTGATCATGTCCGTTCATGATAACGATTTATGATGCTGAGCTGGCCAAACTGATTGCAACTTAACAATTGGACCTACCACGAGCCATGACTCAGCCATCATTGGGCATGAACGGTTTGTTAGCCGTTAATCAATGATTCACAATACAGCCAGTTGGTAGTGATTCACAATACTGGCTGTTCGGCTGTTCATTGATGATATCTCAACCCGGCATGGCGAGATCGCTTGAGCCACACCACGTGAACCGTTGATCGCCCTCCGCGAGGCGGCGATGGACATCTTTTCCTTGGGCTGTGCCCGGAGCCCCGGCGACGTGGCGTAGGCTTCGTTGTGGCTTCGTCACTGAGGTCCATGGTACGTGGGAAGTGTTGAGTCATGGTGAATAAAAACGTCTCTATGGTTTAATTGATGGTAGGATATGGTAGGTAGTTTGATATAGAATCTGTATGCTTTAAGAGCTAAATCATGAATGGGACAATATGTTGTTATCATTTCTGTGTCAATTATCTGATGATTCGTGCAATCATTGATGGCGCACATGGTCTGTTTGCCATGGTCAATGGTGAATGAAAAGCCATTGCCGTGTGACCAATATGAAAACTGTTTACTGAAAGTCAAATCATGGCCATGGTCAATGGTGAATGAAAAGCCATTGCCGTGTGACCAATATGAAAACTGTTTACTGAAAGTCAAATCATGGTTCATCTTGGAAAATCAGGATTACGTGACGGTTAAACAGTGGTTCATAAAGCCGATCGATGGCTAATGGTTGCGATTCATCGTTCATATGGGGGTAATGGTTGCAATGAAGGGTGTATTCATATTGTTGGATAGTGGTCGATACCGATTGCATGGTGGTTGACACTGGTTTCTTTTTCATTCAAGCGCTTCATGCATGAGATGGGAAAGCAGATTCACCATCTTCATCCGTCTTCAACACTAGAATACCACCAGTGTGAACCGTGACCCACCACAGATGATCATTATATTATATATTATTACAGTATTTTGCCCATTATCCGTAATGTTCACCATAATCAGTGTATGTCATAATGATGGTGAATTGTCCTCATGATCATAACATCAACCATTCACCGTACATTAATAATGATCACCTTCAATTTTTAGTGAATTGTCATGATATTACAGTCGAATTAAAAGTAATATTCCATTATATTACACTATGGTGAATTGTTATGTTACATTATGATAATTCATTCAAATCATTCATTATACTTATAGTGATTTTATTAACAATTTATAATAACACTAATCATGCAGTATGATCCTTCCATCTAAAGTCACCAGGCTTCACCACTGGCGCGGTGCTGCTCCAGGTGCTGTCGGAACTCTTCCAAGATGGACAAACGCTGCTGGATCTGTGGATGCTCCCAGGGTTTGCCCAAGGGTAGCAGCGGTTGCTTGAGCTCTGAGTTGAACATGGGGAAGGAGTTCCAACATGGGTTGAACCATGGGTTGAACCAGTGGCTGAACCATGTGTCTGTCATATTTCACGAGTTTGTTTTGGTTTCAGCATGAGAAACACCATTAGCATCCACTGACCATCATCAAGAAAGGCATTGAGGCCAGGTCTGTTCACTTTCGATTCAAGGCTTTATGTCAGGACACTGCGAAGATGTCAACCAGAAAGCCACTGCCCCGCAGCCATTTGATAGCGCGAGTGACACGTGCTGTTTGATGGATAGACTTAGTGATGTTTGAATAAAGTTGATATATCCACAAATGGTGGTACCCGCTAATCATCTAATAATACGCGCAGACGCCGTGGTTTGCCCGGAGGGCACACCACGGCTGTTCCTATCAATTGAACATTGCTCGAAGAATCAGCGAGAAACACTGGCTATACGCAGTGATTTAGGGTTTATGGTTTTAGGGTTTTGGGGTTTAGGTTTTAGGGTTTGGGGTTTTAGGGTTTTAGGGTTTAGGGTTAAGGGTTTTTGCGTTTTAGGGTTTAGGGCTTAGGGCTTCTTGATTCTCAGAGTTTCAAAACAACGGGCCTGCGCAGGGTTTTGCACAGTTGGCAAGACTAACTTCTGGGCAGGTCTTGTGTATCCGGGCAAACCATGGAGTCTTGCCGTAATAATAGCCACCGGTCATAGGCAAACCCACCAGCTGTAGGGGTCACTATAAATGGACAATCCCCACACACTATTACCACTAGCTGAGCAAGAACGGCTGGTCACGTTCTGACGGCTTCTGTTGCAAGAACAGCGATCACCACCAACGAGAAGAACAACAACTGAGTTGACCCCCTCTTCTCTTGACAATCGGAACAAACTTCGTGGTCTTGGGGATGCAGCAGCTCCGGTGTTGATGATATGACTAGCTACTGTCAGGATCCATGGCTTACTTCAAGCCTTTGATCTCCAATAACTTTTGTCAGTATCACTGAAAGCGCAGTTGCCGAACTCAAAGCAGGTGCAGTGAGAGGATACTATGAGGAAATCCCGGTGCTGATCTAGGCATCGCAAAAAATCATCAGTTGGCCCAGATTGACCAGCCACAATACAACCATTCTTATCTTTTTTGGCCACTGTTACCAGTCCCAAACCAATATCAAACCACTAACCATCAATAACCACCCATCAATCAAGCCGCTAGAAACCATTTTCAACACCAACTAATCCTTACAGAACCAACTGTAGCTGCTATGATGGGGACGCTGGGCTGAGCAAACCAGCTGATCCGATGGTTGGATCCACTGCGCGCGAATCTGATCGTGGCTTGGCCAAGGGGATGTGCTTAGGGCCATTTTTTCGGCCGTGTGTTTTGGATGGTTTGGCGGGGATCAATGATCACTGTGGCGGGAATCGATCTTCATGATGTTCGTGTTGCTCGTGATGTTCATGATGTTCATGGTTTCCATGTATTTCCAGTCAACGCCCTGTGGTTTGTTTGAGGGATGGCCTTTCAAGGTGCAAACGCTTTGACCCACGAGATTGGTCTAGCCACACCAGAAATGGTGGGACCATTTACAGTAAGTGTCAGGAATTTTTGCCTGTTGTCCCATGAACCAACTCTACGATTGACTGATGTCGGAATGCCATTGTCATCCCACAATCCTGACAATCTCTATCGTCAGGGCCCAACAGTTAGCACATATCCAATTAACTGGTAAATATCATGGTCCAACTGTTGGTATAACCAGAACCAGTTGCACGATAAGTGTTGGTATATAACCAGTTGGTATTACAACAATAAACTGTTGGTATAACTGTTGGTATATATCCTGTTTCATCAACTGTTGGTTTTCAAATCTAACCAGAACTACAGCAATTAACATTGGTATACACCATTCGCAAACATCACGATCAACCCTTGCGAAGCATCAATCACCGCGCACCATCAGCAAGCACAATTGATCATCTAAGTGTCCAATAGAGAAACACAAGACACAACCCATTACCAATCATGACTGAATAGTGAACCTTATCATCACTACCTACGAACTAGTCATTGCTAAACAATGATGTTTAATAATACTGATTACCCTTACTGAGCCAAAGTCAAGCACATTATGACTACAAATCATCATCACCAACGTAAGCTTTGAATACCGCCAAGCCAACTTTTAGAAACCATCTACAAACCCTTACCCACAAAATAACTACCAATACTAGACATCATTAACCATCTACTAAGCATGGCTGATCATGATCATTAGAACATTAAGCATGATGCCTGGCATATGAATAGCCATTGCACATTAACCATTAGGCACTAACCACGATCATTGGCAATGGTTGATAGTGATTAACAATTACATAACGATGAACCATTATGAACCAGATAATGATCATGATCATTCACCAATACCAACTTCTATTTTATAGCCAGTATTTTCCGTTACTAACCAACATTTACCAGTATTCACCAATATCAACCATGCCCCCTTGATTCACCAGGAAAGATTAGTGCCCATTCTTCATTATCATTTACCGTTAGTCAACCTTGATTAAGTAACCACCAATTTTCCATCAGTTCCTGCGCAACTAACCAATATGAATAAATATCAACCATGAACTATATTCAGTGTGAACTATCATTGCCCATTATTGTTCAATAACCTTCATTATGAACCACTAGTAACCATTATTACGCATCAGTTAACCATGAACTAACCATCATGAAACCAACAAAAACCGTCAACCATCCTCAGGCATCACTAACCACCCTTCGTTCATGGTCAACTAAGCATCATGAAGCACCATTAACAAACATTAACGACTCTTAGTTAATGGTCAACCAACCAACATGAACCAACATTAACCATCATCAACCACCCTTAGCCATGGCGTCCTCACCTTGTCTCCAAGGTGATGCCACACCGCCCAAAGGGTGTCCGGCGCAAGCTGCGCCCAGCGGAGGCGTTTTCGGCGAAGTGAGGCAGGGATCCTTGAGGATGGGCCCGTTGTGCTGGTGAATGGTGGTGGTTAACGGTGGTTGATGATGATGGTTATATAGTGGTGGTCGATGGTGGTTGATGATGGTTGATGATCGTTGATGATGGTTGAGGATGGTTGATGATGGTTGATCTTTCGAACTTTCGAACTGGCTGCAACACGAAGGAAGCTATGTACATGCCCGGCCGTTGCATGACATGAACACAATAGAAACAAAAAGGGTGACCTTGAACGAATGAAGGCACGGATGCAAAAACTACCCCCCAGCATGAACGATGTTACGAGGAGGCTTCCACTTAAACTTCAAATTCCTCGTGGTCCCTTCCGTTGGATGAAAATATGACCACAAACTTTGGCATACATGCACATTGGTGCGAAAGCAGGGCTGGCCACACAGGCCAATCACAGGAATGGTATAGCCATAGCGTCCTAGGCTACCAGTTTTACATACATAACTCCATGGAGCACCTTGCCAGTGCTGGAGTAGCCACTTGATCATTCGGTTCCAAACTCTAGACTGTTGACATAACGGTTGTTGAGAAACATCAGACTGAATTGAAAGATCTGGCAATTTGTACACACCTCGGGATCCTCGCGAAGCAGTGAAAGCATGAAAGATGGGAGACACGGTACCTGTAAACAGTGAAAAGTCGAAGTACAGCTCAAGCAAACTGACCGATGGCTTCTGCATATCCCATTGTAAACCGTTCAAGTATCCAACCACCCTACGAGCAAACACGTCCCCGTAAGGACATGTGACCAGCACCTGTTCCGAAATGTCACAAGGCACAGGTTGCAGTGCAGCAGGATCCACCAACATCGTAAAAGTGGGCATAGTCCCATCCCGCAGTGGTCGCACAGCTTGAACTTTCTTCAAAACAATGGAGTTCATGGCATTCCAACATTGAAATAGCTTGGTAAGCATGCGAACATTGGTAGCCCTCAGCTTGCAAAATCGCTCACGACACCGAATAGAACCCCGTGCCGCAGCTTTGACACAACGTTTAGCAACCAAATCAACATAATTGTTCATCTCAGCACACCAGCGTTCGGTTGGATCAGAAATCGTGTTGGGGTTCTGATGCGCCTTGACCTTGGTGAAAGTGACACTTCCAGAGGGTCGAGTAAGCAGCAATTCCCAAACCATATCCCAAAGATCCGTATGCTCATGGACAAGTGGTGTTGATCCTGCTTGCCTAGCAGCCACTAATCCAGCACCCACCGAACACACCGCAGAGCAATCCGAATGTATGTTGACATAGCATCTTTGTTGTAATGCCAAAACCACTGACCAGATTTCCCCCCGATAAGCAGTATGCAAGACCCCCGGTACAACAGAGGCACCTTCACAAAGCACCGTAGGACCATCAACCAAGATCCAAGCACCAGCCGCAAGGGACACTGTGAAGCATTCAGTGAAAAAGGCACTTCCATCAGTAAACATGCACACCAGTTCGCAATGAGCAGAAGGTGGTCGAGAAACCCTAGGCCACACAGCCTGTTGTTGGCAACTGTTGATCATCCACTCGACATCCCATGGAAGCAAGCCAAAATACATAGTTGCCTGAGACAGTTGTTGTAACCACTCCCCAAGGCCCGGATACTGAGCACGAATACTCTCAAGCTCCCGACAATGCAGCAACCTGTGTTCACGCCCATCAATGCATCCACACAAGGGGCACTGGAAAGACCCACCCCCATTAGCATAATGCCCCAAGGCATCAAATGTAACATGTTTGCCGACAAGGAAGTTCAACGCTGCTGATGTCTCCTCTGGATTGAGTCCACGCAACGCTTGTTGAATGCCAGCAATGTCCACATTGGAAAGGTCGAAATGCTTTCGCCCCTGAACAGCAGTGCAAAGTTTCATTTGCCAAGCCATAGCCAACATCTTGGTGAGCAACGACTTGGGCGCAGTATACCAATTAAAAGCTAAACCAGAGTCGTGGGTCAGCCAACCACTCTCCACACAGGTCCATCCATGATCCAGCAATGTCTTAGCAAACACCGTGGCCGGTCCAGAATGCCGTCCCCCCGCGTAGTCAGCCAACTTCTTGAAGAACGTCTCACGTCGGAAGGGAAAGGCCTTCAGAAAACGTCTCCAGAACTGGCATTTACGTCGCAACAAGGAAAGCTCAGGATCAACAGCACCAGGTGAAATATTGAGAGCAAGGTAAGGGTTAACCCCACCACGTGAACGCCCAATAGCCTGACAAGTGGCAGCACGCAAAGATCGAAATTCAGCCCGAGTAATGTAAACCATCTCACTTCCGAAACCGGGAATGCTGGTAGAAAGCTGTGAAGCCATCCGCAGTTTACACTTCCGAGGCAGTTTCCGTCCCGCCACCCGTTTGAGAACTCTCTTCGTTTTGGAAATTCGTTTGGAGATCACTTTCTTGGAAACTTTCTTGCAGTAAGTAACATCACATCCCAGCTCCTTCGCAACCAGTTGGAGGGGCACCGATTGTCCATCAATACGAAAGTCCCGCAACAAACGACGGTCACTAACGTGCGTCGCCCAAACCCAAGACTTAGTGGGGGATATCTTCATCAACAGTGAAGCCACGAAATCATGCAGGGTGATGGACGAAGCTCGCAAAGCATCAACACAATGTGTAATCACAGCCCAATTGTCTGCATAAGCCAAGCATTCAACCTCGGGGTGATGAGTCTCCAAGTGTTGTGTAGCCCAAACCGTCAAAGCCATCATGCTGATAATGGAAAAGCAACATCCTTCAGGGATACCAGCTGTCGACGAAACTGGGGCACCAGCATTACCCGAAATTTCCAATATGCGATCCAGTTGAGCAAACATGGAACGAAGGGCATTCAGATATTCACATGGTATGCCAACCTTCCGCAATGCCGCAAGAATCGGGACCCTTGGTACCTGATTGTAACACTTCACCAAATCCACTGTCAAGCCTAAACGATGAGCATGTGACTGAAGGGCATCCTCCACCTCATTGGCCACAATGGCAGCCAACATATCAGCAGAAACCCCTGCAGCAGTTCCAGCAATCTCTGCTGGCAACAAATCACGAAAGTGTTGAAAGATTTGCATCGATCTGTACTTGGCCCAAGTTCGGTACAACCTCGAGGTAATTGTAATCGGCCGGACTGACAAAGGATCGGTGGGAGTCTCATCCGGCTTTGTCAGCAACACCACCCGAGCAGTCATGATAGAAGCAGGCCATTGCATATCACCCTGCTCAATAGCAGTCATCAAAGCAAGCAACCATACACACAGTTCCTCCGGCATGAATCGCAGTTCCCGTGGAGTATATGCGCAAGCACCACGTGCGGAGGTCACCTTGGTGGTAGCAGCATGTCTCTTCCATTCAGCAACTTCCAACGGTCGATACTCCATAGTAGGGACATCGTGCAGGCTACGAAGATTATCAATCGCAGCTGGCCAATTCTCCTCACAGTCATCTTTGGGGTCACGAAGCCACATTCCACTCCAAGCAGCAGCAGTAAGCTTATGTAGCTCATCCGTGTCAGTCACCGTCTGTCGTTGCCACAGTTTCCGATCATTGTAATCCTTATTGATGACACGTCTATCCAGAGTCAAACAATTGCCATCAACGGAAAGGATGAAAGCTTCCTGGTTCTGAAAGTAAACCGGGAACTCAAGGTTGAAATGTGAAGCATCCCCTTGGAATAAAAGCCGTGATATACCTCCCCTGGTCCACCGTTGCGGCACAATGCTGACGGACACTTCATGAACAATGGCATGAAACGGAGGAGCTTGAGGATCACGAACAGACTTGAATGCTCGACTTCCTCCACGCTGAAAATCACGACGGATGCCAATGAGTCTGGTCTCCTGCACAGCCGTGTCCCAACGCCTAATCTCATCAAGCAAAGCAGCCTTCAATGAATCACCAATGTACTTGATATACCCAGAATTGGGGATAGCTTCAGGAATGAACAATCCCAAGGTCGTCAATGCAAAGTTACAAAAACCAGTCGGGAAGCCAGCTGCAGTCAAGATAGCTTTCCACAACTCTGTGCAAGCAACCAACGCACGTGTGCTCTGGTTACCCATGTAGGAGTTCATCTGCCGTGAACATGCATGCAGTCGTCTCACCTGTCTGGTCCATTGACGAATCCGCACAGAGGGCTGACAGATCTGGGGTGTGAACTCACCATGCCGCCCTTTCTTAACCACTGGATCGGATGCAGCTTTGATCTTGGTCAGCTTCTTCCGTGATCTCCCAAAACACCTTCGTGGCAAACATCCCATGCTCCCATCTGTGTCAACAACGGATGCTTTCAAAGCAGCTTCAAACGTGAGGTTGATCTGTCGCAAAACCTCTTCAGAGTCACCATCACGCATGGCATTTTCGAATTTCCCTTGGCGAAACATTTGCTCTTGAACAACAGCAGCTCGAAGAAGATCATCATCGAAAAACAAATCATCAGTTGAAGCAGGTAGGTTCCACACACAACGAGGTTTGTGAAGACTAGCAACATCAAATTCAGCAACAAGAAGAGGATGCGTATCAAAATCATAGGTTTCCGTCACGTCACACTTGACCAGAGATTCCAGGAGTGCAGGATTCACAAGGACGAAACTCTTCCGTGCATTACCACGCGAAGTAGCTTTCGGTTGTACACTGCGTTGTTGAGCATCGAAAGCTGCAGCATCAACCCATCCCCGTTTGGCCATGGACTCCCAGAAAGGTATCTGTTGAAGGTCAACGTTGAAATCCCCCACCACAGCAGCTGGGCCCTGGAATGCATGAGCATGTTCAAAGGCACAAGTGCACAGGCTAGCTAAGATGCTCCAAGGATCAAAGTACGTGGCATTGTGGGTAGGTCCATACACTGACGCCACATACATAGTGGAACCTGATCCAAGATCGACCAGACCTTCAACAAGTCTGGAAGATGCAGCAACATCATCACGCATCACCGAAGGGTAGGGAACAACAGGCAAGTGGGAGATAATTGCCACCCCACTCGCTTTACCCCTCATGGAACCGGTATTACCTGAATGGCAAGGAACAGGCGGACTCCAAAGAGAATTCATCTTGGATTTGCGGAGTCTGCTAGCCGACAACTTTTGTGCAATCACAGTGTGGGAGGTTTCGGATGCACACCAAATACCCTTGCCCCATTCAGCCACAGTGTTTTCGTGGCCAAGAACTTGTCCTGGATTGAAGGTGCCAAGTCGCAACACCTCTGGCCCTGGGTTACTAGCCTCTCCAACACGTATGAATGCATCACTATTGTACTTCTGTGTCCTGCAAGCACCATACAAAACTGGATAATGTACCTCATGTCTCGTTGGATCATGAACAAAATTGGCATCATCAAACGAATTACTGGCCGAGCTCGCACCACAGCGGTGCGTCTGAAGAGCACCACCTCCAATCACCATGCAAGCAAGGAGCCATATCCTAAGACAGACACCGAATGGGTTCCTTGCACCCCACCCCTGCCTTGAACTTCACGATTTGCAAGCGAAAGGATCAGTCCTGGAGGGCTCTTCAGTACGAAATCGCTTGCTGTCATCATTCTCCTCCTGCTTGACGACAAGCTGTTTCATGCTGTTCTCAAGGTTTTTCTGCATTGTCATCATCATAGATTGCATTGTTTGAAGAACAGTCTGACCACTCTGCACAACCGATGATTCAACCTCATTCAACTTTTGCCGGGCAAAGGCCTGCTCTTCGCGGACCTGGGACAACTCAGCTTGGGTAGCAATAGCTTGCTGAGCCTGCACTGTTTGCACGTTTTCCAATGCAGCTTGCAACTGTTCGATCCTTTGATTCGCATTGAGCAGCTTTGCCTCCATCTGCTCCGTCATCTCTGTCTTGATCTCCTGGAAGCGGCTTGTCTGAGCCACTTGCATCACACCATTGGATGAAGAAACCAATGTATCAACCTTGAACTGCTTGGCCACCATCGTCACTGCAGCACTGTCCGATGACCGTTTGGCAGGTTCGATCAACACAAAAGTCTGATTGATGCACAAATGCATAGCCGGTGGTGCCTGCTTTGCTGCGACTAGCCAGCGATTTTGCCCCTGGGCCCGGATAGGGCGCGCTGCCCAACCCGATTTCTCCAAAGCTTGACTCAATCCTTGGTGACCAATCTCACTGGGGATGTTCTTGATGAGCCACAAGGTGTCCTCTTGGTCAAAGGCATGCGTTGCAACGTATGCTGATTCTGGCAAAAGGAGAGATCGAATCGATGGCGCATGGTCACGCCGGCATCTGACACCCAGCTGGTCACGGATGCGAACAATGCCAAGCACCTTGTCCATGGATCCAACCTTTCGTTGAACATCTGCCAAATTGGTATCAGGGATCGTAATGACAGAGAAACGTTCATCCAACTTCCTTTCAGGTGTTTTGGGGGTTATATAAATACCAGCCCAACCTGATCTGCCCAGCACTGCGTCGAGGATCTGATCCTCCACCCGCACATAGCCGTGCCAGTAAGCAGATTCACGGTACGGAGTTGGGGTACGGTCAGCATTGAATGACTTCCATGCCCATGCAGAAATCAACGAAGATCCACGAACTGCAGAGATCTGAACGCCTAAGTAGTGTAGTGGAACTGAGCATTCCTTCCATGCCACTACCTGGTCCCTGTATATATGAATCTCCAGCACAGTTGACTCCGTTCGGCCAACCTCCATGTTGGGTACTGCAGACTTGAATGACACTAAACGGTCCCCGAAGTTTCGAATGGCAGCACGGATAATGATCGGTTGACCCTGCTGGGTATATGCAGGCATCGTGAAGGGCTCATCATCAGCAGCAAAAGCCCTACCTACAACCAGCACAGCAAGCGGTTCTGCAGAGGCTGGCTTCGTCGCTGCAATCTTGTCAGCATCTTCACAGGACATGATTGCAATGCCGCACTGGTCTTGTCCAAAACGTGAAGCATCGAGGAGCGGCACTGCTACATCCCCGTCCCAAAAATGGCTGACATCAATCTTGATATTGGAAGCAGTGGCGACGAAGTCGTCCTTCTGCTTGGCCTGGGTTTGCTTTTTGGATACGCTTTTGGCTGGAGGCTTTTGAGCACGACCATCCTTCTTGGCTTTGGTAAGCTCAGCAGGGTAGACCATACGAAACCTGACACGGTTAGCCTCATCCTTCATGGTTCGCCAAAAGGACTCATCATCATCAGCAACATATTTACCCAGGGTTTCTTTGTCGGCTTTGTGAAGAAAGGCATCAGCACGATCAGCAACCTGTTCACTGGATACCCCATGTGTCCCCAGCAAACGGACAACCTTTTGTTTGACTTGATCACCCGAGCCTTTGGCTCCTCCAAGCAACGGGGCGAATCTGAACACAAGCACTTCATTGGCAGGCACATCACACAATGCCGTGTGTGGATCAAGTACATGTCCACCCAAAGCACACATGATATTGATGTTCAGCTGCGTGTGGACAACAAACGAGGCAGCAATTTGCTTCAGTGACATCTGGTCATCAACACGCATGATCGTGGCACGAGCATGGAAAGGCGATTTGATCCACCGTTGTGGCGCAAACGAAAACCGAACTTGCATGTGTGCGGCATCAACAGGTGAATGGACAGCAGCAGCTTCAACTGTGGTGGGAGACAACGGTCTAAAGCAGTGCCATTGAATGGTGAAGATTTTGCATGATTCAACTTTGACTGACGCCTCCAGGGACCCATGGTCATGGCCCAAGGTCCAAGCAACCTGTTCACATAGGTCCGGAAACATGGCTCGGACAACATCACCAAGTGTGGCCCCATACGTTGCCACAACTGTTCTCACCACCTTCTTGGTCGGATGCTTTGCAGTGAAACGGCAATCAGTAGACACTCGAGGTGTGAGTCCTTGTTCATCGATGGAGGGGGCATGAGGTTCAAAAGAAACATACCCAGGCATGAAAGCTTTGAATCTTGCAGAGAAATCACATTTGTCATACTCAGCCAAAAAATCGCAGTCTCGGGTGGGAAGTTCACCGTATTGAATGTGCAATGCATCGACATTCGAATGCAACATAGTGGCAACATATGCCTTCATGGTGTTGATTGTCCAAGTGACATCACCATTCATGACCAACTTCACACCATCCTCGGGTGTACATGTGAACTGCAAAATGGTTGGAACAAAGGTCACAGTTGCTTCGGGTACACACCGGACAGAGTGTGTCCATTCAAGCTCAACCTCACCACACTTGAAGGACACAAAATGCTTGGCATCGGCATGAGGCAAAGCACGGGTCACCAATTTGGATAGCTGTTCATCAGGGCATCCATGCACTCTGGTCATCCAATGTTTGTGGTGATGACTCAACACAATGATACCACCGGCAACAGCAGCATTCGGGATGTTCAACCCTTCCGATGATGGGATCACAAAGACCGGAGCAAATGGCAACATCTCAGTACCCTGAACGGATTGTTCAAGGTGAAAGGGCACCGTGCTGGGAATTTCATCGGCTGCTCGCGGCCGTTTGGACCTTGGTTCTGCGGTGTCAGCGGGCACTGGCTTCAACACCAACATGCATAACTCACCATCAGCAACCACAACATACTTGGAGAGCTTGATGGCTTGGTCAAACACTTTCGCAATGGCATTCTCCAAGGACTCAATGGGAGGAAAAGGAGACAAGTGTCCCAACAGTGTATGTGTCTTCACCACCTGTATCATTGCATGGACAGGACTGATCGTGTTTCCCACCTGTTGATAAGCATCTTGGATGATATTGGACACACAAACGGTTTCAGGGAAGCCCAAAGCTGACAACACTTCCCAAGGACTGAAGAGTCGAAGTCGCCCCTGATCATTGAACACCGTAGTGTGTAAACCTTTCTCCTGAAGATGTTCCAACGGCAGGAGATGTTGTGACCCATATCTGGCCATAATTCCAGACATCTTTCCATTCGGCCCAGTTGTTCGTGCATCAAGAACAGGGTTGGTGTTCGACCAGTTAACCTTGTCCCGCAACCAACTGGGAATCAGGTCAGACCTTTTCATGAGTTCAATGGCATCCTGAGAAGGTTCAAGCAAAGCACGTTCCATTGCCGAGACATTGACGTGTACAGAATCGGCCTCACATAAACTGGGTCCAGGCAATCTTGACTGGCTACGATCGGCAGCATGCGGCATGTTCTTAGCTGCTCTTAGCTACCTTGATACACTCAGCATCAACAATGATGGATGAATGGATGAAAGTACCTAGCCAACGGCTTCTAAAAACGGGCAAGGCCTTGTGACATGCATTGACGTCATCAAGCACCAGTTTCATGCCTTTGAGGGCTGCACCGGTGACAACCCGCTGGAAATCCGGATGCTTGACTAAACCTGGTACGTTCTCACAAATGACCGCATGGTGTTTGGCAATACCAGCACTCTCCAGAACCGTCAAAAAGATAGCTCCATCCACAGCTGTGATTCCCCCTTGTTTACCAGTCGATGACCACGGCTGACATGGAGGCGAAATCAGTAGGGTGGAAACGTTCAGGTATCCCAAGGCAACCCACACTTTGACATCATCCACGGATCCGTGGACAACAACAGTGGAGTTGATCTTTCCATCATGGGCCTGTTGGAGAAACTCATCGACAGTCATCACCGTTGTCTGATGAGCCTTTGCACAAGCCTGACAAACCTTGAGGTCATTGTCAATGATGGCAATGGTCTTCTTTCCGACAATGTCACATGCATAACTCCATCCAGCTAACCCACCAAACAGTTCAGCCACTTGAAAGGGACCTCTTGCATGGGTAGGATGTAGCAACACAGCACCACCGTGATCATGATCCACACGAAGATGCAAACAAGTGTCAACCCACTGAGTTCGTGGATGCATCAATGTAACAGATGAGCACTTAGCCACCTGTTCACTCAGCAGCACTCCAAGATGCAACACTGCGTCAGCACCACATGAGGGAATCGTCACACCAAACGACCCCGGGCCCAACCGTCTATGCAGCACCACATCGATGTGGTCGACCAGACTGACCATGGCCGAAACAGCAATGCCCCGCTATCTGTGAGGGAAACCCGCCAACCAGCTGGGAGGTGCAGGGCTCGAACCAATGGCTGATGATGGTTGATGATGATTAATGATCGTTGATGATAGATGCTGATGGTTTATGATGGTTGATGAGAATGATATTGATGATGCTGGTGGTTAGCGTTGGTGACTTTTCAGACATGATGATGTTGATGATCATGGGCGCAGGCCCAACCATGAACACGCACCTAACTGCATGGACGTCCTCGCCGTTCCTGGCTGTGACCGCACTGTTTTTTTTCCACTTCGGCGATGAATTTTCTGCGAAGTCGCATGCTTTCTTGTCCCTTTTGTTGGAATGCACCGTCTAACATGAGGATTTGGTGTTTCAGTTGCTGTCGATTAGCTCTATTCTTAACCATTGGGCAACGAATGGTTCATCACCAATCCCCATTGTTTATCCTTGTTCACCATAACCTGCTGGTGCAGCTTGTTACCCTCATCATCCCCTGGCTAAGAGTTGCCCTTGACCCCTGCTGGCGCCTGCTGGTCACCATCCTTCACCACTGGGGAAGCTCCTCCACGGGTTGGCGCTCCGTTGCGCAGGACCTTCCTGCGTGATCTGCAGGAAGCCTGGCCGGGGCCACCGCTACGCACCTTGAGCTTGGCAGTGCCCCTGCTGGTGGGGAGCTCCAGCAGTTGGTGGGTGATCTGCTGGGTATCCAGCTGGCTTAACGATGGTAAAAGAGCTGGGTGAACATGCGATGGGTTGTTATCCAATGGGTGACCAGGTTTAAATGGTAACAACTGGTGATGTTCACCATACCAACTGGGTTGTTATCCAATTTGTGATTGGTCTTTTGCCAAATTGTTGCCATTTAAAACTGGCTAGTGATGTTAACAATGGCTGAGCAGTTGTGTCCTACTGGGTGGCGTTCGACCAACTTGTTTTGCTTGGCAAAAGCTGGGGGGACAAACGCCATGCTGTGGCCATATGGAAGCACCCCAGCTTGCTGGATGTTCGTTTGATAAAACATGTGGCGGGTCATATCATTTTTAATGGTTAATGGTTAATAATGGCAAATGGTATAGCAATGCTTCATGCTACATGGTTAAGAATGATGCTTAATAATGATGGTTAATGGCTGCTGATACTGGTTAATGGTTGTTCATATCATTTTTAAAGAGATCAGAGAATGCTGAGCATACCCCGGAGAACTGGGAGTTCTCCTTCACTTCCGGCCATCTTTGTCGCCCCATTTCCAGCCTAGCTTGAACAAGTCACAAAGTGGCATCCGAGGCCATCATATGGACCTATCAGCAGCTGCCTGCACTCCGGGTGGAAAATGGAAGTGGGAAAACCCAGCCCTGAGAGTATCTGACAAACAGGTGAATTTGCCTGTTGCAATTGCCGAAATCACCAAAAATTGAGGACTCATAGGGTAACCATGTCCGATGGGCGGATTTTTTCATGCACCGTGATTTGTTGGGATGGAATGTTTGGGGCGCTGGGCATGATGACGGTCTGGCAATCATTAAGCTGCACAATAGGATAATCTAAGAATCATCTAATTGCCTATCTATTCAACTACCTACCTACCTATCTATCTACCCATCTCTCTATCTACTAGCCATTACTTAGAGCCTTCGCACTAGTGGCTGTATTTAAGTCGGCGAGCATTATAGCCGGGTTTTTCTGTCAGAGTTGGAACTGGGCCTTCTCAGTGCCCAAAAGATCTCCCTGGAACAACTGTCACAACCAGAGGCTGAGAGTCATCCGTTGACCAGCGATATCCAACCATCAATGGTTGATCAGCAGACCACCATTATTAACCAGTGATCATTGGAATTGTGACTAGATAAAACCAAACATGTAGCCATCAGTGACTTGCAACAATTGCTACCTGGTTACCATGGTTGCTCGTTAAGTAGCCATATATTCGGTTGATAATGATGAATCATTGATCTCTGCTTGATCTCATTGAAAATGCTTACAAAAAACACACACATCCTCTTGATATTTTGCTTATATGTGCCATCACCGTTGATTGGATCATTTTCTGATGGTCATCACCATGGTTGATCCTTGGGATCATGGTTGGTTCCCATGGGTTGGTTGCTTGGTTCTTGGGATCATCTTCACCATGGTGGGCCCGTCCCCGGTCGCCCGTGAGGTGTGGATCATTGCGATCCACTGCGCACCTATGGGGAGATCACTCCGTGGGAGCTCCAGACTGCGCATGGGCGATCGGCCACTGGCCATCAACATGGCCATGGCCCATGGTTGATCACTAATGATTAATGATTTATCATGGTTTAGAATGGTTAATGAATCATGGTTGATAATCATGATTAATGGTTTTCACTGTCATGGTCAATCATCATGCTTAATAGTGGTTAATGGCGAATGATCATGGTTGTTATGGCTATGACAACCATGGTTATTAATCATGATTCACCATTGGCCATATATCATAACCATGGTTAGTGGCTGATGATGGCTTATAGCCATAATAATGGACACATGGCTACCACAATAATATGGCCAGTGACAATGGTTAATGGCTATCATGATAATGGCTGTAAGGCCACTTTTGTTGGAGGCATTCAGTTTGACCATGGTTGGTGGTTGATAGCAATGGTCAATGATGTTGACTAGGGCTTGTTCATGGTTGATCAGAATTGATCGCTGGGCATTCCTTGATATCGATCAACATAGACCACCGTCTGTGTTACTGTTGCTTACTGTCTCCTGTTATTGCTGTCATCAACCACCAGCATCCCACAATGGATCACCATCAACATTCCATAGCCATCATTATCCACCATCGACCATTGTGAAGCATCATTTGCCATAGCCATAGCCATGACTCCAATCAGGTCTGGTGTTGTGGTCTCATTGAGCATCATTGTGACCGTTCATGAACTCATTTTGCAATCACTATCAACCATCACTACCAAGCATCATTAGACAACCATCATTATCAACCATCACTACCAAGCGTCACTACCAATCATCATTAGGTAGCCATCATAAAGAATACCTTCAAGATACTTGGTATTACAAGGTCGGTAGTCATCATAGGAATCTAACGACCATCACTACAATGATTCCTTAGGCTTAAAGCTTTAATATCATAGGAATCATAGGAGCTTTAATATAAAGTTGCTAGTCATTATAGGAATCGTTGTAATCAAACAGGTTCCCATCACATAAGGCGCCTTAAGTTGTGCCTTGCCACCACAACTTCCTGAGCTTCGATACCTCGTGTGGCCCAGGCGCGGGATGCACACCATCTCCAGGCTGGCTCCAGGTGCCCCGGGTGATGCTCTCAGATGTGGAGGGTCCGTAATGCTGATGGTTGGTCCTGGTACTGGTTGATGTGTGGTGGTTGATGGTGGTTCCGAGTGGTTTATAATGGTTTATAATGGTAAACAATGGTGAATGATAGTGGTTGGTAGTAGTAAATACTAGTGGTTAATGTTGGTCACTGGGGATTCATGATGGTGGGGCATAAGCAATCATGAACTGGTTAATGCTGGTGAGTCATGGTGTGTACGTGGTTGATAGTATGGTTCTTTGTACAGCTTGTACAGCCATCTCCTTGCAACCAGAAACCAGATGGGGATACCCCAAGGAACGATAGCCATGTCAATGAATTTCTATGGACCAAATCAGTGCCCGGGCTCGAGACAGACATCATCAATCATTGTAGCAACTTGCAGGTGGTTCACCACCATCACCCGTTTGGTTGATGGGACAATCTCTCAGGAAACCTTGCGTTTAACTATGGGTTGTCCCAGCAGGGGGTAATTAACGTGTATTTAGCTATAAATTGGGGGTTAACTACCAATCGATTAACTACCTGTTGGTAATGAGGGTTACCTATAGATTTTCCCATCAGGCACGAAGAGCGAGGGAGTTTTGTGGCTCCGGGGGTGGCTCTTTTGGTGACCGCAATCTGTCGCTGCAGCTCGAAGACGTTTGGGCACTTTTTTTCCCGCATCGGACTGGGGGGTGTGCAGCGAAAAAAGCATACATTTTTTTTGGGTTGGTGGTACCACCATGACTATGGATAAGCCCACATATATACCACCATAACTCTGGATAAGCCCACCACTAGACCATTCTTGTGTGAACAAATCTCCACTCTACTATGACTGGTGGGATCACCACTTTACTACAGTGATTTGCTTCCACAAATCTCCACTCTACTACTAACAAATCATAGAAACAAATTGTCTGATATTTCTCCACAATCTGGACATTTCTCAATTACTAATTTTCATAGTTTCTCCACATATTTCTCCACAAATTTCTCCAAAATTTCATATTATTTTTACTAATGTTTGGCACATGGAAACTTGAGAATTTCCTTCGGTGATCAGTCTCACAGGCGGTGTGTTCCTGGACATCGGCCGTGGGCCCCAGAGCAAACGTGAACTCCAAGCGGCGTTGGTCTATGGATCTTCAGGGTCTGTGATGTTGGTAGGTGCCAAAATGGGGTAACAAATAACCCAGCAAAAAATGATCATTTGACTAGGAAAGGTATGTAAAACAAAACTGACCATGAGCATTTTAACCATGAGCAATGGGCACTTTTACCAAGCATGTTACCAACATTGGGCAACCAATGGGCCCTAGCACAAAAATGATCATTTGACGAATGGAAAGCATTGGTTTTGGGGTTCCTCTATACCCATATTGGTTGAGATACAATGGTTGATAACCGGAAGGAACAATGGTTGCGATTTTTCAACAATTGTTGGCTGGGAATGTGGTTGGAAATGCTGGTGGCTAATCAGGCTGCTGAACATGACTCAGTTGACCATATTCAGCACCCAAAATTAGTGGGTTGCTTAGCGACTCAACAACTTGTGATCAGAGACTTCTTTGTCAAGCAATATGCAGGTGAAGAAATCGTGCCACGATACCGTGGTGGTGACTGTTGAATTTCTGTCGATTGGTCGTGTAGCCGGTTGATTTGATCCTCAATCATGAGTGCTGGTTGATCATGCTTGACAATGATTGATAATGACCAGAACTGGTTGAGAGTCACATTTAGTAAGCTCTACATGGTTGGCATATCCTTCTTGTTGGTGCTAGTGATTTTTGACTGTCAATTTCAATCCTTTGCAAGGGAATCACAAGAGTTTCTAGCAAAAGATTCCTCATTCAGACGAAACACATGTCCGGATTCTTTATTCAATGGGGGTTTCTGGGGCATTGATTTTTTTGGGTGAAGAATTAGTTGTGACAAATTGCCGATTAATTGATGCTTGATGGTGAATTGATGGTCAATGGTTTCTAATTGACGGTTGTCAATGGTTGTTATTGTTAATTGATGCTGTTTGGTGGTTTTAAACATTTTCTATTTTCACTAGTGATTGTTAACAACTTTTTGGTTGACCAATATTTTTCATATAGGGGTTGAAACCACCAACCAGGATGGTTAATGGTCGTGAATCGATGGAGGTTAATGGTCGATCTCTACGGACATGAGCAGCACAGGCGTCAGGATCAACCCGCCATGCCAAGAAGGACTAGGATCAAATGGCGGAGGATTTCTTTGACCGACAATGAGTTTATATGTTTTTTTTTTTCCCCGGAAAATCAATGTGTGAGTGTATAGATAGATTGATATATATATATATATATCTCAGTCTCTCTCTCTCTCTATATATATATATATATTTCAATTACATACACATATTTGGCTAACTCATCAATCCATATAGGAACAACATCTAGATGGATTCATTATGTTCTTTTCAAGGCGTGAGTCGGATCGTTCAAGCCTTTCCTAATCAACGCTGGTACCTCCGAAGCTATGTTGGTCGGTGGTACAGCTCCAAGCCACAGATCATTCAGACGTGGCGGGGTGGGTGCGTCGCTGCGCCGGTAGATGTAGGATTTTGAGTTGGGACGTTAGTTGTTAGGAGGTTTAGTGGTTAATCTATGTTAATTTGATGGTCAGTGAAGAGAGTTGGCTGGCACTGCTGAAACCAATGATGGGAATGTCAATGAATGACTGGGATCAGAAATGACCAAGCCATGGCTTTTCCAACAGGTGGGGATGGTGTAGCTGGTCGCCACGGTACGGCTCATGTGAGCTGTGCAAAAGGATGCCCTGTGTACGGTTGCTTCGTGGCATGCTGTTTGCCAGGGGTACTGGGTCGCCCCGGATCTCCCAGTGTCATGCTGGCACAGTTCTTCTGCTGAAATCTTCCTGTTAATTCATTCATGGGCTTTGTTAAGCAACGTTTGCTGTGACTCCCAAATCGATTCCGAACCCTGGGAGTTGGACTTCAAGGAGGGGATCACAAAGGATATGGGTGAAAAACATGCAAAACCTCATAAACATCGGGTAGTTGTGAGTGTCCTGAGTGACTACCTTGTGAACATTTTCTGGTCCTCCTACGGGTGGGGGCCGTCCAAATGGATCGCCAACATCATTCATCACTGTAATTCACCTAGAAGTGTCACTGTGTGTCGCAACAAATTCACAATGACCAACGCTCAGCTCCATACCTCTGTCATGGGAGGCAGCCATGAGTTGGCCGTTTTCGGTGGCGCCTTGGTGAAGAATCTCTATGCGCCCCTTGGTCGTTGGCGCCCAGCAGTCGCCCCTAAGCGTCGAACATGCCGCGCCAAGGGCCTCCTTGTTGTGTCCCCACACGGTGCGCTCCCAAGCTGGGAATTTAGGAGGCGCGCTCGGCACGGGCAAAGCATCCTTTACCAGTTAAGCTCACTGGCTTGTCCAGTCGGAACAATCATTTGAACATTGCAAGGCGCCCAGCCAAACGTGAAAGTGCTCACGGCCAATCGTCAGCGAACGCTTCCCTGGAAAGTCGCGGTGCTCCTGGTCAAACATTTTCATGGATTCTCATGAGCGCGATCCCGTTGGCCTGTCCTGGCCATTGCTCTAAGCGTTGGGGCCCCCCAGCCTTTGATGATGTAGGAGCCGTCAGCAGGAACGCCAATCAGACCACGGGCATCAATGGGCATCAACATCAACAAAAAACTGTCCGCAGAAAGTGTTTCTATGGCGTGGTCTTCAGCGGTTGTTACCCATTTGCGTTGTTGATCAGGGCCCGTTGGGACGTGGTTCCCCAAACTGGTTGGAGTTACATCCGGCGTATGTGCGTCCTTGTTTCAAATGTGTAGTGGTGACATCCTTGTACGCGTTGCTGGCGATGAAACATCTTCAGCCATCATTGGTAGTCACCAGCCAGTGCACATTGAACCATCATTATCAGCCACGGTAACTCTAGCGAAGCCAGTGCGAAGACCACGATCACCCACTCGTTTCATCACCGCCAGCCATTGCCGCTGCTGCCAGAGGGCTGCCACAATAAGGTTCAGGGCACGGAAACTTTGTCCTGTGGGCAGTGACGCAGGCGCCTTGACCTGTCAGTTGATGGTTGGTTCCTTGCTGGTTGGATGTTCTGCTGGTTTGTTTGCTGTTTGTTGCCGTTTGTTGTGTTGTTGTTTATTGTTGTTTGTTGTTGTTTATTGTTGTTTATTGTTGTTATTTGTTGTTTTTTGTTGTTGTTTGTTGTTGTTTGTTGGTTTGTTTTTTGCTATTTGTTGTCGGTTTGTTGTTTGTTGTTTGTTGTCGGTTTGTTGTTTGTTGTTTGTTGTTGCTAGTTGGTTTCTTGTTTGCTGTTTGTTGTTTGCCTTGATTTTTGCTTTGTGCTTGGATGTTGTTTGTTGTTGGTAGTTGTTTGGTCGAAACAACTTGACTACTAGGCGGTTGATGATTGGTGGTTCATGGTTCATAGTTTGGTTTATTTGTTGGTCGCTCGTCGTCGTTGTTGTAGTTGTTGTCAATGAGTGTGGCATGGACCACAACCCCACCGTTCAGAACCATGTTTTTTGCTACTCCCAGCTTCTGGGACTCCCAACTTAGAACTTCAGAACCGCAACAACTCAATCATGCATTCAGATCATAGAGATCAAACAAATTCAACAAACAAGTGATCCATCATGTTTTTCTTCTACTCATAGGTTGCTTACAGTTGCAGGTGGTTGTGAATTGCCGGTTCACATAGTGGCCACCTCGCGGCTGGCTATCCCTGGGACCCATGGGTTATGACCATGGGCTTGGCATGTACTTGGGAGACTTGTGGATTGGTGGGTAGCTGTAACAAGAATGTGGGAGATAATAACTATTGACTATACCATTGAGAATATCTATAGATCAGATCCATACTTCTATACACATACATACATATACCATGTCTGGTCATTATGATAACTAACGTAACTATTCACATGCTTATCCTATCATAGAGAGAGCATATCTTCATATAAATTGTTCAATATCAAACATTGGTACATCAATAAATATTGGTTCCCTCAACCATCAGTGAATATTTTGAAGGTCTGGAAAGCACTCTAAGAAAATGGTGGTGTAGACCATGTAAAAGGCAATCGAAAGTCCTGCCCGAAATCCCCGGAGGCGAGACCTTAACAAGATGGATATTTTGTGCTCCAACAGACGGCATTTGGATCGATCGACCATTCTGAGTCTGTGGATGGCGAGAGCCATTTTCTGGTCAAGCATTGAATGTCAGAACCACGGCTCGCCATGACTATCCACTATTCTGATGAAGCATTCATATGCTGCCATGAAGCATTCATATGCTGCCATGATTTGCCATTCCCAAGCATGAATCAATCCCCCTTACTGCTTCCGGGGGTCATCATGACCGCCGTGGGGCCGCAGTTCACTCCAGGGTGGCTTCAACGAGAGCCGTGGAATGGAGGCCGAACCGGTGCCAACACTGGGGATGTGATTGATGAGCACTGTAAAACTGTGATGTAAGTGGTTGACAATGAAGAACTTGTGGTGAATCAAGGTTAGTGGTTGATAGTATGGTTATGTAAATAGTATCCAATGTAACAATCAGTGGTAAAACTGTTATGACAAGTAGAACCATTCTGGAAGTGGCATCCAATGTCTTACTATCCGATGGTATCCAATGAGCAAAACTTAGCCGTCCTGGTATCCAATAGTAAAACTGCGACAAAAGTGGTTGGGATTATTGACAGTGGTGAACTTGTAGTGAATCATGCTAAGTGGTTGATAGTATGGTTATCATCCCACAATTGTTGCTGGGATATCACCATTGTTGTTGCTTGTGTTTTCCTATTTTTTCCGACTTTTGTTGGTCATTTCCTACCAATTCCTATAATTTTCCTATCATTTTCCTATCATTTTCCTATCATTTCCCTACCAATTCCTATCATTTTCCTACGATCTTATGTTTGTTGGTCATTTCTCCATCTCATCTGCGCAAAATGGACTGAGGTCGTTGAAGAAAGACACCTCGAGGCGCTTCGAAAGGCACGGGCGTTTCGGAACTGGACAGGTGGCTCACCTGAGATCACCAGGGTGCTCCACCAGATCACCAGGGTACCCCCAGGCCAATCATCCAGGCTTGTGAACCGTTTATAGTAATATTATAGTAATAAACCTGGATAAACCAAGAATTTTGATTTGAATCATCCCTTGTGAATCATTGTGTATGAATACACCAACAATAGCTTTGGGGTCCTCTGTTTTAACAACCGCCCTAGGTGCACCCCAGTACTGACTGCCATCCACCTGGGAGGCGAGTGAGGTGGCGGATGTTGCCAGATCCTCAGCACATGTGCCTCGGGGCACGGGATGATGGGGCAATCCTTACCATCGAATTTGTTTCGGGGCCCATCCTTGCAAGGAAAACTAGGAAAACACCATCTACTTCTCGTAATTTTGAGGTCCATCATCGAAGTTTATCCTGGTGAATCAGCGAAAGTCCATGGAAAACACGATGGAAAACACCACTTGCCCACCTTAGTAAACCTCAGGAATTCCACTTGCGAATCCCACCACAGAAGTTGAGCATTGCGCCTGTGGCTTCACTGAGACCCTCCGTTTGGGGGATGCCTTGGCTCACCTGGACCTCTTTGATGGGACTCACTTGGCCGGGGCACCTGGGGGCCCAGCGAATTGTTACCTGGCACCAACAGCAACCATTGCTACCAGGATCCACTGTTGTCACACCCATCTTGGGTCGTTATTTGCACCTTGCCGACCATTATCAACATTTATTAGCCATTGTGCAACCCAACCCCTATTGACAATCATATATTTGACCTGATTTTCCGTCATTTGCCCTGGTCAACCATTATTAACAATCATTAACCCTGATTCATCACAGTCACTACAGTCATTGTCATTTGGAACATGAACAGTCGAAGGCCAAGGGCATGGTGAATTGCACTGCTTCTGTTTCGATTTCCTGCTGAAACGTGCTGGGTAGACTAGATCATGTTACCACAATGGTCCCGTGGATTTGTGTAAGTCGGTAAATATTTATATCAACAATACCAAAATAGATACACAACGATATAGAATTTTTGGTACATATAGTTGTATAGAAAGATTTTATATAGTAAAGTTATATATACATGTGAACAGATATTCTGTACAATATGTTTGACCATTCTTAGTTCTTGAGACATACTTGTTTCACCGAAGAAACTGCGACTGAACATTGGCGATTTGCGGATTTGAGAGTGAAAAGATGGAACCAGGATTTTTCTTACGTATTATTCCAAACATAATAATACACACATGTTTTGTAAAACAATGCAATCCGTTCATGCAAAACATGGAAACATAGAAATATATGAAGTTCTATTGTCTACGCCACCCACTACTACCACGATGTCTCAAACAGGTTCGTTCCCCTGCGACTTGTTCTTTGGTGCGCAGGTTTTCTGGAACAACCTCTGCTTTGCCGCAGAGACTTCTGCCCAGATCGCCAAGGCTCTGACGAGAACTCGTGGGATGGTTAAAGCTGGGTGAGATTAGTGGTGGGCCCAGAGGAATGTTGCTAGCAACGGGTTCCGAGGCCGTGGATTTGTGGCAGCAGTTGTGCTTTTTAGATTCAGTGTTTCTCAAGTCATAGGGGTGCCCACAAATCATCCAATATCAGCCATTTGTAGTAAGAAACCATCCATTTCTTGGGGATCCCTACTTCACGAACCCCCCATTTGGCTGGGGCCAAAGAATATGGTACACATCTCACCATGTCATGCGTCAGGCCTTTGCTGACCGGGCCGCCAAAGGCCGCGGCTGGGCAGCGCTGTGGTGAAGTTCATCAGTGTAGCTGACTTCATCAGTGGCAGCCTGTAGGCAGCCCGTAGGCAGCCTGTAGACATGTATGAATTGTACCTGCAAATGACTTTGTGCTGCACGTTGATTTTCTTCATGAGTGGCAGCCTGTAGGCAGCCCGTAGGCAGCCTGTAGACATGTATGAATTGTACCTGCAAATGACTTTGTGCTGCACGTTGATTTTTTGCATGTAATGTTTCGTAAATGCAATGTACGTGCAACGAGCTAGAAGCCAGTGTAATGCATCTTTTTGCGTCATATTAAATGGTTCAGATCGAAGCTTCATAAATCGACCGTCCTCGGCATCATATGATCTCACGGGATGCCACCAATCACAGGCAGGTTGCCGCGAACATGTATTTTTGTGGAACAACTCCGCTTATGGTGAAACAAGCGCACATGTATGCATTGCGATCAGCGGCCATGTTGTGGCGGCTGAACAATAAATATTGGGGACCGGTGGCCATCGTAGACTCTCAGTATTTTCCTAGGTAAAAGAGATCTTGACGGACGAACCACTATGACATTGGTTGAAAAAGGCGTACACCCAACTAAGATGGCCACAAAATACATCTGGATGTTTCTCAAAATAAGGAACCCCAAAAATGATTGATTTATTGATAAACTTGATTGCAGTTTTGGATGATTTGGGGACACGGGTTGAGAAACTGTATTATTCAGAACCTCAATGATATCAATACAGCATTGATATACCATTATACCATACTGATATTATGAATAAGTCATCCAAACTTTATTTGAAGTATCATTATCATTATTTTCATCATTTTTATCACTATTAAATTATTCCTATAAACCACCATTGTTTATACTTGTGGTTTATCAATGGTATAACTTATCCACAGACTGAAAGCGTCAGGCGCGCGGCTCGTTGCGTTGGCTGAAGTAGAGGTCGCTACGGGAGACCGGGCGATGGAGCGGCTCATAGGTGACCACAGTTGTGCCTGGGAGATTTCGCCATCTCGCGGATCGTTTTGGTGGGTAAAGTTTGTTGCGAAATCATGTCAAATGTCACTTTCTATGGCAAAATCTATGGTAAAACCTGGTGTGAATTCATGATGAATTCCAGAACGAGCTTCTTATCAACCATCAATGAACCATCCCCATGGCTTATTGGTGACTAAGCAATGTAACATGTCAAGTCGTGCGTGTTCAAACATGTTCAGTTGTATCCTAACTAATCCTCCCCCAAAGGTTACAACCATGAATGGTGGCCAATAAACCAGGAGCAACATCTGGGCTACTGAGTACTAATTACCGACCATAGGATAAGCATACACCGTTCATTTCAAAGTTGTTGACAGCTATTGACTCTTGTTATTATTGACGCTTGTCCACATGGAACACTTTCATCCCTTGCTTGATGAACAATTAGTAATCATCGTTTAATGACTTACATTGCGGTGAATGTGCACCTATTGTCTTCAGTGGTTGTTGCTCCCTCCAAAATCAACCAATTATTGCTCATTGTCACTTATTGTATCATCAACCAGCTCATTGAACATTGTTGCCCAACCAGAATGCGTCAGCTATTGCAAGACATCATCAACCTTGCGAACCACCATGGCTTGTTGTTGTAAGCGTCATTCACCATCGTCTACCATGATTCACCCTGCAATATTCACCCTTACTCACGATCATTCATCATTATTTTCATCAGTAAACTGGCAGTTATTAACCATCATTCACCCTCTTCATTATTCACATCCACCAGTAACCCCAGTACTCACAGTAAACAAGAAGGGTCATTATTGGCATTCTTCACCAGTAAGCATTCTTAAATTTCCCATCATTCACCATTATTAAGCATCATTCATTCACCATTATTATCATTTTTCATCGTTATTCACTGGTGTTCACCATCAGTATTCACAACATTATTCAGCATGATTCACCAGCAAACATTCAGCTAACCCTTCATGTTGTGTTCATGTTGATTTTTCACTGATTCATTCTATTTACATATTGAAGAGCAAACATGTTGTTGGTGAATCATGCTGAATTCATGTTCATTGTTGGTGAATCATGCTACCCTTCAACCATGCTACCCTTCAACCAGCTACCCTGAATAATGTTGTGAATCAACTTAACCAGCTACCCTGCCTGGTCGTTGTTGAAGCATCAGAGCTCCAGGTCGGGAACCTCGCTGGGCGCCTTGCTGAGAGGTGCTGCCATGGTAGGATGAATGAGGGGTTAGTAGATGTCAATAGTCATTGTAAGGGTTAATCGATGCGAATAGTATATAGTTCTAATGGTTAGTAGAAGTTAGGAGGAATTATATAGGAATAGATCTTGAATACTATTATATAGTAATATGTTTGTAGTAATTATATGGCTATCATTATATGTTAATAGTTATAGTGTTATTTTTTTGGCTTCACTGGTCGGTTGCTCCAAACAGGCGCGGTGAAGTGCCAATAGAGGTGGACTGGCGCGAGGACGGTGGGGCCGCTGGAGTGCGAAGAGTTGAGGCTTCCGCGTTGGGAGATAAGAAGAGGTTGGTTGGCCTTGGTTGGTTGGTTTGGTTGATGGGTTTAGTCAGTTTAGTTGATAGGTTTGATTGATAGGTTTGGTGGATCGGTTTGGTTGATTGCTGCTTGCTTGGTGTCATGAATATCCTCAGAGGTCCTCCAACCCCCCAAGCAGCCCCACCTCATGATTCAGTTGGCTGGTAGTGGTTGATGATGGTCAACAAGCGTTTATCAAAGGGGATTTTGACCATCAAACATGCCGCGCTGGGATTGCCTGTTTCACATCGAAGGTTGGTGACGACGCCAGGAGGGCTACCTGCCATATGTCTACATCCGCCAATGAGGGCGGCAAAGTGTACATAGCTTGGGCCGCGGCCACATGGCTGTGGCTTTTGATTGCCCCCCAATCCATGGGGTCACACCGTTGGGACCTCCAAGAGCATCATCAGAAACCACCAGGCATCAATAACCCCTGCACATTAACAAGCACTAGACATCAACAACCAATATTTGCAAGTATTCACAATTTTTAGACATTATCAACCATCACTAACCATTGCCAACGGTCACGAACCAATCATGAAGCTGAGCCTGTTTCAAGGGCATCAAGAACCACAGCAGCTGGTGCCAGCGTTTCTCGTTCATCCAACTCGCCGCTAAAAGAAGAGCATGAAAAATTGCTTGTTCACCCTGCTAGTTCTACAGGTGGCTCAGTTTTGTAAGACCAACACAGCTGGACCCAGGGGCGAGATTCTCATATTATGATGCTTAGATTAGATCCTGGTTGATGAATGGCTGAGTACATAGTGGTTGAATAGCGGATCAATGAAGTTGAACAACGCTTATGGGTGGTTGACACTTGCCGGTCCTTGTTGACAATCATCGACTCTAATTGATGTTTCTAACAACCAGCAAGAATAGGTGTATAATTGCCAGTAACGATAGACAGACAGATGATCGGAGTGGTCAATCATCCTGTTGATCCAAGAAGGAAACTCCTCGCAATGGGCTGACTAGAGTGCTCTTGTTGACGTGATACTCCAGCTGAGTTCCCCAAGAAACTACGATATCTTGGGATCATTGATCATGACTGGACTTGGGTGCAGAACCCATGTTGCACCACAATGTTGGCCCCCCAATTTTGGTGAGGGCCGCCGACTGCTATGGGCCCATCCGAGGCCCCAACTCAGAGCTTACCGACAGGGTGGTGATCTTCGAGTGCCTTGGCGTGGCTGCTGGGGGACAGGGTTGGGGGTGAAGGCAGCTGCTTGGGGTGATGTTTCAAATGGTTAAGATGCTTAAGAGCTATGGGGATGAACCATGGTTCATGGGATTTATATAGGATTAATATGCTTAAGATGGTCCATAGGAATCATGTAGTTTCTGATTTTCTTTTGGGGATGAACCATGGTTTTGGAAAGGTGATACTGGAATACTACAAAAAGAATGACTATTTGGGGATTTCCAACAAGATTCTGCTGCTACAACTTTGGATAGAAGAAAAGCAAGCTGCACGCTTTCCGGTTGCGATTGGGTGGTAATTCGGTCAGCAACCTGATCCTTGAGCATGAGGAAGAGCCGAAGAAGAGGTTTGTGATGGTGAGATCATCAATGTGATCTGATTGTTGAGCTGGATAGACCAGCTTCTGTGTAGATGACCCCATGGTGAGTTGCTGATTTCTCAGTTGTCCAATTTTTCACGGCTTTGAATCCAGATCAGCTTTTTAGGAGATGATACCAATTGCTCAGCTTATTCAGTTGGGGTCCCAAAAACAGATTTCAGCTTTCACAGAGTTCGGGGCAACCAGAAAGCATCCCTGGTATATCAGCCATTTACTCACTTGGTATGACCAGTTGGGCCACTACTCTGCTTGGTTTTTCAACGTTCAGATGTTCAGGCAGTGTCCACCAGTGAATCCTCAGTGCCCCCCGAAGAGCGTTCTGCCCAGGAGAAGCTGTCAGGATTGGACACGGACATACAGGCGCCAGCAGCTATGGGTGGTACCATGTGGTACTGCTGATGGCATGTGGTCATGGGTGGGAGCATTGGATGTCATTGTGAAAGCAAGGCATGCCATGCTTTTTTGAGTTGGGATGTCGATAGTAGTTACAAAATCATGGTTGAGCTGGTGGGTTCTTAGTCAAATGAGCTTATCCATTCGTGTATCATCTGGATAATCAACCATCCTTCAGCAAACATCGAAGCTGAGGGTTTGTTCTTTGGTGCTGGCTTCCCGCAAGTTTCACTTCCCAAATTTCCACATGCCCAGAAATCGTCATCTCCAACGGTGTCGGTAGATTACAAGGGTGGAATAGTGGTTTCAGTTTTTGATCCTGGTGATTTTCAGAATTTAGCCTTTGGAATCGTGGGGATGGGAGCCACCATGCCCAACATCTGTTGAGGGCGAATGCAAAGAATGGTCACAGTTCACAGGGGATTCTCACAACATCCTGACATTTGAACACCTACTATTGGTTGAAACCATGGCTTGAATATACAGTCGTTGAGCAGTCACAACACTTATGCATGGTTGTTGTTCAGTATCTTTTGTTGTTATCGTTGTTGTGCATATTGAACAACCAGTTGCATCACATTATTCTTGTTGTTACCTATTGAATCTATTGAATCTATTGTATCATTGTATCATATTGTATCTCTATTTGCTTGGCGGACTTGCCGTTGGCGGACGAACTGTTTCGGCTACTGTTGTGGTGCGTGATTCGCAGGCCTGGGACTGCCATCAGCTCAGGATCTGATCAACTCAATGTTGAACCGAGATCCAACAAGACGTCCCAGCCCCAGTCGATGCTCCGTTGTACAGAGCCGTCCTCATGTCGTCACAACGATGGCTTTTGAGTCTGCCACACTGCTCCAAGGGAGATCCAACACAAAAAGCCTCTGGCAGGTATACTTGAAGGCTAGCGCAGTTGCTCCTGTCATGAGTCAATAAGTTTGCAGCATTGGATGCTTTACTAGAAGTTTTGTGGTAAATCCAGTAGCAACGTCATATTCTTCTGTCTGTAGATGTTTGTATACAGTCGGTTTTATATACACACCTGCATGCAATGTGTATACCAATGTAGATAGTTGTAGATGCATATCCATCTGCGCATCTTGTAGCTACTGCTTCAGGCTGTGCTTCATCATAGCATTGGTGATCGGATGTACATCCCACAGTGCCAGAGACCCATATGTGAGGAAACCATCACCTGAACAACTGAGGCAAGTCTGCCATTGAATACCTAAGGGAATGGTGTGGTGGCTCAGTACTTGCCGCCTTAGATGACCATTGAAAACGGCTGGTTGGGTATCTCCATGGTTGCGGATCTCACATCTTGTGGGCTCCCAGCACCCGAGCTGGGCAACGCGTGCCATGGCGCAAGATACAGCGGAGGGGGTCAGAAGTATCGATCCCCAAAAGTTTGGCTCCGAATGCTTTCCGCAAAAAGACATGATCAATCATCCAAGACCATGCAACATTGTTGCTGCCCCCTATTGTGAACCAGTAGTAGCAATATGGATCATTTTTCACCGGTAACTGCCAACATCACCTGTTTCATTCGATGTTCCAGCAAGACCGCCCTTTGTTGGATGGTGTGGTGTTTGTCACCAGCTAACGCCGGAAACATCCCACACCTCTTCCTGAGCCATGAAAAATGGGGATAGCCCAAAACCACCTCAGGAACTTAGATCGAATGTTGCCTGCAGAAATCTGAAGTGAATTGAGGGTGCTTCTTAGTTGCATACAGAGCAACAATCATCTCTGATTAAGCAGCACATCAAGAACATGATAGGGGTGTACCATGGTATGAAACCGACAAACAATACTTTTGGGACTCTGCCTCCAGAGCAGGACTTGGTCAAATGCCGATGCTTGATCTTGAAACGCCCTGATGAACCGTCCGTTGGCACACCCTTGAAGTGCCAGATCTATTGGTGCTTCAATATCGATAACTAACTGATATTGACTTGACAAAGGGCAAGGCTGCCAAGTTTACGTAATCATCTTTGTTGATAAGAGTATAATCAGAAGTTTGGGGTCAATACATGAACAATTGGGTAGCTAAATCCGTCGTGGTCGTGCCCCATTTTGTGCTCTATCTTGTGCGACCTATACGGGGAATCGTTTTCAAATAGCATGTACATACATATGCACAAATGCATTTTCATGCGCATTACCACGCGCAAAATAGTACACAACTGCATGGCGGTTTCAAACATTTTCTATTTTCCCAAATGTATTACCAAATGGTTAGTTGTTTGACGAACATATTTTTCATGACACGGTGGTTCAACCACCAAGCAGACAGACAGAACTTCACCACTCGCTACCATTTAGAGCCTCACCAGCAGGTGCGACCGGATCTTTCCGAGATCCTTCTCGCGGTGTCTGTTTCCGCTCTCGGCCGGGGGGGCCCAGGAGGGACAACCAAGGGATCATGTCAAGGGTGATGCCGTGATGGTTAGTCATGGTTGATGCTGTTGCTTGGTGATGCTTGGTCACGGTGAATGGAAGACCATGATAGTCAGCATTGATGATCATAGTTCATATTCAACATATAAAGACCTGATCATGACTGTTTAGAAATCCTAGTGTTGTGGCTATCAGGATCTTCATGATCTTCATACCGTTGATGACATTGAATGGTCGGCCGAACATCTGGTGTCCAATGTTGGTTGAAATCATGAAAACCTGCATCACCATGCTTGTTGTTTTGTGCAATCATGGGCATTAGCTCCCAGTATCCAGGAGCCTCGCATAGTTCAAGACGGTCAATTATCAGTGATGGTTGAGGATGTTTGATTGCATGATGGGTATGAATTTGGTTCTGATCAGCACCTTCATCTGGCTAATACCATTCATGTTGCTCATGACTATGCAGGGATTCATAGCCACCATTCATGGAATAGCAGAATTCACCATCTCATCGTGCATTTGTCAATGGTCAGTTTAAAGCTGGTACAGATTGTCATGTATTCCGTATTAGACGACAGGAATGTTGCTGAATTAGGTGTATACTTAACAATTTATTAGATGGGTGTATACTTAGCAATATCAGTATATTAGGTATTACTCTCTATGACTAGGTACAACTTCTTCAACATGCCTGGGTGTCTCACGTTCGTCATGGGGTAAGGTGGTCGATCCCTGTGATTGATGTTATTATCTCTGCCTATATCCAATACGGTTGTTCAATCCCGCACTACTGTTGGTGATATCAATATCACCAATCATTTTTTGGTGAATGATCATTCACCAACCATCAAAACTCCGGAAACGTTCTCGACTTACCCTATCGTCGATGATTGTTGATGACTAACAACTAGTTTGTTGGTGATGGTCAACCTATTTCCCCTATGCTTGTTGGTTGGTCATTTGGCTAATCATGGTCAATAGCCACTAAAAAGCAACACGAATTGGTTGGTTGCTTGGTTACTGATTCTGATGGACCACTGCAGTGATACGCAACAAGAACAGGGATGTAACTTTACCAATAGCAGCTAATAACCACTAACGAACAACAAGAATCAGGATACACCAACGATAATTGCTTGGTTGCTTAGTTGCTTGGTTGGTTGCCATCAGTCTCCCAAGCCCTAGCTTTCGCACCCACACGTTCGAGGTGTTGATGCTGCATCCCTTGTACTCCCAACCCGACATGCGAGTGGCAGGGCGCCAAGCCACCTCTTCTGTTCGCTGAGTTGGTCATTGGCTTTGCATGTTTGGCTGTCAGCGGTGCCTTGCGTGCAGACGTATCCATAGCATTCCATAGCTATGCTCTTTTTTCCAATCATTCACCAGCTGTTATCAACTTTTATTGTGGTTATCATTACCCACTGTCAACCCAAAATTACTGCAACCATCATTCAAGAAGTTCATACGGGATCATCATTTATGCTACCAGGTGTTGCTGATCACAACTCCAATCTCGCTTTTTTGAGGCCCTACTGAGACACAACTTCGCTTCCTTGGTATGGCCTGTGGGGCTGGGGGTGGTGCTACCATAGCTGATGGTGGTCATCAAGCGGCTACGGCCATGGCTGGGATACATGCAAGTGATACCCATGTTGTTGGTGGTGCTTTTGCCCGAGTTTTTCTGAGTTTTTTTGCATCATTGTAACTAAGCATCATTGAGTGCCATGCATAACTATTGTCCAACGATTTGTGTACAGGTGGGTAGATGGATAGATCGATACACAGTAGAGCTCCGCACACTGGCGATGCCTGAAGCTACTGACGCCCCTACCGTCCTTGGTTTTCTTTTGGAGTAGTTGCCCCTGCGGTGATTCACAACCTCTCGGCCCTTACACGCTCCCTCTCGTGTCTACTGGGGTCAGCAATATGTATTATACAATAGTAGAGATTTATTGATACCAAAATCTCTACATATTACATTCATATCAGATTCATATCCATTGATTGGCATACATAAATGTCATGCATGAACAAAAGGTAAGATCCCCATTCTTCTCTTTCCTCATACTTTTGGACTGCGCCAGCATGCGAACGTCACCCATCATCCTTTGGAGCCATGAACCGACCAGCAGGTTACTCGTGGTTGAGATGTGCTTCCTCGTTGGTTGTCTATTGGTTGGTTACTCCCTAAGGGTTGATTGTGGTTCACTACCAGTTGGCAAGGTTGATAACAGTTGGATACTTTTTTGCTTGAGTTTTGGTTGGTCCTTGGTGATTGTTACTGTCATAAGCCAAAATATTTACTCAGAAACAACAATTATCAAGCACCATTAGCCACCATGAATTAGTTGTTTTCTTGCAGAGTTCAAGACCTGGGAATCCCACGATTTGCACTAAACATCAGGACATTCCCCCGTCGCAGGCTGACTTCTGGCGCAAGGCCCATCGGAGGCGCAGCGCTCGGGGGGTGAGTTGCTGGAAGCCGGAATCGGTCGGTGCAGCGTCAGGACCAACTCGTTCATTGGATAGTTGAAAGGCAGTATGCCGAGAATGGGTTGTGCGTCAACATGATCATCCAGGGCAAGATGTGAAGAAGCATACTTGAATCGGTGTTTGCTTTGACCCAAGTTCCGTTTGGAGTCATGCCCTTCGTCTTGTAAGTTTCCTTTCATTGGTGACTGTTGATAATTCAAGCAATTACATAACAGGTCAATATTTAATGTCATAGTGATTGAATCAATTGAATCACATAAATGTATTGTATACACATGCGCATTCTCTTTCATTCACATGGCGACACGCAGGGATCAGCATAGACATACGCTTCCCATGATTCCCTGGCGAGGCCACCTGGGTTTTCGAGGAGCGGGGGAGCTGGCCATGGAAAATGCTTGGTGCCACTAGATCCGAGGAGGGTACTTAGCACCTATGGTCTGCGTTTGGATGGTGAGTAGACCTTCCTTCCGGAAAAAATCGATATCTTGGTAACCAATCTTTCATCTGAACTATTATTGATATGCAGATTTTTTTTACATAGAGTACCCTTTCATTTTTCCTATGAAGATTTTTAGGGTTTAGGGTCACATCAAGCTACAGAGTTTGATCAAGCTCTTAGAGTTGATGCTACCAGAGTCATGTGGCGCCCTGTAGGTCTCTCCTACCACCTTGCGCCCCGGCAGGAAAGGAAGACGATGTCAACGTGTGGAAGGTGCCTTGCGTGAAGGGTGGGAGGATCCCACTGCTGGTAGCTGGGCTCCATGGACCCACTAAGAAGTGCTAAACCTCGAAGAATTTGGGATGATGAACCATGATGGACCAACGGACCATGCCACGTAAGTAGGTTGGATGATCAAAGTGGGGGCTTTGCTACATGCTGATCCATCTGCTAGAGAAGCTTCTTCTCACCTCTTTGTGAGGTACAACAAACGTTTCAGATTTGAAGCACGATCCTTTGACATGTCAAAGGTCCTACTTTGTTAAGTCGATGAAGTTGAAGTTGTAATAGACAAGGCTTCTGTCACCAGACCATTCTTGACTACCATCACGGAGTGTTCTCAATCACTAACCCATTCCAAGCCTCTACAATAACCAATTTGCAGCTGGGTTCCTGAAAACCTGCTCCCGCAGCTAAGGATGTTCAAGGGCCAACCACCAGCACACCAAACTTTCATGAGATTGATGGTAGTTGCTTTCTAACTTCCGCATACCCCAATGACTGTCATATGAGTCTTATTCGCAATCATTTTGATCATCATTTTCCACCATGAATCATTCAACAGCATGTTAATCATAGCTTTTTGAACCATCGTTCACCATCATCAAATCATTTTACAGGTCAACCTCCCCCGGCTAAACATCACCACTTCACCAACAGCGCATGGAGGGTTGTGACTGCCCAGGCATGGCAGAAACACGTGGAGTCCAACGCCAGCAACCTGGACAGCGTCATGCTGTGGCCTCAGGGGGGGAGATCGTTGCGGCGAAGATTTCCTGATGGCCAAGCCTGTTGGGCAGTGGTAGCGAGCTCAGGCACAGCATCGTGACTCATGGATTGCAGGCCGGGCGCTTGGGATCATGGAGAAGTGAAGTCTGCAGCCAGGCTTTTTTTTAGGAGAGCTGAACCACCACATGGATTTATTGGCAAACTTTAAACAGTGGATTTACCAACAAATGGTGGATTTTCCAGTAATTAGTGGCATACCCAAGCGATACCTTGAATTGAACTTCAACCAGCTGAATTGATGTTATTTTTTGTTTCTTGGTTCATTGAATGGTTCACCCAATTGATTACTGTAACCATTCACTGGCATTTGTTTCGTTGGTTGATTGAACTTGACCAATTTGATTAGCAAATAGTTTTGGGTTAATCACGGTTCATTTGGGATACTTTGAATGGATCATCCAATTCACAATATCAACCGATAACAAAATTGGCTACTCCAATTAACCAATAAAGTGGACAACCAATCATTTGGGAACCAATGAATGAATTCCTGGATGGTCCTTTGGACGGTTCACTCGATGGTTCGACAGTCATGTTCTGAATGTCACAGAACCAACAGCCATACTCGCTTCTGGCAATACGGTAAGTGCCGATGTACCAAAAGACGATTCCAAACAAGTGACAATTTCCCCGTGTTGCTGGATATGTCCAAATGATGGAATCATGCACACCTGGTCTTGTTGCGTATCGTCACCCACTATCACCCAGAAATATCCACTGTCAGCCACTGCTAGCCATCGATAGCCACTGTCAATCACAATGAATCCATCATCATTGACCATCATGACCAAATTTTCAATTTTCACCACAATTCTCACCACAATTCTCACCCATTACCAACCACTAACCACCATTATCCGCCCTCACCACTCACCATCAACCAGTGGAAAGCAGCATCGCCACCCTCCAGGCAGCTTCCCAGTGCAAGCCTGAGACCTTCGAGGCTGGGGCTGCAGGAAAAAGCTGCGGGGCACATGGCTGGTTTCTCAAGTCATAGGGGACCCCTCAATCATTTATATTAGTCAGTGGGTACTAATCATTTACTATATATTGCACCCTTAAACCATCGTTTATATCAGTCAAGTGAGCAACCTGAATGAGCCAAGTCATGGGTGGTTTCTCACGATATATATATATATATATATTGGTCATTGATAGTAATAGACAACCATAACTTGGGGGTACCCCTGTTTTGAGAAACCACCACATCTGAAGGTCCCAAGGCTTTGAGTCAGAGCCAAGCTGCCTGATGCCAGCAATCATGGCGTCGTTTTTGTAGGTTGGAATGTCTGAAGTTGACGGATTGGCCAGGGCCAGTGTGGTAGACCCAGCTGCCATCACAAACCATGGATCAGACTTGAAGATTTTGGTGCTTTGACATGCCAGATCGAAGTGAAGCACCAGGACTATGTGGAGATTTTGGTGATACATCCCAGTCATAGCAAGCCAAACCACACATCCCATTTTCCACAAGCCTTGTGGGTTTGTTGCTTCGCTTCATGGGGGCCACGATGCCAGAGCCAGCGTTGGCGCAGGCGACCAAAGACACTTCGCCCGCTTCGACCGAGTCCAGGTGGGCTTCTCAACCGGTGGATGGTTGGATGGCTGGGCGCTCCCTGAGACTTCTATTGCTGACAGAAATGGGTGTTTCTGAAAATATGGAACCCAAGAACTGGTTGGTTTGTTACCGTTGATAAAGTTGATGATTTGGGGGGTCCCATATTTCGAGACACCACCAAATCAGGGCTTTGAATCGGTAGTTTAGCTACATGTGAAGATACATGTTTAAAATATTTTATAATATATACACATAGGATTTGTGAAATTGGCTCCACCAGTTGTGGTTCATGATTTTACCTCGTGACTCTTAAAAAACCATGGATGCAATGTTCCCAAGACTCGAACTGATTCGGTGCAGTGACTGTTTACACCATCCTGCCCGGACCTTTATTGCTTGACTTTTGGCAATAGGTTCAGTTCAGCCAAACCCCGCACGGCGACACCAAGCAACCTCCAAACTTTGACTCTTGGCGGTAGATTCCCTAAAAAAAGTCTGCAAAAGAATCTTCCGCAGAAGCTCCCGGAAATTGTGGAAGAGCTCTTGCTGGAGCTGCCCTTTGCATCGCGGAAGATGTTGTCGAAACAATCTTTATTTCCATGTGGTGTTGAAAGGAAAGACAACAGTCCGCTCGTTGTTTCTGCGCTTGGGCGCCACTGTGAATCCTATGCCAGCGGAGTGGTGCTTCATGGGTAATGTTTCGACGAAGGTACCAATGATTTTGAGGTACATTGAACACAGCTGGCTCAAAGCCATGATTTTTGTGGGCGCAAAACGCTGCAGAACCAGCAATTTGCCAGTTGATCATGTTGAACCAGGGCCACGTAGCATTTTCGGGTGGTAAGCTCCCAGCCAGCTGTGATGACACCCTACAAGCTTTACCCAGTAGTAAGATGGAGGTGAAAGTATTTGCGCGTCTGTGTGCCCCTTATGGTAACTCGTGGCAAACCATACGGAAACCATAGGGAAAGTAGAGCGAAAATCTCTGGGAAACACTGAATGAGTTTTGTTTCGGTACGAAGAACTACCAACACCGACGGGTTTTCTTTGCCTCCAGGAGTGGACAGGCTGTAGCAAACTGCTGGCTATGGTGTTTCCCTAGAGAAGATGCGTTTTTTTGATGGCCTGGCTAATTTGTCAGGATTTCTTGGAACCTTCCCAATCTATGCTGTTGCCAAACTGTTAATTCGTCAGGACTCCTTGGAAAATCTATGCTGCCAAAAATCCGAAGAACATCTTGGTGATTCAACATGGCAACTTCATCAGCACCTCAGAGTCCCCATCTGGTCGTCGACACCTGAGGTCAGTTCTCACGCAGCCGCTTGTGAATGAGGTGCTCGGAAGTCGATTTGGGATGTTCACCGGGCATATCCACAGATGATGGTACCACAGGGACCGTTTTAGATGCTTTGCGATTACAGCCGTTGGCGCTTACCGAATGCATGGTGTTTAAAGTGCTTTGTGGAAGAGCAACTTGCAGCCATTACGACGAACTGTTTTCTTGATTCGGACGTTTGTAGGACCAAAGACTACCGACTCAGATTTTAGCAATGTGCTCTATGGTGGGCTTACTGTTACGTTTTTAAGCAATGGCCGCACACTGAATCATTCCCTTTTCTCGGAGGTCGGATCCCAGTCAACAGAAAACTCTTTTAGCTGATACAATTGGTTTCTTTTGGTTCAACATCAATTCCTATGTCAGTGTCTCCTGAGGCCATAGGATTTTTGGATTAACCCAGCAATTGGTTGGTAGACCTTGGATAATCCCTGCCCGCCCGACTCCCGCAGGCGGTATGTTTGAGCTTCACAAGCACCATCTTCGACTTGTGGGAACAGGGGTGCCCAGCCCTGGAGTGGGCACCGATGAGCACGATCATATACCACCAATCAGCACGGAGATGCCTACTGATAGGATATCCATGGGTATCTGTTGGTAGCCAGCCGCAATGGTTTAAAGGTTGTAAATACTTGCCAACGATTATCACATCAAAACCCAGGTGGTATAGACCATCGTTAAGCTTCACTAAGCATCGTCGAGCATCAGCAAACGAGGTTAGCTATCATTTGCCATTATTGACCATGATTATTTGTCGCTAGTCATGACCCATTATGGTGGGCTAGCAGATGTAGGAATATCTAGCAATAGATGTACACAAATATAAAGGTAGTGTATTTGTACATATATATGTATATTTACAAACATATATCTTTACATATGCACATATATGTATGCATATGCATACGTATACATACATATATACATATGTATTGATAAATGATATATCTATACATATTACTTACATACACATTATCAACACCCATTGTCTTTTGGATTTTCAGCTGCCGCACGACTCCAGAGTGACTGGAAAAGCATGGTGTTGCAACTGAAGTCCCGTTGCAGTTCATGGTGTTGCCGAAGGGTTGCACCGCCGAAATCTCCCACTTAGAGTTGGAGGATCCATTCAAGGTCATACAGTTCTCATTGATGACACCAAGATGTGCCAACACAAGTCGAAGGTTTACCCGATGATGATTAATGGTTTCATATGCTTTGTGAGATTTGATACTCCACTATTAATCATCAATATGAAATATTTGAAGAAACAAAATATATGATTGATAGTATTTTATACTCCATTCATACTGGTCAATCATGGACAGCTGATGGTTCACCATGTCTTGGCTCTTCACCGCCCTGCCATCGTGGTTAGGTATAAACGATGCGCTCTCAGTGGACAAATCGATGAAGGGGAGAACCAGGACCCGTTGGGCTGTCGTCTGGGATTCTTGGGTGCATTTCGGGGAAGGGATTAGGTGCCTTCCATTTTCCATGGGCAAACACACGCATACACGTATTTCTCTGAGTGTTTGCTTTTTTGGTTTCAGGCATTGAAAAAGATTTGTTTTCCTGTCTTTTTTGGTTTTCCAATTCCACAAACCAAAAGACAATCTTTGGCCACAGCAAAAATTTGGCCACCAAATAGTTTAGTTTTTTTTAAATGTTTTTTCCATATTTATAGAGAAGAAGCAATCATTTCCATTTTGACATGGTTTTTTCCAGTGTTTTTGTTCAACAACATTATCATCATGAGATGTAGCAATGACAAGTGTATTTCAACATATGTACCATGCAGGCCCCGCGAGGGGGCGCTGACCATTTAGCTTAGTGCCCCCTCTGGGGCCTAGAATTTACATAATATCCGATGATTTTTTTTTAGCATGTTTGTTCAGTCGTCCCATGTTATATCAATGTGATCATTTGCACATGTCCTCATTGCAAGCAATGTCGGTCCATCAATATTGCAATCCCCATCATTTGCAATCCAACTGCCTGCAGATAATTCATGGTTCTAGGCATTATTTGCTATCTCAACTTCATCAAAGCAAACAATTCTTTCCATCATGAAGGTAGATGATATGGCCCACCCAACCTATCGATGACAACGCCACAAAGGTGGATGATATGGTCCACCCAGCCTCCTATTGAACGCAACATCATCTTGCACACTGATGGTGCCAAAGCATACAAGCTGAAGGTGCCTGGAGTTATTCACTGCAATGTTGTACATCAGAAAAAGTGTGTGAAGATCAATGGTAAGGCAGTATGGATGAAGCCACATTACGCCAAGGTGTGTAAGCACAAGTTCCCCAATGGCCAAATTCTCTGTGAAAGCGGACGCGCAGGTGATCGATCGCTTTTGGGTAATTCTACATGCAGGTCTCAAACTCATTCGTCGAAAACCAGGCAGCGCGCTTTTGGAGCGCAAAATTCACGCGCTGCCTGCAGTGGGTTTATTGGCACAGAGGCCAGAACCCTTGGAAGGCTACCAGCGCCATGCTCCAAGGGCTGTTTTGACAACAGGCCACCAGTGCCATTCCCCAGGTCTGATTATGAACTTAGCTCTGATCAGTTTGGAAAAAATGTTTTCGCGCAAGTATATTCCCTTGGTTGGATTGTTCTTGTCAACATGGTGCTTCCATGAGCAGATGCATTTGCTGATTTCAGTCGTTTGTCCTTGCTGCTGTTCCTTGGCTCCTTGCAAATGAGTTCAATTGATTTTCCATTAGATAAAACTGGACCAAGCCTTTTAGATTGACTTCCCTGTCTGCTCTCCAGCTAACGTCTTCCAAATTACATGTGAGAATCTGTTCTTGTTTCTGTTCCTTGGATCCCTGAAAATGATTTCAACTAGTTTTTCGGTTATCTATACACAAGGATTCTTAAATTGGGTTCCCTGCCTGTTGTTCAGCTACATCCCCCAAAATACATTTCAAAATCGTCCTTGCTTCCCTGGATTCCTAAAAATTGCTTTAAACGAATTCCATCAGAAATATTCATAGCTTCGTACATAGGCTTGGGCGCCTGCTGCCCAGCTACATCTTCAAAACCAAATCTCGAAATCTGAATCTTTTTTCTGTTTCAAAAGATGGTCTTATCAAAAGCAATATTCCCATGGTACTTTGAATTTTTGGATCAAAAAACAACTTTTTCCTAGCTTGCTGGGCTTTTAATTCCAAACGTAAAAGCCAAACACTTTTAAGGGAAACCAGCATATTTTCAAAACCTACGCAAAGCCAAGAAACCATTTTTTGGACGAAACCATGTTTTCTGGTTCAATTTTGGTTTTTAATCTTCCAAAGGTTTTGATGGAAACCGATTATTGCCCCCAGTTGTTTTTAATTTTTTGGATCGAAATTTTTCTTCCTTTTTTCTAGAATTTTTCAAAAACAACAACGTTTGGCCGCGGCCAATAGTTGGCCACCAAGCAGTTTCGTTTTTGTTTTTTATGTTTGTGCCAAATTTAAAGAAAAGAAACGATCATCTGCATTTTGACATTGTTTTTTGCAATGTTTTTGTGCAACATTATGACTATCATTAGATGTAGTAGTGACAAGTGTACTTCAACGCATGTAAAATGTAGGCCCCACAGCGGGCGCTGACCATTTTTGAAAATATTCATACATGCCCCAATGTATAAGTCTTATATTCTACATATATACACATAGAATGAAACAGACCGGACCAGCATGTCTTTTTGGTATGAAAACAAGTAATTATATTTATGTGGAAAGATGGTACCATGCCCGGCGCGGCGCTTAAGCGGTAGTGACAGGGTGGGGTACCAGAAAGATGTGTACCATAAATGATGTTGAATCATTCGTTGAAAAGGGTGGTTGAAATTCAACATAATTAATGCCGGTCCAGAATGTTGAACCACAATGGCTATTGATAACCATGATAGTTGTTCATGGTCAGTGGTAGTTGGGGGGCAGGCTTTGTTTCACGGTAAAGGACGCCTTCAACTTCGAGATGCACAACGCTAGCTGGTCTTTTCCCGCAGCAAATCTGTTGGGTAATGTCCTAACGGTATGGATTTGTTCCCCATGACCGATGTATTGGTCCTGACATGATCGATTCGAGGCAGTCATCTTGGCATCACGCCAGGACAGCTCGGTCTATGTGGACTTCCTCACCAAGTCCTGTGAGAACAGCAACAGCTCTGCTCTGCCAGGGGCTGAGTTTGTGCTGATGGCAGTTAATCTCAGATTCCATGGTTCTTTGCTTCCTCGGTTCGTTGGTTAGTTGGTTGGCTACGTGTATGTTTTGGAAGGAGTGCGCCCATAGCTGGTCGTGGGTTTCCAGCATGATCACTTGGAGTATCACACATGGTTGACACACTTCCTGGTGGTCGGTGTCCCAACTATCTTCGGGACTTGTATCGACATATCATGAGGTTGTTGTTTCGCACAATCTGTGGGTTTATCACCTCAAGATGCATTAAGTATTCCAAATCTTGTACTCTGATATTAGACATATATAGATGGAGAGCGTGGGAAACTACTACTGGACAGTCATGGTTATCGCCGTTTAAATTCATACTGCTCTAATCCTGTGATTGTTATGCTCTGACGATTGTGCTTGGTCTCCGTGGTGCGCGATCAGTGAGTGTTGCTAACAGTACCGTCGATCAAAAAGAGGTGTCTGAATAATTTACAGTGAAAAACCACCCGGAAAGCATCGCATTTTTTCCAACAAATCTACCAGTGATTTATTGATGATTCATGGATATAGGTCTGGCCGGTGACCCGATGTAGCATAGATCAGTTCATGTTTATGCTTGCTTAGTGACTTATTGATGATAGATTGATGTCTAACCAATGGTAAATCAATGGCTAATTAATTGTTGATGAATGGTCAATTAGTGGTTGATTTTTCTTTTTAACCTTGAGAATGTTTAAACAGTTGCAATCCAGGCAATATCTTTGAATGCAGGAAAGGAAAAACGGCCACAGCGCTGCTGGCCAGGCCATCGAGCAAACCACGAAAACCAAGCCGGCCAAAAGCTGGTTCAAACAAACACAGCAGGCCAGGCAACCAGAAAACAGAATTGGGGCCTTCAAAGAATCGGCCTCTCACGAGGTAAAGAACAATGAAAAAAGAAAAACAAACAGCAACTAAACACAAGAACAAACACGAAATCACCCCACCGGGCCCCTAAAAACGATGCCTTGGACATCAGAGCCGTGACAATGGAGTGAACCCGGAGAGGATGCGACAAATTTGTACAAATTGCCCAGGCCACTCACTAATGGCTAATTGGTGGCAAATAAATGTTAATTTATGGCTGGTCAGTGCTGAACGAATGGTTAATTGATGGCAAACTAATGGGGCTAACTAATGCTTAATTGATGGCTAATTAATGGTCAATGGCTACTTACTGTATATTAAGTGGTTGATTCCTGATTTTTCAGCGTTCAGGTTCTAGATCCATCATCCTACTCTGGTCCGAAGCTGCGCTAGCAAAAAGCAGCACCAAACTCACCATCACTGCTAGACATCATCAACCAATACGGCTAACAATCATGGGGGATAAGTTCACCAACAATTTCATAGCGAAAACAATGGCTAATGATGGGAACCAGGGGTACAAGATTACTCAAGATTCCTGGTTTATCAACCACCGCTGCTGAACCATGGTTGATCATAAGCTGGTTGATCAATGATGGTTAGTAACTATGGTTCATAGTGCTTAATGACTATTGATCATCAACCATGGTAGTCATTCACCGACGGTCACTAAGGATGCTTAAGATTATTTTTGATGGTATCAAAGTAATGATACTGGTTAAGATCATCAACCACGGCACCCATTAACAATGGTTGATGTTAATAGCGTTCAATATCTACAATTGGTCGTCGACCGATACTTATGAAAATTATTACCATGATTTTTTTGAGGATTAGAATTAATATCGCAAATCATCATTTGCCCATGGTGGTTATCATTAACCAACTGTCACCCGTATTTCTGATAACCAAAGCTGAGGAGGATTATAGAAGCATCATTGACTAAGCAACATTAAACATTATTGCTGCTCATTCACATTGCTTATTGATAGCTAATTGCTGCTTAATGATCATTGCCAGCACCACTATCCATTGCGGATCATGGACTACATATTAATCATTCATTATTCACGACAACCACTGCTGAGGATGAACCATCATTGATTAATGACCATCATGAAGAAAACCATTGTTAAGGAGCATGAAGAACCACTATCAACCGTCACGAAATACCATTCATCAAACCTGTTTACCCACTAGTCAGTCTTGAACGATATGATTAACCGGCAACTAACCATCATGAACCATATGAGTACCAGCAATCAACCATCATCACAGCAGATTGAGCGGACAAGTCTGTCTCTGTGAGATGGTCGGCCATCACTAACCATGGTTAATGGCATCTTCGAGGTCCGAATCTCCGCCCGGTCAAAGTCCCTCTGTAGGCCTGGGAAGCGTCGAGTGGCAGGGGCAATGGATGGTTGGTTAATCGACCTGGTTGGGGTTGATCATTGGTGAGTAGTGGTTGATCATTGGTTGATGTTGATCATTGGTGCTGATGATTCATATGGTGGTTGATATGGGTTGATCACTGCTGATCAATGGTGCTTGGTTCAGGCCAAGCTGTTCTTGATGGTTTATTCCAGTGTGCTCGATGGTTGATTCGCAGATCCATGTGGTGAAAACCACAGATTTTCCCCAGCTTCCGATCGATCATAACCAACAGCAATGGATTGACGGAGTGGCTGACTAGGTTGCAAGAGTAGCTGAAATGATTGACAAGTCCCAGTGAATGATTGAACAAGTGATGATTGACCGTGATTTTCAGCTACTTAAAATAATTGGTTCCCATAGAGTAGCTGAAATTGACAAGCAAGTCCCAGTGAATATGCGAATCTGACGGAGCTACCACACCCAGTCGATTGACAAGTCTCTGTTGATAGGTCTGATTCACTGGGTGTGATTCACTGCTGCGCAAGTGGTTGGTGTCCAAGAGTTGATATCTAGACATTTTCACAGCAGCTGAGGGCAGGTTACTGCATTGTGAGTTTGCCACACAGGGGAACACCGTTGACAGAGGTGCCACTTGCGAGCAGCTATGAGCTGTGTAAATAAGGTGAATCCATCGGGTCACAACTACTCGCCATCATTCTTGGTCATATATTTCCTATTCCTGTTGGTTCTGCCTGTCAGTCATTGCCACGGAAATTTGCTTGTGTTTTCATTCAGTGTTGGGCAGTACACGACGATGTTGCGGATAAGTCGATGCTTTGAGGTGACACGGGACGGTGCTTCCTCTTCGCCGCAGATGAGGGCTCGGACCCGTAGCCTTCCCCGGTATCCAACTCCCAGGGGTTTGGTCAAAGATCTTCCGAAGAATTCGGATGTTGCCAAAGGGATCGGTGCCTTAAAGCCCAAGGCGCGGGCAAAGCCCAGTGCTGCACCCGATGTGTCCGGTCCTGTGTCCAGCGTCCCCAGTGGTGCGCCCAGTGGTGCGCCCAGTGGTGCGCCCGCCTCGAAAGCACCAGCGGTGGACCTGCAGCAGTGGGGAGCAGCGCCCAAAGTCAAGGCTGCGCGACCTGCTGATCCACCGAGCCCGGTGAGTCCATCGGTTTCACCCAGACCCAAGCAGCAGATTGATCCGCTGAGTCCGCCCGTGCCAGGGCTGAGTCAAGTCCCAAAGTTGCCACCTGACTCGGCCAGTCCACCTGTGCCAGCTCCATTGGATGCTGCTCCGGCGGCCGGGGATTTGGGTTTGGCTGCGGAACGACCCGCGTTGAAGTACTCACGAAGATGGGCCAGCTGGCGCAGTGGGGCGCTGGGGCTGGTGGCGGTGATTTGGGCCGACCTTAGGGTGGAGATGGATGGCCCAAGGCCCGACTTGAAGGCCTTGAAGCTGGAGATCACTGGCTTGTTGGCGGAACAGCTAGGGATCGAGGCGGTGATTAGCAGCTGGGCTGGAGTTGGAAGCTGGAGGGACATGCAGGTTACAAGTTGCTTGGTGGGAGATCCATCTTAACAACATTTGATTAGTAGCAATCTTCTGCATTTGATATATTTGCACTTGATATTAAATTCATCTGCTATTTGCAGTGAAAGGATCTGACGCTACTGGCCATCATCAAATATTATTGCTCGTCATGATCCGGATGAAAAAAACCATTGCTGCCAAGTACTGTTGATTCCAATTTTATCATCAACCAGTATGAATCATCATGACTTACACCCATTGTGAACAACCAACCACTACCAACCAACCCATCATTATGAATCATCTGCTTGTGAACAACCAACCCCTACCACTTCCCCAAGGGTCATCCCTCCCCAAGGGTCGCCCAAGGCATCATGGACGACGAGTTCGATCTCCTGCGGCGGCTCTTCGTGTGTCTGCTGTGTGGTGCTGAGGATTGCTTCAGGGCCTCAGGGCTCTGGCGGCAAAGGGAGCTGCAGCACGGCAGGGTCAAGGTGGACCGGAACGGGGTGGTGGGGTGGCAGTGGCAAGTGGCACCCCGAAGAATGGTGGTTGGTAGCTGGGTTCATGTGGGTAGGTGGTTGTGGGGTGCTGGTTGGTTGGGTTTTGGTGGAGGCAAGTTTTTGTTTGGAGGTGCATTGTATTTGTCATATTCGTTGGGACTGGACCGAAACATTCAGTCGTTGGCAAGACAGAGAAGGAATCTTTGAACATCATGTACCATGGGACATGGATCCACTCAATATGTCAAGCTACTGCAGCTGCCAGCTGCTGTATCACCGCGATGGCCAGTGATCCACCGTGCATGAAGCAGCTTGAAGTGCGACGAACCCGCAGTGGTGGACAACACACCTCTGCAGCTTGGTCAACCATTCACCAACCATGAAAAACATTCACCAACCATCAACCATCATCAAGCATGAAAACATCATCAATTCATCAACATATTCAGCAACTATTCAACCCACCATCATGAATCAACTGGCATTATATCAGCTACGTGTCTTGCCGCTTGAAGGATACTTTGTTCAGTAGGATGCTCAACAAAAACGGCGATAGGATATTCCTCCTGGAAGGTTCACTTTACAAATAACAACCAAACTGATGCAACCAAACTGTTGATGATGGTTAACAACCAAACTGTTGACATATTCAAAGTAACAACAAAGCTGTTCACACTTAATGAACTGGTTATAAGTTATAAATGATAATGGTTGTGAACTGATTATTTCATGGATTTGGGTTGTTAACTGGTACTAACCAGTTAATAGTACACTGGTACTAACCAGTTAATACTAGTATCATGTTCAATGTCATTTAAATGATGGATGACCATTGAAACATTAATCATTGAACCAGTAATCAGTAATCAGTCAATCCAAACTCTTGATGGTCAATGAAAAGTTAATGATGGTTAACTATCAACCATCATCAACGGTTCATTGACCATGAATCATCATTAACAGTTCAACGATGCTCATATAACCACTGGTGGTTAGATCGGTCGTTAGCAACCATCATTCATGATCATATAATTTGTACAACCATCATTAACCATTAAACATTTAATCATATAACCATCATCGATCATCAATCAAAAGCATTAACCATCATTAACCACTGATGCTGGTTATATAAATGACCAGTTACTGGTGGTTTTTCCTCCTTGGGCTTCGCGGTCGCTGCGTGCAGCTGGACCAGGTGACCTGGCGCGACACCATCGACTCGGGCTCCAGTCGCTTGGCGCCTCGCCTGAAGGCCTGCTGGAACCCGTCCAGGTGCGACGGTGGCAGGGGCCCAGGTCTCCGGGGCGTTGATGGTGGTTAAGCCATGGTTAAACCATGGGTTTATGTAAGCATTTGATGGACAACTGATGGGATTTTGGGTGGTGAAGCCATTTGATAACCGTTCGATTTTCGATCTATAGCTCTGATGATGGTTAAACTATGTTAAATGCATGGCAGTTTTTGAGGATGGCTGCAGTTTTATCGACAAGAACACGTCACAACAGGAGAGGGGTCAATGAACATGGCGAGTGATCAAGGGGTTTATGAGGGGTCAATGAGCATGACGAGGGATCAAGGGGTTTATCCATGCAGTTGATGGTTGATAGATTGCCAGCAATGTTGATTCTAGTTGACAATCATCAACAGTCTATTTGTCAAAAACGATGGTTGAATTGATGACTGGTGATTGGTATTGATTGGTAATGCTTCGTGGTAAATACTGGTGATAGTCATTTCGTCAATGGCCGTAGACATGGTGGTGAATCTTGCAATGCGAGGAAATCAAGGTGACCCTGGGTCAACAATGGTGTAGAATGCATGGTTGGCATTTGAGCAGTGACCCTCCATGGTGTATGTTTGACAGACAGAAACCAACCATTGATGAGGACCGCACAGTGATTCACCAGCGGCCCGAACCATGACTGATGATTCATCAACCGTTTAACACACCGTTCACAATCAACCATTAGCAACCATCAACCAATCATTGCCCATAGTTTACCTACAAACCACTAAGCATCACTAACCAACCACTACCAGACCATCAACCATTCAGCATTAACAAACCATTCATCAACAAACATGCTTTGGTCGTCCACCGCCATCAGTGAAGCTGGTCAGCCAGGCTGGACATTGATGGCATGAGCCTCGAACTGCCAATGCGCTGGGTGATCGCTGACAAGGACCAGGGGACCAGGAACTAGCTGCCACCATCAAATGCGGTTGATGATGCTTGGTTTGCTGTTGACTTGCCAGGGGTAACATGAGTGTTGACTGATGGATCCAGTTAGCTAATTGATGCTATTGGTTCTTTCAATCACACAATTGACTCGGAAGTTGGGGTACAGCCCAGTCGTTCGAGGTCATGGCCCATGACTTTGGTCCATGTTCAAACGCATGGCCGGGGACAACCAGGACGCCAACAAGCTGTTCGAGGGAGGAGCTTTGAAGTGCATGCCTGGTTCACATTTGTAGCTCAGCTTCTGGACGTGTTTTTGTTGCCGTTGCTGGTTTTTGTGGGTTGGTGGGTTGGCGGGTTGGCGGGTTGTGGGTTGTTTGGTGGGTTGTTGTTGTTGTTGTTGTTGTTGTTGTTGTTGTTGTTGTTGTTGTTGTTGTCGTCATTGTTGATGCTGTTATTGTCGATGGTGGTGCTGCTGCGGCTCCTGATTGGAATTAGTTTCCGCCAACGGCTACGCTATTTCATGTTATTCTGGGATTCACCAACCTACTTGGTAAAAATTGAAAACCCTGTTGATCAACCACCATTGGAGGGGATATGTTTGGACGAAAGCCAACGAGACATGGAACTGTTTAAAGTTTAAAGGCGGAGGAAGCGCCCCATCCCAGTGATCAATGGGTGCCGGAATGCGGATTTACTTTGGTCAATGGTTCTACCACACGCCCGTTGGCGTAGGGAGCAGAAAAACAATAAGAATAACAATATGGCAATAGGGATCAAAAAAATCAGGTATCAGAAGAATCCAGGAAAGGAAGCCAAGATTGAGGGCTGGGCGGCTTCCAGCTGTGGTTTCAACACCCATGGGGTGGGGCTGGGGATGCTCCCACCTGGCCACAGGTACGAGTTCGCTCGGATCTTCGGCGATGTGTCGGAAGTCCAGCTGGTGTCGAAGGGGAGCGCTGTGAAAGGCGGCTTCGCCCAACTGGTGGTGGGCTATGCTGGGAATGGCGCATACAACGCGTACAAGCGACTGAGTGGAAGATGTCTCCACAATCCCGCGACCCAACAGAAAGATGATCAACAGGACTGAGACTTCAAAGGGGTGTTTTGGTGGCAAAAACACATTTCACAGCTGCCTCAACGATGATTTGCAGATCATGATGGGTTTCCTCCGGTTCACCATCGTTTCTTTGATCAACACATGCCAAGCAAAATGACCCTGCGAATCCCAAAGCAGGAATCCCATAGAAACTAATGGTAACTATACCATTATACCATAGATTCTCTGATTCACCATCATTTCTTTGATCATGTGAATCCCAATCACAGGAATCATGCAGGAATCCCCGAGCTAAACTCCACGACCTTTGGCCAGGACCTGCACGTGGTCCGCGCGGTCTATGGATCCTACAGCGATTTGTTGGTCAAGGCCCTGCGTGGCGCCTCCACGTCGCAGCGCTGGAGCTGTAAGACGGAGATCCTCCCGGAGCCGGGCCCGGCGCAGGGCCCGGTCTTCGAGCTGTATCCCCTGCTGCGGCAGAGGGCTCACTTGGATCAGCTGCTCAGAATCGCACCCTGGGGACCGGCCAAAAACTCGGTGGGCAAAAGTCGGAAATGCCACTGGGACCAAGGCTTGGGTCGGATTCTCTGGCATTGGGTGGGTGGCATTTTTTTGCATTTTTTTAAGGAAATTCTATAGGGGAGAAGGGGTGAACAGGCATTTTGTTGGGGAGAAAGGGTGACCAAGGACTTGTATCGAGTTATATCCAGTTTTGGACCATCTGCATTTGTTTTACTTTCATCTATGTTGAGTCCCCGAGTTCGTTGGGGTATTTGCTTGGGCGGGTGCACATCCGTGGACGCATCCTTTTTGAGAGCTGCCTGTTACAGTGATGTTTCAGCAGCCCCCAAGGTCACTTGAGCATTCAAGATGAGATGGGCGGAGTGTCCAACTCCCACGCTGAGTTGTGCTTGATGGTTCCTGCTGCAAGTTCCGTGGACCTCGAGACTGAGCAAGCCATTCGACTCTTCATCACGGACATGTCCCTGGTTGGTTTGATTGACTTTTTCTATTTTCAAACCCATCCAGGTTGTTTTCTTGATAATTAGCTTGCCAACCGTTCCAAGATCAGAAGTAAACTATGTTGCCCCTATATGTTGCCTTCCAAGTTGTATTTCGGGGTTGGGGATGGTTGGTCGATTGGCTTGGCCGTACCAACCCCAGGTCCAAAAATGGCACCTGGCTCAACGAATATCGCCTGCGAAAGGGCGTCATGAGGGCCCCTTGGTCGCTGAAGATAGCTGTACTCAGCGCCAGTAGCTGGGGGATCAGAGGCTCCTGGGAGGTGTTGAAATTTGATGGTTGGTGATGGTGGTGATGGTTGGTGATGGTTGGTATGACCCAATGATTGGTTGGTTAAATCATGACCGGTAAGACTCAATCTTAATCTTGATGGCTAGTAGAGTTGATCATGTTGGTGATGGTGCAGGAAGATTGCCCTCTGGTAAACTCACATGGCAATGGAACATCCACCATTTTGGCAATGAACAAATGTGGGAAAAACACCCATTGACATTGTGGATTTTGCATTGCCGTGTTGGTTTACCAGAGGGTAAAGGGTTAAGACTGGGAAGCGATGAGAGTTCATAATGGTTGGTGACGAGTGACAATGATTGATGATGGTCAACGATGGTTAATTACGGTCAACGATGGTGAATGATGGGTAAGGACAGGATAGTCGATAATGATTGATTTCACCTGCTTTTGCCTTTGTGGGGGCGAAAATGATACCCGCAAGGGTGCATCAGTGACCCCAATGAATGGGCATAGCTCTCCCGGCTTCTAACTTTGCCTGGAGCCATTGGGATCCTGTTCATAGGTCACCCTGCCAGTTGCCACGGTCAATCAACTGAAAGCCAACAGTAGTATAACCACATCATGATATCCACCATCCAACTGACATAATAGCCAGCGACATCTACAACCAACACGCTGAAGTCTCACCACTGAACTTCCCAAGGTGAAGTTTGAAAGTTTGACCCACCAATTTCCCTCAAGCTGAGCTCCACAAACAGGTGTTTCTGGAAATAGGGGTACCCTCAAATCATCCAAGTCATCCAAGTCATTAGTCATTTATAGTAATAAACCAACCATTACAATATCCCCTACCAACGGTCATTATCCCGTTGTCACTAACCATGAACCATGAAGAAACGAACCATTTTTTAAGGGGGGGAGTCCCCCATGTTGAGAAACCACCTTAAACCGAGGAGTTGGCCATTTATAGTATTTGCATGTGTTTAGCCATCTTTATAGTAAAGAACTAAGCATAACTTGGGGAGGGTTCCCCCCATGTCCAACACCAAACTCAGGAGTTGAAACACGGCGACTTCCTCCGTCTGGCGGATCAGTGCCGCTTCGCCGTGCGGCGCTTTGAGAGTTGGCCCGAGCTGCTGCGCCAAAGTGCGCTGACGGCGGGCGCCGCGCCGGTGCCCGAGGGGTTGGAGTTTCGGGTGCCGCCGTGTCCCTACTTCGTGCGGAAGGTCGTGGCCACCCCGGGTGGCACCTGGGCTGAGGTGCCCCGGGTGCCCGAGGAGGAGGATGGTGGTCACCTGTCGTGGTGGAATGAAGTGCCCAGGTTGCCGGAGGAGGAGGAGGAAGAGGCGCCCAAGCGAAGAAAAGTTTGAGAAAAAGCCTGGAGAAAATGGCTGTGCGAAAGATCTGATCTTGGGCTTCCTGGGATTTGCCATGAATGGAAGCTAGTAGCTGCAAACATAATGGTGCAGGGGTTGTTGTTTGCTAGATGCAAAGCCACATAACATTTAATGATTTCAAGCAAACTGCCTTGGTCAAAGTCAAATCGATGAACACATTGCCTAGTAGTAGCAGCAGCGGTAGCAGTCGTAGTATGTCGTAATAAGAATAAACTATTACTACTATTATTCTTATTCTTATTACTACTGCTACTATTGATTGGTCAAAGTTCCACAAGACTTGGGTTTCAGAAATCAGTGGAATCACCAAGCCGCGTTCTTCCAGCAGCAGTTGCAATGGTTGATTCATGTCCAAGAATGAACCAAGCGTGATACCCTTCACCAACTAACTGAAGAAGGGATTGAGAAATTTGAGCAAATTGAAAAATAACATATCCGCCAACAAGATCATGTGAGATATCATACTAAGACATTAGCAACCATTAGCCATTTGCTATATGGTTGGATATTTTGACGATGATCGATCATAGTAGAATCAATCATACCATGATATTTGTCAAGTCACTACCATGGTCATCCCAACATTGGCCACACTCCGCGTCAGGGCAAGACGCAGAGGTGGAGTTGGGAAGCGCTGGAGGGTTGGATGCTTCAAGCCAAGATCATACTCTATGGCAACCCGGGAGTGGAAAATCCAGTATTTAGAGCTGGTTTTCCGGAATTAACGGAGATTCTTCACTTCTAGGTTAGGGGCTGCCAGAGAGTATCCAAAGGTTCGCTCTGCTGGGAAACATTGCTCTGCGTGGGAAGTCCATCGCCCATAGATGATATATCTGTTACTGATAGAAAGGTGGAGACTTTTGGCATAGCCAGCTTCAACCAGCTCATTAACCGCCATCAACCAGCTTATTCACCAGCTTCAAATGGCTGCTTAACCAGCTTCAACCACCTTATTGACCACCATTAACCAGCTTCTGAAGCAGCTTATTTCCATACCTAGCAGTGGCCTCGCGGCTCGAAGTGCCAGGCGTTGAGCATCATCTGCGGCTGGGTGACGTCCTGTGCGCAACATGTGTTGACACCAAGGCGAGCAGCTGGCAGCTGGTGGAGATTCTGGAGGTCAAACCCGCATTTTTCGTAGGAAAAAAAACACTAACTGATGTGGTTGTTAAGTATGGTTCAGAGTGGCGAATGATCAACCAACCAGCATTTTCTATAGGAAAAAATCATGTTGATGTGGTTGGCTATGGTTCAGAGTGGTTCATAGTAGTCAACCAACATTAGCCTTGTGATAGAAAAGACATTTTTCGTAGGTAAACCACATGGTGGTGTTCTGTGGTTAGCTACTCCTATGGTTCACTGTGGTTAGCCAACCAAATCAAAATCGTGGTTGCAGGAACTGACTGAGGGGTTGTGAAGTTGTGAATGATGATTGAGAATGCTTGAGGTCTTGCAGCTGGCTCGCTGGGGATCATCCAGAAAGGTACCCTGCGTGTACCCCAAGCAGCAGAAGCAATCTTCAATAGGTTGTTGAGGGCTGTTGTCCCCCAACGCCAGCATAAACCATCACGAACATTTTTCCATCACTGCAGTATAAGCCGATTTTCAGTACCCTTGACCACCAGTAAGCATCAATTAAGACCCATTAGCTCTCCCTATTGTTGGTTGGTTTGTTGCCAAGCGCTATTGGGCCCCAGTAATCATCATTATCAACCATCATTGACCATCATTAGCCATCATTGACGATCATAATCGATGATTAGCAGCTTCCACCATTGCCCAACCAAGAACCAACCGTCAACCCCCCCGTGAATCAACCTTTAACCAACCATTGACCAACCATTCACCAGCCATTAGCCAAGCATTCACTAACCATGAATGAACCATGATGGGTTGAACATGGACATGTGACGTTGACTTCGCATCGCCGTTTCGGACCGGATCAGGGCTCGCTACGCATGCCTGGACATGTTGCAGTTGCTGGTCCCGCTCTCGTCGCAGGCGAGCCAAGTGAACCCCAAGGTGGTGCCCTTGAACGAGCAGCTGGTTGGTGATGGTAGTGGCTAGTGATTGTTAGCTTTTCATGGTTAGTGATAGTTAGTGATTGTTAAACAACCTTAAACTAGTGGTTAGTATCACAACTTGTGATGGAATACTAATACTGGTGGATGGTGAATGAACTAATACTGATATCTGACTTCCAGAATGGCTCTGTGCACTAGGTAAATCCTGTCGAGGATCAAATGTTTCATTGCTTTCTTCGCCAGTTGCGCTTGGCTGCGGGACTCTATTTCCTTTCATGAAGACTGGAAAACCTTGGGTAGTAGAACCATTGTTTGCCAAACAGATATACTTTTGTCTTGTTACCATTGATTCCTGTTCATTACATCACTCATGGCTGAATAGTCATGGATCGGTAAGCAAATCCTTCTACCAGATGGTGCCCCGCAGTTTGTTTACCATTCCACCTAGTGTAACTCCCAGTTGTGGTAGATATAGCAACAGTTAACTGGCAGGTTGAAGAACTACAACCAACATAAACTATAGTTTGTTGATAGGTTTATATAGTCAAAACATGTTAAAGTATACCAATGTATGTTAACGAACTGTTTAAGATCAACCAATAACTATAAATTGTAGTTTGTCAGTAGGTTTCTATAGTCAAAATATGTTGAAATTGACCAATAAAGGTTCACCAACTGTTTTAGATGAACCAGTATCTACAAGTTATAATTATTTCATAGATTGATCTACTTGAAATGAGCCAATATAGACTATCAACAGGTTTATATATCATAGTCAAGATATGCTGAAATTAACTTAACCAACTGCTTGAGACTAACCACCATATAGCTTACAGCAACCCACTGTTTGGTCCACCTAAGCTTTGAACCTGGCAGCTTCCTCGGTCCCAGGAAACCTTGTTGGAGCAGATCATTCCCTACAGCCACGTGCTCATGACGGACCCTGTGGCCAAGGCGCGCCCAGCCTCAACGGCAGAGATGAGGTTGAGCTTAGCAGGGGAGCATCAGGCGCGAAGATGGATCAGTAAGGCTATGGGTCAATATGGTGGTTTCTCAAAATTGGGGGACCCCCAAATGGGTTGGTTTATTACTATAAATGATTAATGTTTGATGATTTGGGGGGTCCCCTATTTTGAGAAACACCCATATTAACCAACAACCATTGGGTAAGCAGTTAACCAACAACCATCAATGTTTAAGTCAACCAACATCAATGTTAGACTCAACAACCATCATTGGTTCACTGGCTGGTTATTGGTTCAGAAGAGGCTAGAATAAGCAACCATCATGGGAGATATACCAACTGATACCCGTTGCATTGGTGGATTTTAATGGTTGATAATGGCCAATAAAGGTCAATAACAGGGAAAACTCACAAACAATGAATGTGATATTGATCAATCAGGCTGTGGGTCAAGCAGTTAGCCATCATGGGAGATCATTTCGCCAACAATTTTATAAGGAATGCAATGGTTAATGGTGGTACACAAGGGGTACAGGGTTTGACCCACAACCACAGAGGGAAACGCCATGCCAATGGTTCATTTCACATGGATCAACACTTTTTGCTTTTGCCAGCCATCATGGGCCATCATTGTGAATGATCAACAACCAATTGTCATAGCTGGGGATTATCACAAACGATAAAGCGACCATAATCATGGGAAGATATGATGCTTACCCATGGTGAAATTTGGGGCAATAAGAAGCAACAATACGGGGACAAACCAACGATTTGCTGGATGTCCACACGCATTTCACACCATTGCTTTACAGCACACCCACACACACATATTCTTTCAGACACATTTTGAAGATACAGTGAATGATACACCACCATTTATGACAACCAATTCAGCGATTATGATTTGAGTTTGCCAATCATGTTGCTTGCTTCTACCTTTGGTGGTACACCTTCAACCATTCTAGATAGTTACGGGTCCAGCCCGTACCCCCATTCCCATCCCAAAAATGAAGAGGGTTGACTTAGCTGTTCATATACATGTTTTCTCGCTTATGTGGTATTGATGCATGCCTATATGCACCTGTTTTTCATTGTTGGCATATCGGTATATCACCCAAGTTTTGCTTTATCCAGTATTGCTCCGTACTTGTAGGTGCTAATCGGTTATGAGTCCCCAAACAAAGCAGTGAACAATCCCTTGTAACCTCCATTAACTGCGCTTAGTTATTAGTGAAAACCAAGATGGTTAACTACTATTGTTTCTGCTTTCACTGGTCAACTTAAGAATTAGGAATTGATCAAGAATGAACACAGCTTTTTGTTCTAAGAATTCTTACTCTTGCTTCATTTTTAGTTTGTTAGAGTAACTCAGTTGAAGCAAACGTTACTTAGTCACCAGTTGAAACTCCAAGTTCAGAAGATTCACCAACTCATTTAGTTTCATTTGGCTTTACCAACTCATTTAGTTAAGGAAAAATGAAACTCCAAGTTTTAGTTTCACAAGCTGAATGAGTTGGCTAAGTTTTAGTTTCTTAAGTACATTTTAGTTAATGAACAGGTCCATCCAAGCAGGTCAGATCGCCATCTCCAGGTCCGTGCACGTTCCATGGACGTCTTATGCTCCGCCTTGGCGCACGTCCGGAGACCAAACTGGAGCAGTCTGTGGCAGTTGGAAGTGAATGAAAACGAATAATCATCAATCACTAATTAGTGATTATGAATCAGCTAGTTAGTAATTGTTAAGTCTAATTAATGTTTTCAATCATCAATCACTAAGCAACTAATTAGTTGATCAATGACTCACTAATGAACATTGATAATCATCAATCATTCAGCAACTAGTTGGTTGATGAATGATAAGAACATTAGGTATTCATGAACTATTTAGGTAGCAGTTGATTAATTAGTTAATCATTAATCATTAACGAGGTAGCAGTTGAACCCTCAACAAAATCATTAGGCAATTTGTAACCATTATAAATTCATTTTCATAACTTCAACCTAACACGGTTGTGAATTCCAAGAAGTTGGGGTTGTTATGTAAACTGGGTTGACATCACCATGGTGGTTCAGTACCTCAACTAACAGTGGGAAACCCAACTTCTACCACTGTGTTTGTGCTGTTGAACAGCTGGATGTTCAGAAGTGGTGAATACTCAACATGTTCGTGATGATGACCTCATGTCTTTTAGGCTTTGGACACTTGTAATAGTTTGTTTGGGGAATACCGTTCACCATGTCTATTGACACACAAACAATGATGATTAAGGCAACATACAGCATGATCACCGGTGTGTGTAGCAACGACAACCATGTGAGATGATGCTAGGTGAATGCAGACAATCCACCACAATGCCTGTTGAAGCTCAGCGGCCAACCATCGACCATTAAAGCTGTGCGACGTGATCACCTGGGTATAGCTATCAGGCTTGTAATGCTCCTTAGCACAGGCTACCACCAATTCGATGACTCTTTGCGATCAATGCGTCGCCCAACAACTGGGCTGCCACAGATGTTCAAACCTGCTGAAGCAATGTTTCGGGTGAGGGAGTTGAGAAATTCCATGGGCTTTCCATCTCTCGACATTCTTCCCATCTCAAGTACCTTCTGCAGCTGCACTCAAACCCCTCACTTGTGATCCATCCACTCGTTCAACAGTTCAACACATGTCACTTCTCCAGGCATGATCAAACAACTGTTGATGACCAATCAGTTTTCAGGAAGATACCCCCGATAGGAAATATCAGTATAATTTGAAGATGGCTCTTGCTTCTAGCCATTGCACCAAAACTCCGTGCCAAGTCGATGATTTTAGAAGGGACCCATCTTGGACAGCGAGCGTTGCCTCAGGTGAAGGAACTTCCATCCAGCCACAGTCCTCTCTTCACCGAGTGCGCCATGGTCTCTCCTGGGGGCTTGGGTTGTTGTCCGTTGAGTCTCTAGGTAAATCCCTGGCTGATCATTTGAGCCCCTATCCTGCATGGTGGTTGATGACAATGATTAATGCATATCAATAGTTGAGAATAGTTAGTGATGGTCAAAGATGCTTGATCATGATTCATGATGGGGCGGAAAGCAGCCGCTACTCTTGTTTCATCCTCTTGGCAGCAAGTAGCTGGAAACATCCCTGTCTCCTACCAAGTTGCTGTTATGATTCATCCACGTCTCGTACATCCTGAGTCGGTGTATGTTGGTGTTGTCGGTGTCTCCCTATAATTCTTAGTTCCTATCCAGCATGCCAGCAGAGGTACATCCTACCACAGCTCATGTCGATGATGAGCGGCATGAACCATGAACCCGTGGTGGGGGGGCCTGGTGGTCATGATGCTGTACGCCCACGAGCTCAACCCAACCACCACAGATGGCGCGACCCCGTGATGCTTGACCCACACTTGGGCAGCTTCTGTAGTTGGTTGCATCAGCTTCCCAGTGTAATCTCAAGGGCACAGCTGAAAGCTAGTCACTGCTACGTTTGTTCCTAGGTTGCCGTGACGTGTGCCTGAGCCTATCATGATTTAGCACAGCAAAGCAGATGTGTTGCGTGTGGAGCCGTTCTGGCCGTAAAAAGCTCATATTTGTGGCAAGCTATGGGCAGCCACACATAGCATGGGTTTAGAATTGGTCTTCCATATCATAGCTAAACCCTAGCTAAATATATACCCTAGCTAAAATTTACGACAAAAATACATATGTTACATAGCAGCTAAATATTTGGTGCCGTAAAGTCTAACAAGCTATGCTTTATGAAATTAGAATCTATGATTTCTGAGTTGATGATACATATATATATATATATATAGCAGGTAGCTCGGTTGCGTTATCTCATCAGTTTAGAATCTATGATGGGCAGCTGAGGTGTTGCTGTCGGTGGCGCGCAACTTGGGGTCCTTGGCCACACACGCCCAGCGCTGCGGGGAGCAACTTGCAGTCACTTGGCGGGTCGTTGAGCGTCGT